>OU612047.1:114778173-115246087 GCA_914767935.1 Coremacera marginata | reverse complement strand
ATATCAAGTGTTGCTGCAGCGTTTGTAGATTTGCTGGAATAAGGGGACCCTTACCGGAATAAATATATAGATTAAAATTACCTCTCTTTTGCAAATGATCAAAAATACTTTTTTTTTATACTACAAGAAATCCAAAATTTGTGTGTATATATCGCACACTAAATGCAAAACAGTCACAACTTAGATCTTTTAAATTTCTAGGAGAAGCAAAAACCTATTTTATTTTACAAAACAATGAAACAATTTTTTTTTTTAAATTAAAGAGAAAGAAGATATATATAAAATTTTAACAATTTATTATGGAGGAATCATCTCCTTTTTAAAACTACGAATAATTTTACATAACAAAGTAAAAAGTTGTACATTTTGAGTCACAGCAAGCTGAGCTCGAGTGCTAGAATTGATTTTGCGAAAATAATAGAAGCAGCATCTTCACCCAGCTCATCGACAATGCATTTTATATGGGTAAAGTTTCTTGCATAACACTGTGAAACAAATTCAGGTTAGCAAAAGTTAGGTCGATTCTGAAAGTGAGGGGTGAAAATAGAGGCTAAATTAGAAGACCCGTATCGCGGCGTTTGTTTATTTTAGTTCGAATTTTTTTTAATCGACCTTCGAACTTTGCAGTCAAATGCCGATTTTCAGCATATTGTTTATATGGTTTTTGGCTATAACTCGTCGACTAACTGATATTTTTTCAATCTGTAAAGGCCAAATTATTGCTAGAGACCAGTGCAACAATCAAAATTTTGTAAAAAATTGATTTAGAAAATGTTTGTGGTGCTTATGAAGCAAAATGTTGGAAAAATAATTTTTTTCATGCTTTTTGAAATATTTTCCACAAAACTAAGTCTTTTTTGCTTTCTGTGTGATCTATAATATCCTTCTCAGTTTCTTCAATAAATTTCATTTGAAAAGAAAATGGTCTTAGTCGATAATTTGCGTTAAAAATCCCAAAACCATTAAATAAATAGCGATTTATGTAGAAGTAATTAAAAAGGGAAGTTCCAAGAATTAGGAATTAGTAAAACAAGTTTTTTGTTTTCAACCACCGCACAGGTAGCGATTTTTTTTTATTTCGTACAAGCGAACTAATTTCAAAAATAAAGATTCAGGTAAGTATCGAAACTCAGCCGAAGCTGATGTCTTTTAATTTTCGCTCGGTCGAGATGAAATTCGCTATTAATTTTTTTGGAACTTATTTCATTATGTGAGTGATTTAAGTTAAGTGCATCGGTTTCATAAAAATAACAAAGAAAACATTGTATAATACGAGTATATATTGTATTAAAAATGTCGAAACCAAAATGTTAAATGGACCCTTTTTGTAATGTTTGTGGACGTTTCATAGCAAGCGATGAAAAATGTGGCAATGCGAGTAATTTTTTTTTTTGAAGCCTATAAACAATATTTCTCGCAAGAGTTTATCACTGACGTAAACTATGCCCCTAAAAAAGTTTGCTTTAATTGCTATTCAACTCTTATGCAAAGGAAAAGTGAAAAGAAGAAGGCTATGCCTTTTGGTATAGCAATGATGCGGTTAGACAACAGCACGCATCAAGAAGAAAATTGCTGTGGATGTATCAACTACCATAAAACTTTGAATAGAAGGAAAGCAAAGAATAAAACTTATGTAGCAGTGCCAAGTGCCTTTACCATTACCGCACTCAGAATTCGTTTCAGTACCAACATACCGAAGTATTGATCTTCAAACAGATATCAGTACTTCAACCAACGCTGCTACATCCATGGATTTCTTCTCAGAATACGACCCTGGTGAAAGTACATCCTATGAACCAATCCTAGTCACAAAAAGCCAATTGGATGGAATTGTTGCAAATTTGTGTTTGACTCAGAAAAAATCAGAACTAATGGCTTCATTTTTGAAAGGCAATAATTTGGTGGCGAAAGGTACCAAAGTAACAGCATATCGAAAACGCCAAAAAGATTAGAAAAGTTCTTCAATGTGAATGATGCAAAAAATTTCGCTTATTGCAACGATATTGAAAAGTTAATGGAAACGATATGGTTAACCTATAAAAAAGATGATTGGAGTTTATTCATCGATAGTTCACTAATCAGCTTAACAGTTGTGCTTTTGCACAAGACAAATAGAATGCCTTTTGTTTCGATTGCGTATAGCACTGACACTAGTGAAAATTTCGATAATTTGAAACACATTCTGGAAGTAGTCAAATATAACGAACACCAGTAGCGCATTTGCTGCGACCTCAAAATGCTTTCATTGATTACAGGCTTAACAGCATCTGGCCGTCCAAAATATCCGTGTTTTTTGTGCGGTTTGGATTCATGATACGGAGAAGGTATTAAAAAAAAACCAGTACAAACAGCATAACATAAAGACAATAGGCTACACTAAAGTCTTGTTCCTGAAATGAAAATTTTGTTGCCGTTGCTCCACATTAAACTTGGCATTGCTAAAAATTTTTTGAAATGTTTTGCAAAAAGACCAGCAGTATTCAACCGCTTAAAAGACATTTTCCCAAGACTAAGTAACGCCAAAATTCAGGAAAGGATTGTTAATGGTCTCGATATACGGAAACTAATGAGTCGTCAAGATTTTGAGCAAGTTCTGACAGACTGAGAATTAAAAGCATGGCTCGCATTGAAAACAGTAATTAAAGGACTTTTGGGTAAAGAACGCAAAGCAACTACAGGCAATCTGTTGCAAACATGTTGGCAGCTTTCGATGAAATTGGGGTTAATATGTCGTACAAAATTCATCTCATCTGCATCAGCATCTTGATCAACTCGCTCAACAGTTGCCAACTGAATCTGATGAGCAAGGCAAACGTTATCACGAAATAAGGTAACTATAGAGTGTGCATATTTTGAATTCATAGATTTTTCTAATATCTTTGTCAGAGTGCACATTATAAACATGTTAACGATTGAAAACTATTTTCATTTCAGGTATAGAGGAAAGAAATCTCCAGATGCCATACTCGCTGAAATTTGTTGGTGGTATAAAAACACCTTTGAAGAAGAGGAAGACGAAGAGAAAGAGGAAGAAGGGGAAGACAAAGATGAAATTCCAGAATATCTGTTGGACGAAATTATCCACTTTTCTGATGATAATGACGATGACCAAGATATTAGAGAGAGCAGTGATGCTGATCCACAGCCGCCTGCTAAGCGGCAACTGGCCAAATCATTAATTTAATTTATTTAATTTTTTTACTTAAAACTTTTCATAACTAACATTTCAAATTATATTTTTTTCCATATTTTTATAATTTCTTTTTCAATGTTTCTTCAAAACCAACACTGAACAAAATGGGTACATTAAAAATGAGGAGTAAATTAATATTAAGCTGGAAAACGCAAGTTTTGTATTATGATTGTTTTCTTTTCAAATGAAATTTATTAAAGAAACTGAGAAGCATATTATAGATCAAATACTCGTAGAAAGCAAAAAAGACTTAGTTTTGTTGAAAATATTTTCAAAAAGCGTGAAAAAAGAAAAAATAATTTTTCCAACATTTTGCTTCATAAGCACCACAAAAATTTTCTAAATCAATTTTTTAAAAAATTTTAGTTGTTGCACAGGTCTCTAGCAATAATTTGCCTTTTACAGATTGAAAAAAATATCAGTTAGTCGACGAGTTATGGTCAAAAAACCATATAAACAATATGCTGAAAATCGGCATTTGACTGCAAAGTTCGAAGGTCAGTTAAAAAAAAAATTCGAACTAACATAAACAAACGCCGCGACACGGGTCTTCTAATTTAGCCTCTATTTTCACCCCTCACTCTCAAAATCGACCTAACTTTTCCTAACCTGAACTTGTTCCACAGTGTAATAAGATGCTGCACTCACCCAAGTACCCCAACGAGTCAAAACCTGTCAAGAGATGTACGACTAACAAAAAAAAAAGGCATTTTCCACAGAATCCGTTCCCTGATGATGAGCTTTTGTTCATTCTCATAGCTACAGGTAGACGCAAATATGAAGAATAAAACACTTCGAAATGACCTTAATAAGATTATGATATTATGATACAAGTTAGTTGAGGGTTCACTAAAAAGTAAATCACTTAAACATATAACGGAGACATCACAATAAAAAATATTTTATCAAAGATTTAATGTGGGGCCGGAGCCCGCTGGGTTCCCACTTGGCTAAGCCCATGTCTGGAAATCATTGATTCTCAAGTTGTCTTTTTAACCTTGTAGTCATGCACATTATCTTAGTTGCTTGATTCTAAACAACTTTGTTTTTATATTACTAGCTGAAATATAATAAAATAGCTTTAGAAGTACAAAAATACTTCTTAGTATTTGGTATGGATTCTTACCCATTTTACATAAATTTAAAAAAAATGAAAGTATTTTGTATGTAAAAATTATGCGGGCAGTTTTTACAAAATTCGTTTAAAATAGTAAGCGTTGATTATCCAACATGAGAATGTATTAATGCATCAATACGACAATGTTTTCAAAACGCTAAAGAAATAGTGGTGCTGACCGGTATTACCAAATGGTCCGATATATTTGATCGATTTGTTACGATTTTTAGACTTGAATCCGATGAAATTAAAAAAATTCTTCAAAATGTACCGATTTCAGAAAAAATTTGTCCGACGTCCGTTTCACATGTATTTCTTCATGTATGTGAAAAGAAAAAATGCAATAAAAAAATATGGAGGCAGTTTTAAGACAATGTTAAAGAAAAACATTAACGGCTGCACATTTTATCATGAATGCCGATTACTTTTGCTGCCTTGCTATTACTACTTATCTTTGTGTTTGAACAAGAGCCGAATTTGGGTGAAGAATTTTTAGATATGGATGAATTGCTCATTAGAAAACGTAAGAAACTAAATAATAATTGTTGCAAAATTATTTAATAAGTTTTATTATTATTTTACTATTCTTTTTAGGCAAAAGTTAAAATTCATACTGGCCTGATATTGTCCGGATGAATCCACTGATGTTTCCACAAACAAATACTTAAGTACATTAGTGCGATTTGCAAAAAAACTACGATATTTGTAATTCTGTTATTCTTGAGTTTTTTATATGGCATTATTAGTAAAGTTTTAAGAGAGGAAATATTGGTTGACAAAAAAAAGTAAAAAAGAATCTAATTGGTCACTAGGACAGAGCTTTTAATTTGGCGATATCAAGGATCTGCCGAACTGACGATATCAAGGAATTGACTTCAAATGTATTTGTCATTCGTTTGCAATGGGTATGAATGCCTTCAAATTCCATCATATGTTGGATCGATAACCCCTAACATCTGTAAATATATTTACAAAAGTAAAAGAAAATAGATTAGTTTCAAAAAACCATAAAGCTCGTAGAAATAAAACCCAAAAGAATACTAAATCCTGCGCAAACATGTTGTCTATCTTTGAAAAGCATTCTTGGTCATTTACTGTAGGTTTTTAATTATTGATTACATTGATAATTCTCAAACTATTCACAAGAACTTGTGCAACCCAGTTATCAAACAGTTGACCAGAAAAAGTTTGGCAAAAGTCTATTCCATTTCATTTCTTTCATTTAGTTATCAACTTGTTTTTACTGTTTTAACTACCTCAAATCAATAAATTTAACTATATTTCTAAAAGTAATGATTTTTCAATGAGTTACAAATAAATTAAAATGAATTTATGAATTGACTATCGTAACGAAATACAATTTAATTTAAATAAGTAAAGTGCAAAAGTTACGTTATGAAAATTTTTCATGGCAATACTGGCGCTGACCATGAAAAATATGAACGAAATATTTTGTGGCCCAAAAACTTAAATACAGGTAAAACTGTACACCGCTAAATTTATAGTTTTAAGCGATAATTACGTTTGTGAAAAACTCCATTGCTTATTTTCATGCTAAAAATTTGGAGACTCAACGATTTTTTAATGAAGAATAAAATCGCTAAAATAAAAAAAAATAAAATAAAGCTGTCATCGCTAAATTTTCACCGATTGATACGATTCTGAACTTTTTTAGCGATTTTCAGAAACTCTAATTTTATTTTAAGCTATAATTTTGGAGTCTAATATTTTCTTGTAGCTTAATTTAAAAAGAAGAGGTTTTCGAATGAAAATCGTTATTTTTGAGTTATCGTATTTATTAAAAAAAATCAATGCTTCGTCTGTTTTGAATGTTTTCAAGGACAAATATACATATATTAAAATTTTATAGTTTAATATGATTTTAGGAAAAGTTTAACCTCTTGAATTTTCAAAAAAATTTATTAAATGAATTGGGAGCTTCCCCATAAGCACTCTTTGTTTGCAAGTTTTGTTAAAATTTGTTGAAAGTATTTATTATTTATTATTACAATGAATTTATAAATTGACATATCGCACACTAAATACAAAACAGTCACAACTCAAAATTTTTAAATTTCTAGGTGAAGCAAAAAACCATTTTCTTTTTGAAGAAAACAAAACTTCATACAAAGCAATAAGACAAAACTTTTTTAGAAGTTAAAGTGATAAAGAAAATGGGTACAAAATGTAATTGATGTGTAACGAATCCCTGGGTCGTTACAACCTTTTCAGCTGAGGTATCCTCAGCAGCTGCTCAGGGTCCTCACAAGACGGTCCATGGGGTTTTGTAGATCGCTTGACCTTGCTGGAAGGTCCTTTGTTGTGATGTGAAATTTGTCCAGCGGTTCCCTTTTGGGGTTCTTCACGAAAGGTCTCTTTGAGTATTTGCCTTCACAGATTGGTTGGTGAAGGTGACCTTGGCGATGGTGAAGATGTCCTGGGTGATCACTGCTGGTGCTACTGGCATGACTGTACTTTACTAAGCGGTACTCTCCGTTATCTTTTAATTGTTCTATAAAGGTTGGTGGAGTGATGCGTAGAAATTTACGTATGTCTTCTTTATTGTATATTGTATCGTATTGACCTTGAATCTGCTAGTAGCGCTCCGCTAGTCTTGTTCCGTTTGGTAGTGAGTTTTACCCGTTGAGAGCGGTGGTGAGCGATTCAACTTAAGGTAGGGGAATACTCTGAAGCACGAATCTGAAGGTGAGTATCTCGTTGAGAGCGGTGGTGAGAATGGCAACTCAAAGAAGGGGAAAGGTAATGAAACTCGCTGAGAGCAGTGGTGAAGGTGGCAGCTGAGTGTAACCGATTGGCCTCAGTGACACAACTCAAGGGAGGGGAGTTTCTCTGAAGGTGAGTAACTCGTTGAGAGCGGCGGTGAGAGTGGCAACTGAGTGTGACCGATTGGCCTCTACCTCAGTGACACTGCTCAAGGGGAGAGAGGAAAGGAACGGGAGCAAGGCACGTTCGAACAGTCTGCGAGCCACAGCCAGACTACATGATGAAACGAAAGTAAACTAGATGATATGCTTGCAAACAAAACACGTCTGTTAGGTTCAGTAGATCCGATACAACTTTTCTATATACAATATATTAAATATTGTAAAAAAAGATCTGTACATGAAATACTTTTTTGAAATTCTTTTTGCGATGGACGACGATTTTGAACGACGCTGAGTCCAAAAATCTCATTTTTAAAATTTTTGTCTGTCTATCTGTCTGTCTGTGAGAGCATCACTCCAAAACCACTGGATGGATTTAAATAAAACTTGTCATCTAGGTTCCTTATACCCCCGATCAATATACAGGGTTGCCCATATTCGAAGCGCCTATTTTATTTTTAAATAAATCAAAGAAACCACAATTTTTTGTCTGTTCGTCATGAATATCATTTAATTGGGTTCAAGTAGATTTGCTTACATCATTTCTTGAATATGATATCTCGTAAATGGTCGCCATTGGCCTCTACGACATATTGTGCCCGTTTTGCAGCATTTTCCATGGTTTTCTTCAACATTTCGATGGGAATGACGGTTATTTCTTGACGGATGTTGGTTTTTAGCTCTTCTAGGGTCTTTGGCTTGTTGACGTAAGCCTTTGATTTCAAATAATCCCACAAAAAGAAGTCTGGAGGCGTTATATCTGGTGATCTTGGCGGCCAATCGAAATCACCATTTTTTGACATCAAACGGCCATTGAACAATTGCTTCAAAAAATCGATTGTAGTGTGGCTTGTGTGTGGTGGCGCGCCGTCTTGTTGAAACCAGTAGTGCCTGATACGCTTTCGACGAACGATTGGCATGAAAAAATTGTTTATCATATCGCGATAACGCTCCTGATTGACAGTAACTCTGTGGCCATTATCATCTTCGAAAAAGATCGGCCCAATGAGCATTTTAGCACAAACGCCGCACCAAACAGCGACTTTTGCATCGTGAAGAGGTACCTCTTGAATTTCTTGTGGATTTTCAGTGGCATAAATACGGCAATTTTGTTTGTTTACCGTTCCGTTCAACTGAAAATGAGCTTCATCGCTCATGATAATTTTATGCCAAAATTGCTCGTCTTCTTCAGCCATTTCGATGACTCTTTGGGCCCATTCCAATCGACGTGGCTTATCGGTAGGCAACAATTTGTTTACCAATTGAATTTTGTACGGAAACAAATTCAAATCAACACGTAAAATGCGTTGTAAAGTGGATCGGGGAATGCCGAGCTGCTGAGAACGGCGATTTTGGGATGTTGTTGGTGACTGCTCAATACTGGCTCGTACGGCTGCAATATTCTCATCCGATCGCCTTGGTTGCTTTTTATTTGGCCTCTTTGGGTTACCAAGAGTATTACCAGTTGTAAATCTTTCATACAAACGATAAATTGTTTTCATGGAAGGCGCACTTTTCACTTTTATTTATTTTTTTGAAAGCACGTTGAGTTTTCACTATTGACTTGTTTTGTTGAATGTAAATTTCAACAAAATTAGAGCGTTCGCGTGGCGTGTACTGTTCCATTGTAAACATTTGCTTGGAATGACGCTTCAAACGCGGTATGTCATTAGTCGATTTAGCATCACTGCGGAAAGTTACAGTGTTGCCAGATAGGCGCTTCGAATAAGGGCTACCCTGTACAGGCTACCTTTCATTCAGTAGAAAAGGTTGGACCCGGTGGGGGGCGCTGCGATCGGGTTTCAGGCATTCTTTTTTTTAAGCTTATCTCCGAAACAGTTTATCCGATCTGCATGAAAATTTGTGTATAGAGGTTTTTGGATACGGTGAGTTTTTATGATTTATCTACTCTGTTCTATCGTGAACACCAGAGGGCGCTGTAGTACGAATATTTTAAAAAACGTTGAAAAACTCTTAAGCCTTTCATCCCATTTACATGAAAATTGGTATATTATGGTTTTTTGATACGGTGAGCGTATGGACTTATCTTTTTTGAGCTATCTTGAACACCAGAGGGCGCTGTAGTACAAATATTTTTAAAAACGTCGAAAAACTTCTAAGCCGTTTATCCGATTTACATTAAAATTGGTATATAAAGGTTTTCGGATACGATGATTTTTCCATGAAAATTTGTATGTAGAAGTTTTCGGATACCATGAGTTCTTATGACATATATTCTGTTCTATCTTGAACACCAGAGGGCTCCGTAGTACAAATATTTTAAAAAAGTCGAAAAAATCCAAAACCATTCTTCCGATTTGCATGAAAATTTGTATGTAGAGTAGACCGTTTCATTTTTTCAACTTTTTCGAAAAGTTACCAGGACACGCTGATTTCTGATTCTATTTTTAAAAATGTGAATTTTGGTATACAACACTTCAATATTAACAAACGGTAAATGGTCGCGCAAGACGCTTAAATGGTTTTTGGCTAAAAATTCATTATTTCGAAAAAACATGAAATTTCTTCTTAGTATTTTGCATATAACTAAGAAACTGATAAAATGATTTTTACCAATTTGCTTTGCTTAAAAGGCAATTTACTATCTTCTGCTATAAGATACAATGCATTTTGATAGGTAAATTTTGGCTTACTACTCTCCAAAGTGATATTTTTAAAAAAATAATTACGAAAATTGGATAACTTCAACTCTTATTACCCAGTGTTAAAAGGGCATGAGGAAGAATTTTTTAATTGTATGAATTTTGTATTTTGAGAAATTTCAAACCACCAATTGGTGTATAATTCGAAGATTATTGGCACGGGATTTTTTTTAAAGCAACGCAACTCCACAGTGAATTTTTCTGAAAAATATCAATTTTTTTTTTTTATTAAACGGGCTGTGCAAATAAAACTACAACAGTTATTTATTCTTCTACATTTGTTTTATCCCCTTCAAAATAGTCATAATTGGAGGCGATACACATATGCCAATGTTTTTTTCCATTCTTGAAACCATTTTTGGTAGGCCGATTTCAGAATGGACTTCAACTCCCTCTGCGAATTCTCTTTGATGACTTCAATCGTCCCAAAATGTTTTCCACGAAGGGACAGTTTGAGTGTGGGGAATAGGAAGAAATCACACGGAACCATATCTGGGGAATATGGCGATTGTTGAACAATATTGACATTGTTTTTGAACAAATAGTCGCGAACAATACGAGATTTGTGAGCTGGTACATTACATCGGTGCAAACGCTTTAAAATACTTAAATAATATTGAGCGTTGACGGATTGACCTTGCGGAAGGAGTTCCGAGTGCACGACACATAGAGAATCGAAGAAAACAATCAACTTTAACTTAATTTTTGCACGAGGTTTTTTGGGTTTCGGCTCATCTGGATAGCGCCACTCTGCAGATAGTTGAACTGATTCGACGTCATACTCGTATACCCAAGTATCGTCACCAGTAATGATGCGCTGATTGTCCATATCGGCCATTAAAAGCATCAGTTTGCGAAACCCTTTTTTAAGGAAATTTAAAAATGTTGGCGCTGCAACCCGTCGCAAGTCTAAAATATCATGTAAAATATTGTCCGCCGATCCAGTCGATATATAAAGCTTGTCAGCTATATATCTTACTGTCACACTACGATTTGCGAGTACAATTTCTTTTACTTTTTTGATATTTTCATCGTTTCTTGATGTTGCTAGATGAGAAAGATGAGGCTAGTTGCCAACCGATGTACGATCCTCTTTAAAAAATTTGTACCACTCAAATGCCTGCATACGTGATATAGCAGACTCTCCATAGGTTTTCTGAAACTTTGAATTTTGTAATTTTGAACAAAAGTTATATTAAATATAGAAAAATTAACAGAAGAGTTGTGTGGATTTTTGAACAAAAACCTTTCCAAAATCTTTGAAAGATACATTAAAATTGTTGGTTTGATCACTCAAAATATAAAAATCATCCAATTAAAAAAATCTTCCTCATGCTCTTTTAACAGGGGATAATAAGAGTTGAAGTCACCGAATTTTCATAATATTTATCTTAAAAGTTTCACTTTGGAGAGTAGTAAAACCAAATTTACCTTTCAAAATGCAATGTATCTTATAGCAAAAGATGGTAAATTTTATTATCTTTTAAGCAAAAGTAAATTGATAAAAATTGTTTTATTAGTCTCTTAGTTATCAACAACCTGGCTGTAATTTTTTCAAGAGAGTAAAAATATTTTTGTTTACATGAAATAAGGGTATGCCAAATATCTGGATAACCTTATAATGATTGAATAATGCTCTATCCTTTTTCTGCACGCAGAGAAAAAAAAACTTTTGTCGCCAATTTGAAGTAAACGAAATTTATTTATCGTGCTTGGAAACGTTTTTTCCAATTCTAATAAAACCAAACAAAAAAAAAAAAACAAATTTGTGTCAGCTGGGGACTCGAACCCAGGCTGGTTCGCATACACATCAAGCACATTAACCACTATGCCACGGCCACCACAAAAATCTGTTGGAAAGTTTTCGTTTTGTCGGGCTTCTGTCGAGCTTTTTTCCATGACAAATAAACGAAACGAAAAAATGGCATAAACGAAAAAAATTGTGTAACTGGTAACAAACAAATAATCCCAGCTCTTGGCTCGGCTGGGAATTGAGCCAAGTCCCACGGCTTCGACGCGATTTCTGCACGCCTAGCTTTGCTTCGGTCTTAGCTCAGGGAAAAGGGGGGGCTGGGGTGTTGCATAAAGACGCGGGAGTGCTGGAGTTACAGAAATCCAAAATAAATCAGGTGCAGATAGAGAGAGAGAGCAAGGCAATCTACAACTCCAAGCCCACCAGACGCAAACTCGAACTGAAAAAAAAAATTATATAGGATAAAGAGAAAGCTAAAAAAAAAGAATGTACGCGGCCTAGTGACGGTGACTCGGAGTGGCAGGGATGGGATTAGCTGGTGTTTTCCCACCCTGTCTCTACCCAACCAACGATCTCCTGATGGTCATTACTCAGGAGCCCTCACAAAGCTGACACTTGTTCAAAGCCTGCCGCAGAAAAGTGTCAGAAACAGGGAACAATGAATGAATCCTACTGCCAAATATCCTTGATGTGGTACGTGCCCAAATCTTTGCCTGAAAGATCCTCGAGGACATAGTACGATTAACCGATCTTTTTCTTGATTTTGGCGGGTAAGCCTACGGGAGCCAGTTTTGCGTTGAAATTTTTCGCGGCGTCGCTTAGAGCAAAATTTCGCCTAATCACTTCTTCGCCCACTTTGAAAGCTCGTGGTCTCGTTCGCAAGTCGTGACTTTTGACGTTCTCTCGTATGCCTCTCGCAATTTTGAAAGAACGCCAGCTCGTAATACCGTGAAGTGGTCGTGAGGCGACACAATTGATTTAGCCTCCATTAACATACTAAGATTTCGAAGCAACTTGTACTCATCGCCATGAGTTACCATATTTTGGCCGAAAACAATGTAATAGGGAGAATCCCCAATTGACTGAAGAATGCTAACTCGAAGGACGCAATTGATGCTACTAAGGTATTCGTCCCAGTCCCTTTGGTCTTTTCGCAGGTAAGAACGTAGTGCTTCATTGATACTTTGATTCTCCCTTTCGGACGCATTCAATTGTAGCGAGTAAACTGCCGTACAGGTATGTACAACTCCAAACTTTTTCAGAAATTTTTCGAATTCTTTGCACTTAAATTGGCTGCCATTATCCGTTACCAATACTTCTTGTACGCCAAAACAATAGAAGATATACTCTTGCAGGTATGCAATAATGTGTTTTGACGTGAATTTTCTGAGAGGTTTCAAGAAACAAAATTTTGAAAAATGATCACGTACAATGAGAATGCCTAGGTTCCCCTTCTACTACGAGGAAAGGGACCAATCAAGTCAGCGTATAACCGCTCAAACGGTCGCTCGCTCTCAGCCATACTACCCATGGGAGGACGTAACGTATGAGTGTTTGCCTTGGACGTCTTGCACAACCTGCAAACTGCTATATAATTGCGCACCTGTGTCACCGTACCTGGCCAGTAAAAATGTCGACGAATTCGTTCCAACGTTTTTGTGATGCCCCCATGTGCTGCAGTCGGGATATCGTGAGCCGCGTACAAAACCTCAGTTCTCAGTTCGCTCGGAACGAACAATTTCCAACCATCGGAACCTTCGCCCTGATCAAAATTGGTACGGTAGTAAATATATTTGTGAATTATTTCATAATCAGGTGACTCAGAACTCGAAAATCGTTCCTTCAACTCAACGCTTTCGACTACCTCATCGCCATCAAATACTCGTGATAGAGCGTCTGCGACAACGTTTTCACTACCTTTCCTGTGCTCGATTTTGAAGTTGAACCATTGCAAATTTAACGCCCATCGTGCTAACTTGCCACTCAAGTCATTCTGTCACATCAGCCACCTTAGACTTGCGTGATCTGTAACAACTCGAAACTCATGTCCTTCAATGTATGGCCGAAACTTTTTTATGGCCAGTACCACCGCCAGGCACTCTAGTTCGGGCACGGAGTAGTTTCTCTGCGCTTTATTGAGTTTTTTTGACATAAAGGCGATCAGTCTCTCATCCCCATTTTCGTCTACTTGCGCGAGAAGACCACCAACTCCGAATCGACTAGCATCGCACTGAACAATAAATTCCTTGTCGTAGTTAGGATGTACCAGAAAAGGAGCAGTCGACAACTTAGACTTGAGCAACTCGAAAGCACTTTGTGCCGAGTCATTCCAAGCAAAGTTTTCTTTTTTGATAATAATTCGGTAAAAGGAAAAGTGGTTGACGAATAATCGTCAATGAATCGTCCATACCATCCAGCCATGCCAAAAAATTGACGTAGTTGACGAACGGTTTTCGGAACAGGATATTCAGCAATTGCTGCGACCTTGTCAGAATCGACCATCAAGCGACCACTTCCCACCACGAATCCCAAGTACTTCACCTCCATTATACCAAACTGACTCTTTTTAATATTTATCGTCCAGCCTGCTTGACGTGACCTTGTAGCCACCTCCAACAAATGAATAATATGTTCGTCCAGTGATTGAGAAACGATCAAAAGATCGTCCAGGTATACAAATACATGAGTTTTTAATTGATATGGAATTACCTTATCCATGAGACGACACATCGACTGTGGAGCGTTACATAAACCAAAAGGCATGCGAGTGAATTGGTATAAAGGTCGGTTAGGCACAGTGAAAGCGGTTTTCGGGCGTAAAGCTCGATCCAAAATCTCGGAATTTGCCAGAAGGCGTCTTTCAAGTCAATTTTCGATATAATGTGTACCGCCGGAAGTCGACAGATTAGACCATCAATATTTGGAATGGGGTATGCATGGAATGGTATACTCTCAAGAGTAACCTCATTTAATTTGCGGGAGTCTAGGCAAAATCGGACTTTTTCTGGTTTAACAATTACTACCGCTGGTGATGACCATGGAGAACTATCGGCTTCTCCAATGACACCTAGTTGTAACATGCGGTCAATCTCTTCGCACAATAATTTTTCCCTAGCTGGTGAGATGGAATAATAGCGTTGTTTGATCGAAATCGCTGTCCCGGTGTCGATGACATGTTCAGTCCAAGTCGTCAGGCCAAGGCCTTCAGCTTCAACGATGGAAAAGCTGAGATGGCCGCATTCAAATGTTGCTGTTCCAATGGCGTAAGACGAACCAACGGAGAATCGTCAGAAAAGTGTAATTCTTTGACTTTGTTGTCGAAAGACAATCTTATTCCGAAGGAATTCCACAAGTCAAAACCACAAATTACATTTTGCTTAAGAGAAGGTACCAGTAAAAACTCGAAGCTTACTGTTCTATCTTCATAAGTGTAATGAACTATGGTTAAACTAGAAGAAGGTACTCTTCTATTTCATTTTATGAATGATTCACAATGAGCAAATCCTTCCCAGCTAAGATATGTAGCCTTTCGGACCCATCGTTCAAGCTAGCAAATCAGTGGTATATGTGGGGAGGTTCTTTGCTAAATAATTCAGCTGAAGGTGTATAATTCATAACTTTTATTACAGAGTCCGTTAACCCTAACAAAACTATACAAAAAAAACTCAAAAAAAAAAAAATCAGTTATTTTATTATTGGCTGGATAATTGATTGTTACCTAAAATAAAAAAAATGTAACCAACTCTGTGAAGTGGAGAGACTGTAGTAACCAGAATCCATTCAGGATATCTCCAGATGGTGTTGAGATATCTGTTCGTTACCCACCCTCCTTGATCGTCATTAACGTTTGGCTAACGATCCCTAACATAATGACTGTTAGTTCAGCCTACCACAAGGAAAACTGCGAAAAGTATAATTTCATAATTTTAAAAGTTATTTAATGTTATTATTATTCCTTTTTTTCTGTTGTTCTGATTTATAAAAAATATACTAAAACTACGAGCAACAAATATTCAAAATAAAAGAAAAAAATCGACTGGTAAATAAACGTAAGAGAATATGTAATAAAATAAAAGAAAATATGAAACAATATGTGGAACGTAAATTAATTTCTTTTGTTTATATTTTTTTGATAGAAGTTAAAAATAGTCGTGGAGCAAAAAGAAAGGGTTGGTGAACGGAAGGGAGAAAAAAAAAACTATTAGGAATATATTGCAAAAATTTTACGCCGAGGTTGTACTGTAAGCCGAAATATTTTGACCGAATTTGTTGTTATCCCCTCTTTACAACCGACAACAGAATTCTAGAGACGAAATTTCATCAACAAACAAAAATTCTTAGTCAACCAAGCGATCAATCAAAATAGTAAAACGTAAAAAAGAAATCACGATATTGCTACAGCTATGCTCGCGGTCTGTTGATCTTGGCTCTCACAAAAAAAAAAAAGAAATGAGAGAGAAAAGGAAAAGAAAAAGGGAATAAAAAAAAACAACCACTACGATCCGCCACTCGGAGCAAAGAAATCTCCAACAAATTATGGCAAGTTGTGCTTACTCTGTAATCCCCATTTTTTTTTTTTTTTTTTTTTAGAAAATTAATTGTAGTTAAATAATAAATATTATGAATGAACTGTTAAATTATAAAAATTATAATTATTTATAATTACTGTTAAATTATTATTATATAAATATTTTTTTGTTATTTTTTTGTTTTTTCAACTTACAATTTTAGCTGGAGCGATGAAAGACCTTCCATTCCAATACAGCTGTTTCTACAGGTACCTGTTGAGAGATGTTCATTAAAAAAAAAAATGAGGAGAGTAAAACCCGCCGAGCTTAATGATCGTTTCTATTCCCCTCTTTTTTTTTCTTTCTTCCTGAAGTCTTTTTTTTTCTGCTTAGGACTGTATAAACTTTTTATAACATTTTATAAATTTACGTTTACTATAACACATGCTTTTGTTCCTTTTTTTTTTTTTTTTTGTTTAGATTAGATTTTGTTTTAAAGATATAAATTTTTATATTCCTTTAACATTTCTGGTATTTAAAAACGACTACAAGACATATGTTTGTTGCTATAGTTTTTTTTTTGTTTTTTTTTTTTCACTGTTTAGTCTGTCTGTCTACCCGCACACATTTTTGCTAACTGATTTCGGAAATTTTCTGTCTGATTTTTTCCCTTTTCCTTCACTGCTCTCAATGATGTTCGTTCTGAATTTCAAAAGCGAGTATAATATTCGTAGACAATTTGTAGTCTTCAGGAGGAGCACTAGTTTTGAACGGTTGTGGTTCCAACGTTCTGGAATCGCTTCTCATGATCGATCGAAGGCCGAGTTTAACCAGATCAAGCGTAAACTGGAAGCTGTTGTCGTGGAGCTAAATTAATGTTGGCACATATTATTATGCAAACACGTTTTTTTTTTTTTTCAGAAATATATTTAAGCAGACTTAGTGTACATTACCTTTGTTGTTTACAATTAATTCGCTATTAATGACAATTAATAGTCATTGACTGTGATCGATAAATTATTCTTTTTGAGTGTAATTTAAATAAATGTTTTGATGGAATGTACAGGACTCTGCCTAAATACAACCTTTTATTTTTGCCAAAATATATTTCTGAATATCACGTTTTCCCTTTGTTGTGTTTCAAATCTACCTGTTGTGCTTCTGTTAGCAAATCGTAATTAGCTTGCAGATGTAAAATTGTGTTTAAACATTGAAGGGATTATTAAAAAAATGAAAGATTAAACTATTTCCAGGTGAACTTTACGGCTCCAGAGTTGAGAAAGAAAGGAAAGGAAAGAAGCTTTTCCGGAAAGAAGAAGCATCTGAGTTCGTGTTCAAGGTAGATGTCAAACTTTCGTCGGCAATTTTCGAATAACAATGACGAATAGGGTGGTCCTTCTAATAAATAAAACCACTGTAAATACTCTACCAGTTTTTAGACTTTAAGTTACTGCAGATAGATTTTTAATTTATTTGGTAGAAAACTAAACTAAACTCCAAAAGTTGAAAATTACGGAAATTTATTTTAATATATATGGTTCTTATTGTTGTTATAAATGTTATTAATGAAATGTATTATTACTTTTTGGTTTGGGTTTTTTTTTCAATATTATTATAATCTATGAAAATTTTTCGGCTTTGTTCGCATGATACGAATATAATTCTACCATGCCTTGTTCTAAACAACCCTGTGAGCTCAAAAAG
Organism: Coremacera marginata; assembly: GCA_914767935.1. Lineage (NCBI taxonomy): Eukaryota > Metazoa > Arthropoda > Insecta > Diptera > Sciomyzidae > Coremacera > Coremacera marginata. The sequence continues at coordinate 115,228,264 of OU612047.1, read as the reverse complement.
ATTCCTTTAACTAGACTGGTTCCCAAGTCAAACATTACATAAGTTATAGGAAGAACAATCGAACCCACGACCTGTTGTTGATTTTCGTCCGCCGTTTTTACGTTACTGACGAATTTTGAATATTTACGGGTCGAAACCAAGGTTTTAGCAAGCTCCCCGCCTATACAACTTTTAGGTACCCCACTATCAAGCAAGGCCAAGTAACTAGAATTGGATATGGTCAGATAGAAGTTTTGGTTAGATTTTTATCATCGAAAATTCTCTTACGAGCTTCCAAATATTCTTGAAGTCCGTGATACGGCCGTAACTGTGTTTTTGGAGCAGGCTTGGCTGAAGAAGGATACTTATTTGTCAGAATAGTAGGTGAAATTACATCCGAGGTCGCGAATCTGGACGCCCGCCGGTCTGCTAATGAGCATCCCACTTTGAGTTTTCCGTTTTAAGCATACACTTCGGACAGGTTGGTTTATACACATCTATCGTCCCGCACCCATAGCAGAAACAGTTGGTAACCATGACCCACCTCATCACAATTCCAGCACTTTAACATGTTACTAAAGGCATTAACCTCAACATTGACCTCGTGATCTCTCGGATCCCTTTCGGTCTCCTCGTCGATAGACTGAGTATCTTGTACCAGCTCAGCAATTTGTCTCCGTATAGGAAGTTGCCTTTGGAAGGTATGGCTTGGCAAACCTTTAAAGAACTTTTCGTGCTTTCGCACTTCACGGCGTAAGTCGGCGATATTTCTAAAGTTAAAATGAAGCAATTCATGTCGTAGAACAGGCAGAAGATTTCTAATCACAATTTCTACCAGTTCTGCATCGAGTAGGGGCTCTCTAAGTCGGTCAGACAGACTCATAATGGCTTCTAGGAAGTCATCGAAGGATTCAGAAGTTTTTTGTTTTCTTCTGCGGATAGCGCAATGCGCGACACAAGTCCCCCCACTCTAGATCATCCTCCAGGCGATGGTATCTCCAGAACCAAGTCTGAGCCTTTCCCTGGAATAGTGAATGTACATACCGACACAGAAGCGTAAAATTTCCATTTAGAGGGCTATTTGTCAAGGTGTTGACTCGGTAAATAAACTCATCAACGGATAGACCGTCGCTCGACCCGTTAAATTTGATATGCCAATGATGAATGGCGTTGGAAACACGTTCACTATTCGTGGGCACAACTTCTAGTCCGGAACTACTTTGGTTCGACCGGGTTATCGAATCGCTAGGTTCCTCTCTGACTGGTAAGTCCATAAGATCTTCTATAGATCGAGCGTTTTGAGGACGACTTTCCCCCAAATTAAGATTCCGAAGAGCATTTTGCAGCTCACTCGAAATAGTGGATGCCACCTCTTGTCGAAATGCATTCATCGACTCAGCCACAATCTCCTGTATTCTCGTCTCCGAAATTTGGCTTTCTGATGGTTTTGGACCTGAACTGATACCGACGTCCGATCTTGACTCGGGTTGGGTTAGCGTACCCAAGCTGGCTGCACCGCCTGGCGTTCTTGAGGTATTTCTGGTCTGTGGTCGTCCGCGCGACGCATTGCCTCTCAATTTGCTCGTAGCTCCTTGCGACCTATTATTAGTACTGCTCATGGCCGACGGGGTGTTCTCTATCAGAGAAACAAGCTCATCAAACCCCGGTTGCCTACAGACTGGGCATGTTTGATTGTTTTCCAGCCACGTGCAGATACAGTGACGATGGAATCGGTGGTTGCATTTCGTTGACACCTAATCCTCGACCACAGCCAGAACCTCACTACAAACGGCGCAAAAGGTGTTGTCGAGTGCCTCGGCCACCTTGGGATCAGAAGAACCCTGAGGACTTCGGGGAACCATCATGGTCGATCAGTAGCAAATAAAAATTTTTGAATAGAATAGAGCAAAATCGGGACAAACGCGGTTCCACTATCGGCAGTATCCAAGAGTAGAAACAAACAAAAAAAATTATTTCAAAAAGAAGACACGGTCTCGACGGGCCGAAATAGATTCACCTAGAAGATATAAACTAGGCACCCGTCGAATTGCTGAATCTAAAACCAGAATTTAGATGAACGACTGAAATGGGGTTCAGAAGAGTTTGAGGACCCTCAAGAGTTCAATTTCAATAAAACAAAACTAAAATTTGTACCAGTATATGACAAGCGTCCGAAGGACGAGTTGAATGGCAGAGCTAAGACGAACAGTTCTTTGTAATATTTCCGAAAGGACTGGTTGAGCGCGATTATCAGCACATAAGAGAAAATAGTGGAACAACCTGACTGAGCAACAGAAAAATTTTTATAATGTGCAAATACTACTAGATTTTATGCAAACATCGCCGTTAAGCACGACTGTAGTGGAATGAGAGAAATTTTAGAGAAAAAAAAAAAATAATAAAATATGTAGAGAATTAGTACGAGAGAAAAATGTTCTGCTATAGAGGTAATCGAGAGCACTTAAAATAATAAAACAAAAAAAATATGTATTTCTACGTTTAACTTTCATCCAGGTAAGGATAAAGGTTAAGTAAGATAATGATAACAGAAGATAGCGTTAAGATAAGTTTCAATAAGATACGATAATCTACCGATAAGATAATAAACGATAACGTTAAGGTAGGATCTCTTCACCAACATTGGACTGCGGAAAAAAGCAAGACTGGAAAAAAAAAATGTTAAAACAGAAAAATGTTCTTCTTTCCGAAGTACACGTCACTAGGCAGGGCGATAACTGAAACTACGTTAAGAAAAAAATTTGTAAGATACTTTGTGACACTAGAGCGAGTTCGCAGACCACGTTGTCCAGATACGAAAAGCTCAGCTCGTGATCACAAAAAAATTTTAACAAACAAATTCCTAAGTTTATTGGTGGCATTAAATTTTCGGTATGATCAACCCTAGTAAGTTGCTATCAAAAATCCAAAAAATATAAAAAAAAGTCGTGTAAAGATTTCAATAGCCCACCAAAAAAAAGTTTTAAGAATTTTGCTGCGATGAAATTTACCAGAAGTAAAAATACAAAAAAAAAGAGAAAAAAAAAATTATGTCTAAGTATTTTTCTTTTACGTTCCCCTCTGATTGCTATTCTCCCGGTCAGAGTCCAACTTGCTCAGATCTCTGCGATCCTTGGAGAATTCACAACCATCGTGAGCGACAAAAAAAATTTTGCCAAAACCGTAGAGAAAAGAATATCTACAAGATTTAAATAGTGCTTCAGAAATGCGGTCTGGCTCGTTTGGGTAGCACAGAAACTGACAAAGGAAATGGGGAAAGGATTGGCTAGGTTAAGAAGCATCGGGGGCTTTTGGTGAACAAAATTAGAAAACCAAAAAAAACAAAATTTTTATCAAAGCTAACGTTTTTGGGGCACCACGTTGGGCGTCAATTTTGTCTCTGTAACAAACAAATTATCCCAGCTCTTGGCTCGGCTGGGAATTGAGCCAAGTCCCACGGCTTCGACGCGATTTCTGCACGCCTAGCTATGCTTCGGTCTTAGCTCGGGGAAAAGGGGGGTGGGGTTGCATCGAGACGCGGGAATGCTGGAGTTACAGAAATCCAAAATAAATCAGATGCAGATAGAGAGAGAGAGCAAGGCAATCTACAACTCCAAACCCACCAGACGCAAACTCAAACTGAAAAAAAAAAATTATATAGGATAATGAGAAAGCTAAAAAAAAACGAATGTACGCGGCGTAGTGACGGTGACTCGGAGTGGCAGGGATGGGATTAGCTGGTGTTTTCCCACCCTGTCTCTACCCACTGATGGTCATTACTCAGGAGCCCTCACAAGCTTTACTTCAATACAATTGAACTCCAAGCAGCAGCAATAGGCGAATATTAGCCGACTGAAAACACAATTGACGGTGGTGCAACACGTTAATCTGACCGCGCAGTAAACCAGACATCGACGAGTCCGGGTTCGAATTTCAATGATTGAAGTAAGATAAATATCAATTATTTCAAATCATATTGAAATTATGTGTTAGAAGAAATGTTTGTAATAAAATAAAAATTTTAATATTAAAATTCAATAAAATGCTGTTGCTATAGCTATATTGCTAATCTATATATGCTAGTAAAGCGAATTGCGTTGCTATTTTTTTTTTATTTTTTCGATATTTTCCGCTAATTTTTCGTTAGTTACAACAGAATATTCGTTTGCAGCTACTACAGCTCGCAAACGAAGTATAATTGGTTAATTTTTCGGTTGCCCTAAACGAAAAATTTCTCTGCGTGTGCTTTGCTCATACCTGCTCATACATTCTCTTTGTTTTATTCAGATATAAGAAACGAAGAGAATAAGAGCACGATGCCTTACTAACACCAACAGGTAAAAAAATAAAGCAATAAAAAGTAACACAAATATCAGTGTTCATACCATGAATATTTAGCGAATATTTCTTTATTCGTTCTTTCGTAGAAAATATATGTTTTTTGTATTAGGACCCAAAGAAGGGTGGTACATAGGGGGCAGGTGTGTTGCAAAGAAATGTTGAAGTGCAAAAAATAATAGGAGCAACTCATATATTTGACCCCTCTAGGAGTTCAACTACGGCCGATAAAAACTATTTTCGACAGTGTTTGTGTTTTTTGTATGGAAGGTAGCGAATAAAGCAACAAAAAAGAACACAAATATGTATTAAAAATAACAATAAGCTTATTGTGGTGAAAACTCTTATTCAGGTCACTGTAGCACATACCTGAGGATTCGTGTAAGAGAAAAAACTGAAACAACGCGTAGATCGCAAGCTCACTTCAGTGCAAGAGTGTATGAATAGAGAACAAATAAAAAGTTATTCTCTTGCGCTACACGACCTGTTGTTTACATTTATTCCAAGGTTAATTTATAAGGTTGTCGCAAGGTGAGAGAGCGAGTACCCATAATTGTCAAATCGAAGACAGCTCATAGAAAATCTGCAAGTGCTCTCTATTATCGTCCGTTTTTCTTTCGTAGTCATTCGCAAAATTGTCTGGTTTTGACAATTATGGGTAATGAGAAGAGAGTGCGATCAGCCCTGCGACAACCTTATAAAACAACCTTGATTTATTCGCTTGCAGCTTTACTTGCAGTGACCAGTGTTGCCAACAGTTAAAAAAAAGGCTAAATGAGCAAAAAAAAAGGCTAAACAAATTTTAAAAAAGGCTAAATTTAAAGGTTAAAAAAATAAAGCTAAAAAGCTTAAAAAAAGGCTAATCAAAATGAAATTGTTTTTTATTCTTTAATTAAAATTTACATATTTACATGTAATTATATTAACACAAATAAATATAAAATGAAGTCTTTTAAATTTATTAAGCTGGAATTCTAAAGGATTTTTATTAATCTTAGCAATTAATTATAATCGAGATCTGAGAATTTAAAATTAAAATAAAATAAGCCTGAAGTTGAACGAATTTCATTTGAAGAGACTTCAAATTCGTACTGAAAACCTGACCCTTAGAGGTCCAACATTATATCTCCGAAATCATTCTCATCGTCAGATGAGTCAAATTTTTCATTAACCGTCATGCGATTTTTAAAATATTTTATAAGGTCTCCTGATATATCAAAGTCATGACAACATTTTTAGTCTTTTTAGTCTTTTTAGTGAACATCTTTTCATTAATAATGCATTAAAAAAATTTCATTTTATTTCTTTGTTTAGTTTAACAACGTTCATTGCGCTGAAAGTTGGTTTAACTTCAGCGTTACTAAATGGCATGACAAGAAAATAAAATGCTAAATTTACTAAGTCAGTGAAAGGATTATCGTTAGTAGCGTTTTTAAGTTGACGAACCTCTACCCAAAATTTAAGTGTTGAATTTAAATATGTCCATTTGTAAGAGGAAAGTGTTTGCCATTGTAATTCAATTTTTGGAATTTCATCAACAGTATAGTTATATTTTTCTTTATCTATATAAGAAAAATTGTTTGGTTTTATTCTTTTCAAAGATTTTTCAACTGAGAAAAAAATCTATATAGTTTCTATATTATTTGGTAAACGTTGACGCATCTGTTTGATTAGAATAGTTAGGAAATTACGACAATTTTCGCGTAGTTCTTTTTCTGCATCAATAAAATCAAATTGATTTTAAAATTTCTCAAAATTATAAGAAAAGTGTGGCATTGAAATAAAAAAAGATTCAATATTTGAACTTAAATAACTCCTCGCAGTTATATGCAATTATATTGCATAAATAAAAAATTAATGGTGGTATTTAATGAACGACGTATTTGTGATGTAAACTGCGTATGTGTGGTAAGTTGTATGAACTTACGGCACATACGCTATTTACACCACAAATACGGCGTTAATTGAATACCACTATTGTATTCACTTCAGCAAATATTTTTGTTGGATCAGCCGTATTGCTTTGGGCTATGTTATGCTGGCGGTCATGGGCACGTCATGGGCACGCATTGATGTTGTTTCAATGTAAATTGGAAAATTGAGAGCGAGAGAATAAGTTTTGCCGACGACGGTCACCAAATGATTCGATAAAAATATGAAATCACGGGATCAAAATAGTGTTGCGTTGGTGAATTATTCACATTTGTGTTTTAGCTTTAAAATAGTACAATTTCAGTGCGAAATGTATGAAAGCAGTAATGAAACCTGCTTAACAGCAATACTCAAAAATGTTCAACGATGATACTTTTTCGGATAAAGTACTAAAAGAAGCAAAAAGTACGCTATTGTTTGGGGATCATATGACCGTCAGTATAACATACTTTGGGCACAGAGCTCATCAAACGAAAAAAGAGCGCAAAAAGTGACGTGACCAGGGATCATTTGACCGTCAGCATAACATTACCCTTTCAAACATTTTATTTATTTTTTGAACTTCATTTAAAACTGGCTTCAGAAAGTGAAGATATGCTAGATTTGTATCTACATACAATTTTGACAAAATATTTGATCACTGATCAGCAATTCTCCTAACTGCTGTTTTGAAGGAAAACCATCTTGTGTCGCAGGCTTTTACGATTTTTAGTGGCTCGTGTCCATCGTTTATTGCTGAAAATTCTTTTGAATAAGAACTTTGCCTAGAAGCCGATTTTGAAAAGCAATTGAAGGTTTCAGACACTAAAAATTCTATTTCACTAGGAAGACTAGATGTGAAGCTTTGAAGCACTAGATGTGGCCAGTTGAATAGAATGACAAATGCATGGCACAAGTATTATGTTTGGGTTGTGTTTCTGTTAAATACTCGTAGTAAACACTCCCCTATTAACACCGACCATAACGCTTGCGTTGTCTGTACCAAGTCCTTTACAGTTACTTGTTTTAAGACCGAATGTATTTAATGACTGAAACTATTCCGTTCGCAGCGCTATTTTCCAGCTGGACTTATTTTCAAATGGTATTTATGACTTCTTTACAAATTTCACTATAATATCTAATAGCTATCCCTAAATACTTTTTGATGCTAACATCAGTTGACTCATCTATGATTAAACTATATGAAGATAATCCAATGTCTAATTGAAGCTGTTTTTGGAAGTACTGAAACAAAATGTTTTCTATAATCCCATTGCATTTTTTCCTACCTAGTCGCAGCTCAGCAGATACGTAGGGTGCCTTTTATATTTCGGGATTTGGCAACCCTGGTGTTGCAATCTGTTAACTGAAAGCTCTATCGCAAAGTTTGACATTTGTTGGCTTATACGTACTCAGAACGTTTTGACATACGAGCGCTATTTGTGTTGTTTATAGTAACTTAAAAGATTCATCTCGGTCTAAAAGTGGAATTAAATCGTGAACATTTTCGTGCGATTATTTTTTACAACTTTCGACGTGAATTAACACAGCAACAGTGCATGGATGAACTTAATTCAATTTTTGGCGATGAAGCTCCATCAAGGACCAGTGTTTATCGATGGTATGGTGAATTCAATCGTGGTCGTAGTTCACTCCAAGACGAATTTCGTGAAGGTCGTCCGAAATCAGCTGTTGTTCCGAAAACCATTGATGCTGTGCGCGAACTGATATTGCAAGATCGTCATGTTACCTATCGTGAGATTGAGGCAACCTTAGGCATAAGTGGGACCAGCATACATTCAATATTGCATAAACATTTCACTGTCAAAAAAAATTGTTCGCGTTGGATCCCACACAATTTGTCAATCGCTCAAAAAAAGGCTCGTGTCGATTGGTCGAAGGAAATGCTCAAAAAATACGATCGCGGTGCTTCGAAACACGTCTATGACATCGTGACAGGTGATGAATCGTGGATTTACGCGTATGAGCCCGAAAGTAAACAGCAGTCGACTGTATGGGTGTTTCAAGATGAGCCAAATCCAACAAAAGTTGTTCGCGCACGAAGCACTTCCAAGCAAATGGTCGCCTGTTTTTTCGGAAAATATGGACATGTCGCAACCGTACCACTAGAACAACGCAGAACAGTCATCTCTGAGTGGTACACAACCATTTGTTTGCCAGTTGTCTTCCAAGAAATCAGGAAAACTAACCGCCGAAGACGGATCACTCTTCACCACGACAATGCGAGCTCTCACACATCGGCTCAAACAACTGCATTTTTGAGCACCCAAAACATCGATTTGATGGGTCATCCGCCGTATAGTCCTGACTTGGCACCGAATGACTTCTTTTTATTCCCAACCGTGAAGAATAAACTGCGTGGACAACGATTTTCGACGGCTGAAGAAGCGGTTGCGGCATTCAGAATGCATGTTTTGGAGATACCTCAATCAGATTGGCAAAAGTGCTTCGACAATTGGTTCAAACGCATGCAAAAGTGTATAGATCTTAATGGAGAATATTTTGAAAAACAATAAAGTGATTTTCGATGATTAATATTTGTTTTTGTTCTCTAATCCCGAAATATAAAAGACACCCCTCGTAGTTTACTATCCGAAAATACACTTTATTGCATTATGGTCGACCGCTCGAATTGATGTATGGCATGCAGCGTAAAACGCATTCTATAGCTCTGCTATTTTTAACATTTTGTTGGCTGTTGACCTTATTACGGGCAAAAATTACACCGTTCCACTTGAAAAAGGAGCTATAGGGCAAAACACATTGCAGGCATCGCGCATCAAGCATCGCCGCAAGCCTTTCACGATTCTACGTCACACACTTTTAAAATACATTAAAAGCATGCATCATGCCTGAAGCAATCGCGGTGAGAGTCATAACAGAAAATATATGTTTTCTGTAAAACATTTGAAAGCAAAAAACGTTTTGTGATTCAATATTTTGTGCTTCAAAATTAGAAATAAAATACTAAAAACTGAAATACTTTAAGCAAGTGAGCTCATATTCGCGTACAGCAAACCAGAAACTTACCTGGATACTTGGTAGCTTCTGCAACTACAGCGCAAGCTTTTTTCCGCTGCAGTTTGTTTTTAAATCCCCAGTTCTTTTTGTCGAATATGCATTGGAATTTATTTATATCATTTATGAGCAGCTCTTCGAATTCCGACATTTTTTAAATTTTAATTGAAATATTTTCTAAAAAACGTTTTCACAATCAGCTGTTTTCTAGCTGTCAATGCCTCAAAGCTTGAAAAAAGTTGAAAAGTTGCCTACTTCAGGCATCAAGCATGCGATGCCTACATGCCTGGAAGTATAATGTGTGTTACCCTGTAAGCATTCGTGTATTCAACTAAAATGTCAAAGCCTTGCGGCGATGCTTGATGCGCGATGCCTGCAATGTTTTTTGCCCTTATGGCTTTAATATGCTTTGCTGATTTCAAGTGTGCAGTTTTGGCCTTAGTTTGCAAAAGCAATATTTGCAACTCAAATAATTGTCTAATTTTACAAGCCACATTTTTAAACAATTGTCAGCTAGCCAGTCTGTTGGGATTTTTTGCAAATATTTCCTGAAAGTAATTTGGTTAAAATAAGAAAAAAATCATTAAAAATTGCTTAACCTTTTCTAGAACTTGTGCTTGGTTCCTTGTCAGAATCATCAGAATTGTCATCACTGCTACTAATTTCGTTAACAACTTCTTTGGCTAAAGATTCTCACGTTTCGGTGTTTTTGTGTATTTTTTTATGTACCTGCATAGTTTTTTGTTGAAATATTTGTGTTATTTAAACACCATGATATTGCAAACAGTTCTTTTACCTACCTATCCATTTAATTTTAATTTATGTGTACTTTGAGTTCCACAAAAAAATCGTTACACAGAATTCCAATTTACGGTTGCATTCACAATAACACAAACATTCATTTTAGTCAATTTTACGCTGCAGCCACACGTGATAGTACTGGCAGGCCAGCAAAGAATATGTATTGACTACGAAACTGTTTCGAAATAATCTACAAATCTACGCTGCGGACACACGTGATGGCAAATGTTCATTTGAAAATTGTCGTCAAAGGCAAAGGTTCGATTATTTTGGTGGCTTTTATTCAGTGATGCTTTATATGCCAACACAGTACGAAACTTAAATGGGATAAAAATGGGGAACTAATTATTTTGTAAAATCTGTTTATCAATATTTTCCAAAATGAAATGCAACTTATTCATATGATATTTTATGTTTTAAATAAGGACAATTAAAATAATTGCATATATTTCACTACAAGACATGAAAGAAAAGTGCATATTTAAAGTTCGAATATTTTAGGGAGAAAATACAACACTGTTTCCTTACTTCGATTTCGCACTGGCGTGGTTGTCAAAATTCACTGTCTAAGTAAAAGTTGTTGCCAGTGGACTGCCAGAGATGTCAAGGTGTGAGTGTATTAGTGAAAAGTGATAGTGTATTGAGTTTTTCGAACTGCTACTGTCTTCGGACTGGCACGTGTGGCTAGGGGGTTAGTGAACATTGTAGGGATCGACGCAAAGGGTTTGTTCGATTATTAAATTCAATAAAGGCGACTACGCACTGCTATGTTAACCTTACATTTTTTCTAACCTATCGTCCACACGTGCAAGTGCAAGTTCGAAAAACTCAATACATCCAAACATTTTTACTAACACACTCACATTTTCGGACTTGCAGCCTACTTGTAGGGCTACTTGCAAGGAAAATTCAGAGGCAGTGAATTTTGGCACTTGCTGCAAGTAAATGTCAAAAAGGGGGATTAAAGTGATGCTTTTTGTGGATTTTTCCGGGATTTCCGCAATTTATACAAGAAGCCACACTGGTAACATGTTTACCTTGTTTTTTGACTTCTTAATTTCAAGCAATACTGCAATTGCAGGGAGAACCTTCGCATTCGACGACATTTTTAAATGCACAAGTGGACGCTGACACAACTTGCAGCTAATTTCGAACTTTTTCGAAGACAATCTATATTCCCTACTTGCAAGTGATTACTTGCACCTGTGGACGCAGGGTAAGTGAAAAGTACAGGCATTTTAAAGGCATCAAGAAAAAGGCAAAGTGACAAACAAAAAGGCGAAATCTAGCCTAAAAAAGGCTAACTTGGCAACGCTAGCAGTGACTGCTATAGCATAGAATCAGGGTATATTCACTTGATGAATATATTCATGCATATATTCATGAATATATGAATATATTCAGATAATATATGTTACAAGGTTGTATGATGCGTATGATGTCAGTGTGTTAGGCTGAGGCGTGAAGCACATATACGACATGATGTCCATTGCGTTATGTGTGGGCCTATTTGCCCATTTACGATGAATGTGTGTTGCGTTATGTGTAGGCCTATTTGCCGGGGAAATAGGTTCGTCACAGATGTGTTTCAGTCAGAGTATATGATCACTACGAATAGTTTTGAATTAAAAATAAAAAATTTGAAAACTTTAAATTGTGATTGTTTAAAAAAAAAAGATTTAAAAAACAAATAAATATAAAAAATTTAAATTTTAGTTTTTAAAATTTGCCGACGCCGAATTAAAAGACCCTGCTGAAGTGACAAACAATCTGCGAAACGTCGGCATATTTTAAAAATTAACATTTAAATTTGTTAAATTTATTTGTTTTCTAAATCTGCTTTTTTTATACAATAAATTATCGGTTACTAAATAACGCCTTAATAAATTAAAATTATTTTAAATTAAAACGTAACCATAAAATAAACAACTGATAGAACTTATATTAAATACAAATGCTTATTTTATTTGTATGTGGCGGCCGTGGTGTAGTGGGTAGAATGTGTGGTCTATACTTCAAAGAGCCCTGGTTCGAATCCCACCTGACACAGAAAGTTTTTTCAATTGAATTAATTTTTCTGTTCGGCCGTCAGCTCTCTGCAGACAATGGCAATCCACAGAGAGTAAAAACTGTCATGAAAAACTTCTTGAGAACATAAGCCGTTCGGAGTCGGCATAAAACTTGTACGTTCAGCTCTCGATCATTTGTGTTCAAACATTTCACAACACAATTGATCATAAGAAGCTCGGTCAAAGTCCTTTCAAGGTCTAAAATGGCCATTTAATTTTTTTTACAAATTTTTTTTACAAAGTCGTAATAAATTTTTGAAGTCAATTTACAAAAGTATGTACTTTATGTTTTTTCATAAAATATTAACGTGTTGTCATTTCGCAGAAACGAACTTATTTAATTAATAGTTTGAATGTAAGTAAAAACTAGGAGGATTTATTTTTACCAGCTTAACTTAAAAAATCCCCACAGCTGTATTTGAGTATTCTCAAAGTTATTATATGCGTAGTTTTCATTCAATTACTCAAAATTTCAAACTCTGAGAGTATTTTATACATCATAGGATACATCGCACACTAAATACAAATCAGTCAGAATAGTAAAATAATAATAAAACTCATTAAATAATTTTGCAACAATTTTTATATAGTTTCTTATGTTTTCTAATGAGAAATTCATCCATATCTAAAAATTCTTCATCCAAATTCGGCTCTTGTTCAAACACAAAGATAAGTAGTAATAGCAAGGCAGCAAAAGTAATCTTCATTCATGATAAAATGTGCGGCCGTTGATGTTCTTTTTTAACATTGTCTTAGAACTGCCTCCATTTTTTTTTTATTGCTTTTTTTCTTTTATATACATGTGAAATCGGACGTCGGACAAATTTTTTCTGAAATCGTTACATTTTGAAGAATTTTAGCAAAATATCGGATCATCGAATTCAAGTCTGAAAATCATTACAAATTTGGTAACACTAGACAGCACCACTATTTCTTTCGCGTTTTGGAAACATTGTCGTATTGAGGTATTAATACATTCTCATGTTGGATAATCAACGCCTACTATTTGAAACGAATTTTGTAAAAACTGCCAGCATAATTATTTTATTATATCATTATTATATTTCATTTATTATATTTCAGCTAGTAATATAAAAACAAAGTTGTTTAAAATCGAACAACACTAATGCACTAACGTGCATGACTTCAAGGTTAAAAAGACAACTTGAGAATCAATGAGTTCCAGACATGGGCTTAGCCAAGGGGGAACCCAGCGGGCTTCGGTGCACCCTAAATCTTTGATACAATATTTTTTATTGTGGTGTCTCCGTTATATGTTTAAGTGATTTACTTTTTAGTGAACCCTCAACTCATTTGTATCATAATATCATAATCTTATTTAGGTCATTTCGATGTGATTTATTCTTCATATTTGCCTCTACCTGTACATATGAGAGTGAAAAAAAGCTCATCATCAATGAACGGTGGAATATGCCTTTTTTTTCTTAGTCGTACATCTTTTGACAGGTTTTGAGTGAGTGCAGCATCTTATTATGCAAGAAACTTTACCCATATAAAATGCATTGTCGATGAGCTAGGTGAAGATGCAGCTTCTATTATTTTCCCAAAATCAATTTTTGTTATGTAAAAATATTCGTATTCTTAAAAAGGAGATTATTCCTCCTTGTTAAATTGTTAAAATTTTATACATATCTTCTTTCTGCTTAATTTTTAAAAAATAGTTGTTTCATTGTTTTGTATGGAGTTCCTTCAAAAATAAAATATATTTTTGCTTCTCCTAGAAATTTAAAAGATTTGAGTTGTGACTGTTTTGTATTTTGTGTGCGATATATACACGCAAATTTTGAATTTCTGATAGCATAAAAACAAAGTATTTTTGAATATTTGCAAAATAGAGGTAATTTTAATTTATTTTATTTTTTCAACTACTATTATTACAGTGTTATAATTAGGAGAACCGATTGGCATAGCGCTATCAATACTGCATGGCATGGAAAAAATTTAAAAAATGCCAAAGGACCAATTGCCATATCCGTGTGTGACATATTTAATTCGGTTTTTTCGGAAAATAGAGGCTTAAAAGATATTCAAGACATTGCAGATGTAATCGGTGGACTGGCAACTGCTAAACTTCCAAAAAGGATTGAAGTAAACGACGTAGAGTCTTTTAATTGGGCACCTTTAGTCTCTGCCGATGTGGAAAGGAGTTTTACCAGTTTTAGGACAATGCTTTGGGACAATCGTATGGGGATGTTATCAGAAAATTTTAAAATTCATCTTGTATCAATGTGTTTCTACAATGCTTTACAAGCGGATTAGTGCATTGTGTTCATACAAAATTAGTCAATAGCCATACACATATTCCTTGAAAAATGCTTTCATTTATGTTTGTAAATATCTTAAGGGTGAACAGGGGGCGAACCTTCACATGGCAACGTGTCTGACCGCCTCAACCTGGCGAAGCCAGCATTATCCATGTCGAAATCGTCTCAAGTCGACTCAAACCTCCACGTGGAGTTCCCTGGACAACGGCAAACTGGCCGTCAGTTTGACGGCTAAGTTGAGCGGTGGGTCGCTCCATAGACCTTAAACATGGAATGTGCGTAGGGTCGCGCCACATTACTACTGCCCAATGAAAACTAAACCAGCCTCGGATATGAACCCCAATTACGTCGACGACCATCGCAAATGAAACACGGACAATGATTTTCGGATATGCACCAGGAATATCCGGACCCTTTATAGGGAAGGTGCCATTATCCAACTGGTGGAAGCCCTCAAAACAATAAAATCCGACATCACCGCCATCCAGGAAATGCTATGCAAAGGGCAAGGCTGCTCTAAACAAACACACTGTGATATCTACTACAGCTGCCATGCGGAGAAGCGCGAATTCGGATGTGGATTCGTTGTGATCCGGAAACTACGCCACCTTCTTCCCGGTCCACACCTTTGAACGAAAGATTGGCCACGATCCGCATCAAGGCAAAAATTTTCTACATCAGCCTTATTTGCACGCACGCCCCGACGGAGGAAAACGACGAAGCCGCTTTCTACGCTCGTCTTAAGGACGTATATATCCGGTTCATAACGTGAAAATAGTCCTCGAAGATTTTAATGCGAAAGTCAGAAGGGAAGGCATCTTTGGCCCCACTGTCGGTCAGTTCAGTCTTCATGAGATCTCCACGAACAACGGTCTATCGTGGAGGTCTCATAACGATCAGTCTGATCGACTTCGCCGCGGCACGAAACATGGTGGTTAGTAGCACCAGATTTAAGCACCTCGACATCCACAAGGCCACCTGGCTGTCCCCGGATCAATAAATGTGAAACCAAATTGATCATGTTGTAATGGACGGAAGGCATGCCTCTAGCGTTCTAGATGTGCGTACATTTCGGGGGGTCAACATTGACTCCGATCATTATCTTGTTGCAGCCAAGCTCCGCATGCGATTATGCAATGCGAAGAACATACGCACAGGAGTGCAACGAAAGCTAGATGTCGCTAAGCTGCAATTACAACCGACTGCCGAAGCCTACTCCGCTCAACTCTCGGTTAAGCTCAACCAACCAACCTCTGGACCCGACGACGCCGGCGGACTTTGGTCGCATATAACCCACTCCATGCGCGCTGCCGCTGAAGAAGTCATTGGTTTCCGGCGCCCGCAACCTCGGAACCAATGGAACGATCAGGAGTGTCGCATCGCGACAGCAGTAAAAAACGCCGCATACAGAAAAACGCTGCAGTCAGCTGCAACGCGAGCCGTGCGAGAAAACTACAGCGAAAGGAGGAAGGAAGAGAGGCGCCTTTTCAGAGGCACGAACAGAGAGCAGGAAAAGCGTGAGCGTGAGGAACTAGAGGTATACGAGGGCAAGAAGGATGCACAAAAATTCTATCAACAGGTTAAGCGTCTAACCCAAGGTTTCAAGCCCGGAGCATCCACTTGTAGAGACGAAAATGGAGATCTGAATACGGATACACAGTGTGTGCTGAGATTGTGGAGACGGCACTTCTCCAATATACTTACTGGCGACGATTCTAGCAATGCCGCCCATGGAGAGCACAGTTCGGTGCCACCAACCAACGATGACAGAGTGGCAGAGTGGCAGAGTGATAAGGCATCAGCTCATCAGCTCATCAGCAAAATATGGCTAGCAGAAAGCATGTCCGACGATTGGAACCTCAGCGTACTGTGCCCTATACTTAAGAAAAGAGACCCAACAATCTGCGCCAGCTATAGAGGTATCAGTCTTATTTCCATCGCATATAAGGTTCTCTCAAGCGTACTGTGTGAAATATTAAAGCCGATTACAAAAACACTGATTGGACCTTATCAGTGTGGCTTTCGACCTGGTAAGTCCACCATAGACCAGATATTCACGCTACGACAAATCCTGGAGAAAACCCACGAAAATCAAATTGACGCACACCATCTATTTGTCGATTTTAAAGCTGCGTTCGATAGCCCGAGAAGGGATTGCCTATACGCAACAATATCTGAGTTCGGTATACCTGCAGAGTTGATTAGACTTTGCAGAATGACGTTGAGCAACACACGCAGCTACGTCAAGGTAGGAAATGACCTCTCCGAAACCTTCAATACCGAAAGAGGTTTCAGGCAAGGCGATCCACTGTATTGCGATCTCTTCAACATCATCATGGAGGGGATCGTACGAAAGGCCGGTGTGCATCGTAATGGCACCATTTTCTATAAAGGTGTCCAGCTCCTTGCGTACGCTGATGATATTGATATTGTTGGCAGAACCAAGAGAGATGTTACCGCTGCTTTCGCCGCTATCGAAAAGGAATCAGCCAAAGTGGGTTTGACGATAAATGAGGGTAAAACAAAGTATATGCTGTCTACAAACAAGGGAGCGCGGCGTTTAGACTCCCACGTTTCATCCGGCAGCTATAACTTTGAAGTAGTCAAGGAGTTTGTATACCTTGGCACCGCCATTAATACTAACAACGATATTAGCCTGGAGATAAAGCGAAGAACAATAATTGCTAATAGGTGCTACTACGGGCTCAGTAAGCAACTAAGTTCCAGAGCCCTCTCCCGATCGACAAAACTTACACTCTACAAGACGCTCGTTATACCTGTGCTGCTTTATGGCGCTGAGGCATGGGTAGTTTCGCAAACTGACGCAGCCGCTCTGGGGGTGTTCGAGAGAAAAGTTCTTCGCAAAATCTTCGGTCCTGTTCAAGTCGGCGATGACTATCGCATCCGAATGAACCATGAGCTGTATGAGCTCTACGAAGTCATTGACGTAGTTCGGCGTATAACTGTGCAGCGACTACGCTGACTGGGTCATGTCCATCGTATGGACGACGAAGCTACAGCGAAAAAGGTGCTCAAGGCGAGGGTCGCTGGTCAACGACGACGAGGGAGACCATCCTCCGATGGATGGACCAGGCTGAGGAAGCCCTAACCGCACTTGGTGTATCCGATTGGAGAAGGCGTGCGCAAAGCAGAGGCGCCTGGCGAGAGCTGATGATGTCGGCCGAAACCCGGACACGGGTTGTTACGACCACCTAAGTCAGTAAGTAAGTAAGTTAATATCTTAAGGCCTAATCTTAAAACATTTTAAATGGATATTATTTTAAGTTTAAAGAACTGAAGTTAATGCTTTTAAGTATTTTAAATATTAGCATTAAGTAAAATTAATAAATGGCTTTTTGGCCTTTTTTGCAACATTATTTTGCCTTTTTTTGCCTTTATTGCAATTTCATTTTGCCTTTTTTCAATTTTAAATGCCACGAAATCCGTTCCCTGCTCATCATCATAAGTATTGTCTAAAAAAAAATCATATATAAAAGCTATTCAAAGCAGTTTTTACTCTCTGAGGTTTCTCTGCAGAGAGTCGACGGCCGAACAGAAAAATTAATTCACTTCACTATGGCTTAGAAGACCAGTTTTTGCGGCAAAAAGGAATTTTTATATTTGTTTTTTTTGTAAAAAGTTTTTTTTGTAAAAGGTTTGAGATACTTGGAATAAGAAAAAACTAATTAGAAAAAGATGATAGCTGGTAACCCTTTTCCTTAACGGGATCTCAAAGCTGTTGTTTTGTGTTTTCTTCGTTTTGTAATTTCGTACGCATGAAATTTAGTATTGATTGAGACGCGCACTGTTACAAAAGTATTTTGAGATTGATTGTTTTTAATAATGGAAAGTGTTGCTAAAGGTATGTTAAAAGAAGTATTCATTATACTTTATTTAAGTTATCTTCGTTTTTGTGCTGCACTGCTTTGAAGTGTATCATCTTTTGCAACTTTTTTTTTTCAATAATTTTGTGTTTCGTGGAGTAGAAGTAACGGGATTGTAAGGGATTGTGGAAAATTTTTTTTTTTTTGGAAAGGCTATTGTATCTACTTTCTTATGATTATAAAATTATTTGCATATATTTGCCAATCATTTGTGAAATTATAATTTTTCAGAATCCATTACGATTAAAAACTCAGAAATTTTTCAATTTTGGGTCGACAATAATAAAGATAATGATGCTGTTTCTAATTGGGTCGCTTTAAAATTGAAAAGACATATTGATCATGAAGAAATGGCACTAACAAAACAAAAAGTAAAAAATTTTTGTAGTTTTGCTAGGCAAAAGTGGGTCAAACATAGGAGGTGCTTATCAATGTTTCGCAAATATGAGCAAAGCTGGTTGGACATTGAGACTGAGTTTTCAGTACTTGAAAAGGAACGCAAAAAAGGCCGGCCTCATGTTGATTATAGCGATGGCAGTGAACGTCACAAAAGAAAACTTGCATCAAACCTCTCGTCTCAACAAGAAAACAACGCTATGTTATTAGTCCATGCTGCGTCCATATCAGCACAATCTTCTAAAAATAATGATTTAAAATATGTCTTAAAAGAAGCAGCTGCATCTCCATCGCGTCCAAGTAAAATTCGAAAAAGACTTACTGTTGATTTAAAAACTCCGTTGCCATTATCACCTGAAGAGGCTTTGGCATTTTTAGTGGAAAATGATTTGACTAAACAGCAATATATTAACATGAGGGATTTAAATAAAGCACGAAATTGCGATATTTATCCCGCATACTATAAATTCCTTGAATGTAAATCGAAATGCCGACCAGAGAGAAGTCTCACAGATTATCCATTTGAATTAGACGTTGATGAAATATTGGAAAACTTCGAGGGTAAACATTAAGTTGATATCTCTTTAAAATTTTTCTAAAAGATTTTTTTATTTTTCAGATTAATTTCAGTTTGAAGTTCGCACCATTATTATTACAAATTAATTAAAAAAGAAACATTTATTAATTATTAAATTAAATTACCTTAATTTTACAGTTGGGTAATTATTTATGTTAAAAATGCACTAAATATAGTTATATCGCAAAACGTGAAATATATTTTGTTCCAAAAGTAGGCGTGGCAGCTTTTGAAACACGCCCATTTTTTATGGAGACTCTTTGACAATCATAAGAGGCAATCAGGTGAAGTTTCGTCGTTTTTTATAGGCTCCCTGATTTTATGCCGCAAAAACTGGTCTTCTGGACCATAGTGCACTTGAAAAAACTATCTGTGTCAGGTCGGTCTTGATCCAGGGTTCTCTGGTGTATGGGCCACACACTCTACCCAATGCGCCGCGGCCGCCACATACAAATTTATTTGTATTTGATTTAAATATAAATTTTTTCAGTTTTTTTTTTATTGTTACGTTTTAATTTTAATTTATTAAGGCGTTATTTAGTAACCGATAATTTATTGTTAAAAAAAAACCAAATAATTTACCATATATAAATTTGAATTTTTTAAAATTTGCCGACGTTTAGCAGATTGATTGTCTGCTTCGTCTTTTAATTCGGCGTCGGCAAATTTTATTTATTTATTTAGTTTTTAAGTTATGTGTTTATATAACTCCAATAAATTTTCAATTATTAAAGGTTATATTTTATCGAGCACAAGGTCAATGTTGCTTTCCGAAGAAAACAACTGAAGGAAAAACAACTAACAACAACAATACCCTATTTGGAGTATCAATCAATATAGGGTATTGTTGTTGTTAGTTGTTTTTCCTTAAGTGGTTTTTTTCGGAAAGCAACATTGACCTTGAGCGCGATAAAATATAACCTTAAATAATTGAAAAATTATTGGAGTTACATAAACACATAGAATATAGAGTATCAATCAATATAGGGTATTGTTGTTGTTAGTTGTTTTTCCATCAGTTGTTTTCTTCGGAAAGCAACATGACCTTGAGCTCGATAAAATATAACCTTTAATAATTGAAAAATTATTGGAGTTATATAAACACATAACTTAAAAACTTATGAAAGAAGGTCGTAATTAATTTACAAATAAATTTATTTATTTATTTATTTATTTATTTATTTATTTCTTAACCAAGCTATGATCTTAATTCTAGTCTTAACCTATGCTTAACCTATTTTTTAATTTTTTTAATTTTTTTTAATTTTTATATTTTTTTTTTCTTTTTTTTTTGTGGGTAACAGTGTAACCGGCCGCTTACCCGGTTGACATGATTTCACCTACATGTCTAAGGAAAAGCTGAACTATTGATTACAATTATAGGGTAGAGGAGGTTATGAGGACGAAAAAAAAACTTGTAAAGATTTTCTTTTTTGAAGGAGAATTTGGATATGGATGGTGAGTAGCTAACGCTGATACTATTAAATTCTATGCAACACTTATTAATTGGCTCATTATTGGCGTATATGGTAAAGTGCTTATACTCGTATAACATTCGTGTATGCCTAGTTTGTCTTGAGGATTCGATGAATTTTATCTTATTTGATATATAATCACTGTCAATAGCACCGTTGAGAACGTCATATATAAAACATGAGGTCAGTAATTTGCTTCTGGTTGATAGAGGCATCAAATTAAGCAAGCTAAGCCTATACTCATAGGATGGTAGGGTCTTGTATTCGCTGGGGTTGTAGGTGTTCCTTAGAGCAAAAAGCAGGAACTGCTTTTGAATAGATTCCAGTCTCTCACAGTGTATATCGAAAGCAGGATTCCAAATAATGCATCCATATTCTAGAAGTGGGCGTCTAAAGAACAATATAACGTTTTGGCAACGCATACATTTTTAAACTCTTTTGCGCGTCGTTTTATGAAACCGAGTTGATTACTGGCTCTTGTTAGGATTTTATCATAATGAAGATTAAATCGCAATTTATTGACTAAAACGATGCCAAGATCAACGATATGATTAACGTTTTTAAGTTCTTTAGCATTGCGTAAGTAAATACTATTCGCGATGACATTTTTCGGGAGAAAGTTATTGAGGTAGCATTTGTTCACGTTTAGAAATAGTTTATTCTGATTGCATCACTGCTCTAAAGCAAGTAGTTTCGATTGTAAAAACGTTACATCAGGTTCAGAATATATTACATGACACATTTTCAAGTCATCTGCATATAATAGATGAGGGATATCAGACAAAACATCGGATATGTCTGTTATAAAAATATTGCACAGAAGTGGCCCAAGATGACTTCCCTGTGGTACTCCTGTGGTACTCCGGATGTGACAGAAATCTCTTTGGATAGGATACCTTGAAATTTAACAAATTGATATCTACTGTGAAGATAAGACTTAAGCAAATTTAGGAGAGAGCCATAAATCCCGACATTTTCCAGCTTGAAAGCTAGGATATTATGATCAACGCGATCGAAGGCTTTACTAAAGTGAGTGTATATTACATCAACTCGATGTCCTTTTTCCATTTTGCCTAAGACATCAGAAATCATAACCATAAGATTTGTGGTAGTTGATCTACCTTTACGGAAACCATGTTGCTGTTCATTGAGTAATGGGTTTATTCTACCTGTCAGTATTTCGCATATTATTTTTTCGAACAATTTTGGGATAGCAGATAAAATGGCAATACCCCTATAGCTTTCGATCGACCTTTTATCACCATTTTTGAATATTGGTGTGAGGTAAGATGTTTTTCAATAAGAAGGAAAAACTCCTTGATTAAGTGATTTATTGAAGGTTATTTGTAGGGGCAAGAGCAGCGAGTCTACACATTGGATAAATTTGGGGGAATTAAGTCAGAGCCAGGTCCCTTATTTGGGTCTAGCTCGATTATAGCTGCATATATTTCATCACGTTTTAGTTCGATGTGATTGATATGAGGTGTTAAATTAGTGATAGGAGAAGAGTTGTAGTATGTGTTTGTAGATGCACAGAATACTTCCTTGAAATGATCTGCGTAAAGATTGCAAATCTCTTGACTGTTAGAGGATGTAACATTGCCCTTGAACATGGATAAAGGGTATCCGTCTGATTTGCGCTTGACATTTACGTAATCGAAGAATTTCTTCGGATCTACAGTAATTTTTTCTCCAATGAGGTTAATATAAAGATTATAGGCTTCTTTGCACTTTAAAACAAATTCTTGGGATAACTCTTCATACTTGGTTTTCAATTTATGGGTTATGTTAATGGTGGATTTAATGACTATATAATTTGTTTTTCTGATTTCTAAGATGTCTGAGATTTTTATCTAACCATGGTTCCGAAAGTTTATTCTTTTAATTTTTTGGGACATACTTATCAACAATTATGAGGATGCACTGATAAAAGAGGAAGACTGCACCCTCAATGTCGAGTGCAGATAATTTGTTCCAATAAATAGAATCAAGACAGATAGTTATGCTATCATAGTCAGCATTTAGAAAGTCGTTTACTATTGAGTTACTATATGAGTGTACGAATGTTACATTGGTGGAAAAAAGCTCTGTAAAATAAGTGTTCAGCTGCGAAAGTTTTAGCAACATTTATTTCATCATAGGCATTGGTAAATACTAGGTCCAGCCATTTGCCATTTTGGTTTGGAAACCTGTTAACTTGCTAAAGGTCGTTAAAATAAAAACTACTGAGTAAAGTATAATCGATCGGGTTCGAGAGGTCTATAGGAAGAAGGTAGCTGTCATTCTCATCAGAGATAAAGAATATATTTGGACGGTTGAAGTCACCGTAGATAACGATTGTATCTTCTTCTTTCAATATCGTGGTTAGTGATGAAATATTATCACATAGATCCCTATATGTAGTTTCTGCGGACTTGAATCGATTGACTGTTCTCGGACATCAAAATGAAGCGGTCTTATATAAAACTCCAAAATATATCACAAAAAGTAAAACTTTTGTAATTGGTGGCAAAATAAAAAACGAGTGGAGCAAAAATTGTTACATAAATGTTGGTTTCTTCGATTCGATCTTATTATATTATATATTTATATGCAAACAAAAGAAAAAACAAAATAATACAGCGTTCAATTTAATAATCAAATTTAACGCACATAAACTAAACACACATAAACAATAAAAATTCGTATGTGTATCGTCGTGGGGTCAATACGCATTGTAAAAGTGCTCTGCAGTGTTGTTAAAAAATTATGTTAAAAAATTAAATTAAAAATGCCGTGCATATGCAAACAAAAAGTTGATCGTCAACAAGCAAAAATAAAATGTTTATATTGCAATGAATATTTCCATTGCAAGTGTGTAAATATTCAGCCTAGTGACATCGAATTCATGGAAAAAATAATTCTGCATTTAAATGTAACGCTTGCCTGAGCGCCCGTCGTTCTTCTATTCGCTTTCCGCCACTTCGTTCTCCACCAAATTTTGCTGCTGCCACTCCCCCGCCTGCTTCTGCTCTTCAAACAACTTCGTTTGAAGTGCCGGTCATGGACTCTCGCTCAATTCCTTCGTTGCTAGGCACTAACCAACAACCACAACAACCACAGCAGCATTAACAACAACATGCAAATCAGTGGTCAAAGCAACTTCAAGAAGAGATGCAAAACTCAAACATGGCGACGCCACCTGCTACGATAACGTTGGAAATGATTTATAATGAATTAGTTTGTCTAAAAAATGCTAACGTGAATGCTCTTGAAATGATACATTCACTTCAAGAAGATAAAAAAATACTTGAAGAAAAAGTGCAATTTCTACAGGAGGAAGTGAATTATTTGCAACAACAAAATAGAGAAAAGTGCATCGAAATTATTGGTGTTCCTGATGTAAACAATGCCAACGCTGTTGACTACGCTCTGAAAATATTCTCAGACGGTTCAAATGTTAACGTACCTCATGAACATATTGATGATTGTTACGTAAAGCGCATAAATAAATCCAGGGGTTCCGCATCTTCAGATTCTTCGCAGAGCATTTTATGTGTCAAATTTGTTTCACGACTGAGTAAAATGATCGTTATGAAGAATAAATATAGACTTTGGCCGTGCGAAAATTAAACACACAATTTAATTTAAATTGTTTTTATTTTTGTCAATATTTCGACTAAAATTTCTAGTCGTCTTCAGGACCTACGAAAAAACATAGAAAACATATATCACAAACTTTAAACAGTATTTTAAACAAATTGAAAACAGAATCAACATTAAAATTGAACATTAAAATTAAAAATCAAACATTGAAAACTGATCATTAAAAATTATTAAAATTAAAAAAAAGTTTGATTTTAATTTTAATGTTCAATTTTAATGTTGATTTCTGTTTTTAATGTGTTTAAAATACTGTTCAAAGTTTGTGTTATATGTTGTCTATGTTTTTTTCGTAGGTCCTGAAGACGACTAGAAATTTTAGTCGAAATATTGACAAAAATAAAAACAATTTAAATTAAATCGTGTGTTTAATTTTCGCACGGCCAAAGCCTATTACAAATATTAAATAAACATTTCACGGCCGATAACAACAAATATGAATAAATATAGATGTAAGAGATCTTTCAATACTAAACTCTTTAATTGCGAGCATACCTCTAATATTTTTATAAATGATAGCCTTTTTTCGAAGACCAGACATCTATTTAATTTAGCTCAAAAACTTAAAAAAGAAAAACTATAAATACTTATGGGTTAGTAATGGAAAAATTTTATTGCGGAAAACGGAGGGTGATTACGTTGTGGTTATTAGCTCTAATGAGGGTCTGAATAAAATTATTTGGTAAGTTATTTTTATTGCTTAATCTTGTGTACTCATTTGTAATATAAATATGGAAAATGTGAATCCTCGTGATTATGTGTTTCATACTCCGATTCCGCTCTGCAAAAAATTAAATTTTGATACTATTTCTTCAATTCAAAGAAAAAACCTAAACAGTTTTTATATTGTCCATCAAAATATTAGAAGCTTAAGAAACCATTTCGATAACTTTCTTTTACATTTAGAAACTTTTGAAAACAAACCTGATTTCATTTTTTTTACGGAAATATGGGTATATGATTTTGAACTCTCTTTGTTTAATATTCCTGACTATAAATGTTATGCTAATTGTAATAATGATTATGTTGCTGGAGGAGTAGCTGTCTTTGTAAAAGAAGAATTTAATTGTGAGTCTTATTGTTATAAGTTAAAAAGTTGTGATGTGCTAAAAATTTGTTGTGTAATTGATGACCAAAAATATTCGTTCATTTGTTTGTATAGGTTTCATGACAATTCGAATATTGACCCGTTTTTGAGTGATTTGGATATACTTTTATTAAATGATAAGGCTGACAATATTATTTTACTAGGTGACATTAACATAAATATTTTAAAAAAATTCACATATAATTGACAAGTATTTATTTTTTCTCTCTGCATATGGTCTTGAATCATGTATAAATGAACCAACTCGTATATCGGATATTTCTTCTACTTGTATTGACCATGTTTTTGCAAAGTTTAGCCGGACTATTGATAAAACAGTATACAGTTCTGTGTCCAATTTAAGTATAACGGATCATTGTATGACGTGCTTGTACTTAGAAAATGTTAAAAGACCAACTAACCCTCAGCTTGATGCTTTTTACAATAAAACTAATTTTTCCCTTTTAAACGATAAACTTAAATATGAATTTTGGGATAATGTTTATTTTAAACCAGATCCGTCAAAAGCGTACAGTAATTTCTTGGAAACTTTAATTCTGCATGTTAACTCGTGCACGGTTAAGGTGACTAAATGTGATGCTAAGTCTAAAAAACTTAAACCTTGGATGTCAGAAGAATTATTGAAAAAAAATTTTCATCAAAAAGAAACTTTTTAAGAAATGTTCCAAACACCCGAATAACTTAAACGTTAAAGGATATAATAAAGAACTCTGCAAAGAAATTTCTGTACAAGTCGCAGCAAGTAAAACGAACTACTACTTATGTGAATTTAAAAAAATCAGAGGGAACGTTAAGAAAGAATGGCAGCTCGTTAACAATATCTTAAACAAATTTAAAAATAATGAGCAATCAGCCGCCAATAATGAGGGAGGTTTGGAAATTTCGGAGTCCGGGACTAAAGCCGACGTTTTCAGCAATTTCTTTGCAAAAATGGGAAAGGACGTGGTCACTGATGCTGGATCAAACGATGTTTTTTGCGATTGTTTAGATAAGGAACCATCCCACCCAAACAGTGCATTTTTTGAACCTATTTCGTCTTTTGAAGTTTATAAAATAATTAGGGCTCTTAAAAACTCAAATTCATGTCCTGATGGTGTTTTTTCGAACGTTTTTATTAAAAAGATAGTTTTCAATATTGTCGATGTCCTATGTAATATTTTCAACAAAAGCATAGAGTGTGGAGTTTTTCCCGATGACCTTAAAAAAGCTGTGGTTATACTACTTTTTAAAAAAGGAGATAAAAGTATTTTCAACAATTACAGGCCAATCTCATTGTTGCCCGGTTTTTAGAAAGTTTTTGAAAAAACTGTAAAAATTGGAATGCTAAAATTTTTAAAGAAAACAAATTTTTTCAGCAATTTTCAATATGGTTTCAGAGAGGAGTTGTCTACCGAAGACGCACTACTGAAATTTTGCAACAATATTTATAGTGGGTTAAACAATAAGAAAGTATGTGCAGCTCTTTTTATAGATATAACTAAAGCTTTCTATACTGTAGATCATGTCATATTACTGAACAAATTATATAAAATTGGTTTTAGAGGAACAATTCATTCTTGGTTTCAATCCTACTTATCTAACAGAATGCAGAGAGTAAAAATAAATAGTAAACTTAGCAGTGATGTTGTTATTGATGTTGGTGTTCCACAGGGATCTGTTCTCGGGCCCATTTTGTGTCTTATATATATTATTTCTGTTTTTTTTCTGCCTATTGTAAGTAAAGTTATAGCGTTTGCCGATGACATGGAATGTACTTTTACTAGTGATTCTGCTCTTAGTCTAACCTGTGACATAAACCATGACTTGGTGCTTCTAAGCCATTGGTTTTCATCAGATAAATTAGTTTTGAGTGATAAAACGAAAATCATGTACTTCAGTGTTACTAGTAGGGATCCAAGCTTATCAAATTTTATCTTTCACTGTGCAGGTTGTACGAAATTTTTGTATGGGAGTGATATATGCAGTTCTTCGTATCACTCAAAAACATATAATGATTCTTGTCCTTGTGCCAAGAAATGTTTTTCTATTGAATGTGTTAAATCTTTCAAGTACCTTGGCCTGTTGCTTGATTGGAAACTTTCATGGCTAGAGCATACTGTTGCAAAAAAAAGTATCTTATGGGTGCAACTAGACAGATATACCTCTTAAAATCGTTTTGCTCATTAAAATTGCTTACTTGTATTTACCATGGTATATTCCACTCAAAACTGCAATATGGAGTAAAGAGCTGGGGAGGTACCCATGCAAATAAAATGAGTCCACTACTCTTCGCTCAAAAACACGTTATTCGTATTATTTGTAACAAAAAAGCGGTTTGACAGTACCTTTCCTCTATTTAAAAACTTAAATATCCTTCCAATTAAGCATTTATATTTTTATATAGTTTTTAAAGAATATTTTAAGAGATCTGGTTATTTAATAAACAGCATACCATCTGTCATGACTTAGGGATAAATAACCAACATTTTGTCCAAGTTCCTTCACACAGATTACAACACTTTTTTAATTTCTATACATGTATTGCTCCACGACTTTTCAATTCGTTACCTTATAATGTTCGCTGTATGTCCAATATTGCTATGTTTCTTAAAAATGTGATATTATGGCTACTGGCTTATAATTTTAATGTTATTGATTCCCTTACTTTAGTTTCAGTATAATAATAAACTCCATATTTTGTCTCACATTTGTATTACATTTTTTGCTACTGAATTTTGATAATAATCTTGATGTCATTGTCAATATTATATAACTAAACGTATTAAACTATTTATTTATATTAAGACCCCACTACTCTACTTAAAAAAATAATTAAAAGAAATAATTAAAATGTTTATGTTAGGTAACTGCATTTGCTACTTGTTCATTTTGAACAACAGAATGCGGTTTTTGTCAATTTTTGTATTAAGTGTTAAAATGTATTCATGTATTTGTAAATTTTACTGATTAATAAATTAAATAATAATAAATTAAAAAAAAATAATAACTTAGGGGGAATGTAAATAACACCAATATAGGTTATTGATGATCAAGATAATTAATTTGAACTATTTGGTGGTTATAATTGACACTAATTGACTAGGTAGAGAATTATGTATAGCTTTTAGAACGCCACCACCACGGGATTGACCGGTGTAGGTATAATCACGATCATTCAGCTGGCGAGATATTAAAGCTCTCGTAGTACCGAATGTACATTCTTTAAGTTCAGCCGGTTCGGTTGGAAGCCCGTCCTGTTGTATCGATACCATGACACTTGTTTTAGTTAAACCATCGATACAAGTGGAGTCAGCTTTGTTATGAACGTATGCCAAGTAGAGACGCACATTTTCGTATAACCTACGGTCTCTAAGACGAAACATGACAAAGCGCCCTTCAATGCTAGTTTCAACGAGATTTTTTGTTAATTTGGCTATTGGTGGATTTTTTGTTAATTTGACGTTTACCTTGGCACCGCCATTAATACCAAAAACAAAATCAGCCTGCAGATAAAGCGAAGAACAATAATTGCTAATAGGTGCTACTACGGGCTCAGTAAGCAACTAAGTTCCAGAGCCCTCTCTCGATCGACAAAACTAACACTCTACAAGACGCTCGTTCTACCTGTGCTGCTTTATGGCGCTGAGGCATGGGTAGTTTCGCAAACTGACGCAGCCGCTCTGGGGGTGTTCAAGAGAAAAGTTCTTCGCAAAATCTTCGGTCCTGTTCGAGTCGGCGATGACTATCGCATCCGAATGAACCACGAGCTGTATGAGCTCTACGATGACATTGACGTAGTCCGGCGTATAACTGTGCAGCGACTACGCTGGCTGGGTCATGTCCATCGTATGAACGACGAAGCTCCAGCGAAAAAGGTGCTCGAGGCGAGGGTCGCTGGTCAACGACGACGAGGGAGACCATGCCTCCGATGGATGGACCAGGCTGAGGAAGCCCTAACCGCACTTGGTGTATCCGATTGTAGAAGGCGCGCGCAAAGCAGAGGCGCCTGGCGAGAGCTGATGAGGTCGGTTGAAACCCGGACACGGGTTGTTACGACCAACTAAGTAAGTAAGTAAGGCTATTGGTGGAAGAAGAGGATCGAGAAATTATGGTGCTGTGGTAGGCTTAACTGCGAAATGTGAGGTTGTAAAAGTATTAGCGGTATCAGGTTGTGTGGTAGGCGTTACTTTGGAAGGAGTAATAGGAGTAGTAGAAACAGAGGACTGTGTTGTTGCAAGAGGATCAGCGGAATTTATTGTTGTGGAGACGTATCTGTGTCAACTATGGGTGTGGTTGCGTGAGTGTGAGAGGGATTTAATACTCTGTTTGGAGTGAAAGCTGATGCAGTTATGTTGAGAGCACCTTTTGGTAAGACACTTCCGAAAGATAGTGATGGATTTAAGGTATGGGAATGAATGGAATTGGGGTAGTTGGTCGTAGGCATAGATACTCTATTAGTATCGCTAGAGCTTGTAGATGGAATGGTTTTCGACGAAAGGTTGAAAGAAATTCGGTTCTGCTTAGAATTATTAGGCTTAGATGGATGTTGGGAGCCAACTGCTTTTTAATTTTCTTTTTCTTAAAACAATAAATTATCAGTTACTAAATAACGGCTTAATAAATTATAATTATATAAGTTTTTGTTTCGCACACATTTTGCCGCAATACCATTTTTCAAATAGGAAATCCATGTTTATTTCATTTGAATTATTATATATTAAGAGTAAAATTGAAAGGATCTGCCGAATCTCTTGAGAAACGCCTCCTCACTTTAAATTTGTTGCGCTACAATATTTCAACATTTCTTAAATTAACACGGTTACGAATTGGTCATTTTTATTTATATTACGCGCGAATTTTTTTATTAATATTATATCATTGACTTTCATATCTGTGGTCACAAGCACTAACGGCATAACTCAAAATATCGTAAAAAAAGATATTTTAATTAAACTAACTACGACCATTTAATCTGAAATATATGACCCGTTGCAATAGAAATATTTGCACACATAAGTGGTAATCTATTCTGTACAAAAAACGAATTCCTCCATCCTTCCAAAGATTTGTAATAAAGGAAATGCCATATCGCTTTTTTACGATATTTTGAGTTATGTTGTTAATGCTTGTGACCACAGATATTATTATTTCATTGATTTTTGACATAAAAACCGCTAAACAGCTTTTACGGCGGTGGTCAGTAGTAAATGTAACATTTACAGCTAAGCGATTTGAAACTCAGAATCGCATTTTAGCGAAATCGCTATGCAACTGTACGAAGAATTTTTTTTGCATTTTAGCGATAGATATTTAGCTTTATCTAGGTGAATTTTAGAATCTAGCCTCTGATCAATTAAAGATCTTTCAAATATAACATAAGCATTTTTTATGGGACTAACGGTTTTAAAGATATAATTGATTTACTACATCTCCGAATAACAAATTTTTGGATTTTTTTTTTAATTTTCCCCAATAAACAATTTGCCGATGCATGTAGTTAACTAATGTTTTCATTTTGGTTTTTTCCCCCATCTTATTTCCCTCTCCCTCCCACTTCTGGCAAATTTTAGATCTGCCACTGATTAATGTTTCAGACAAAAAAGAATTTAATTAAATATATGTATTTAAAACAGCACATTAACTTGCATCGAAAGACAAAACTTTCAATTTCTGATCATTTCTTCTAACTTCAGGTATCTTCGATACGTTAAAAAGTTCATAGAACTATAAAAAAAAGAATTTCTATGGTGTTGATATGCACATTTTCTTAAATTAATTACCCTTAAGAAATTTTGATAAGTTTGCACATCGATTTTTTTTTCAAGTTAGGCATACAAAATGAAAAAAAATAAAAATTCGCCATTCGGAAATGTAGTGAATATCTCCAAAACCGTTAGTCCTATAAAAAAATGTATTAAGGCTGTCTATATCTATATTCTAAAGATCTTGAATTGATCTTCTTTGGAGTGTGCAGTTTTACCAGCATTTTTATGAAAATGTTAATCTTTTTGGCTACTAAATATTTCATTCATATTTTTCATAGTCAGCACCACTATTTATCCAATATTAACTGCAAAACTCCATCCCATACTTTAAAAAAATTTGAAGTACTAAAATTGGATCAGTGAAAAATTGGTTTGATAAAAGTTGGTGCCAATGACGATTTTACTTTGATTTTTTAATAAAATCAAACAGCTTTATTTAAGGCGGTCTTCTCATTAAGCAACTTTTTTTTTTTACTTTTTTTTGCATTTATTTATAGCTTGGGTACTTGTGGATATGCCCCTAAAAGGATTTTTAGAAATTCGAAATACTTTAGAAGATACAGCCTTTTTTGTGAAGCAAGGTCTTCGTCAAAATGAGCTATAAAAAAATTACTTCAAACTTTAAACGCGTTTATCTCGAACCCACGTTTATCGAACTGGCGGCCATGATATCTCCAGTTCAATTGAACCGATTTTCATGAAACAAAGTGGAATCGACGCAGAATTGTCACCATTCTCGGGTGAAGCTCGACCATAATTTTAAAAAATTTTTTACTATTTTTTTTTTTACACTAAACTACAAAAAAAAAACCCGAAATTGAAATTTTTTTTTTTAATGGCCGCCATTTTGTCAAAAAAAATCACAAAATTAAGCTTGAGGTTCACCCGAGAATTACATCTATACTGATTATAACCCCGTTTTTTTTTTCATTTCAGACGCTCCGGAGACCCGGAATCGTGGCCGCCGTGACGACACCTGTTTTTTTCACCACCAACTTTGAAGTCTCATTACTTTTTGAACAGCCCACGTATCGAGGCAAAAAAAAATTTTTTTATTTACTTTGAACCTTTTGTAATACAATAAACAAAAAAAGTTTTCAATTATTCTTTGCGTTTTCAAATAAGAATTTTTTTAAAAAGGGTCCAAAAAACGGGTTTTGAATGAGAAGACCGCCTTAATATATTTTCTTAAAAAATCGTTCAACGAGTGATTAGGTACGCACTGTTTAAGGCTTTACGCATCCTCTACGCAACCTTGCTTAAATTGTTACTTATAAGCATTTTTTTATTCATTGCTTAATTTTGTAAGGTTTTGTCTCTCAAACACTCAAACATCTTTTACAAAAGTGAAGAATTCGTGTACATTAGCCGATCTGTTACTGGAAAAAAGTAACGAAGTAACGAAAAAGAGTACGAAACTGTACACGGCATAAAATTTTATTTGTTTATGAATTTAAGGAAAGAAATAATAGTTACATTATTATTTTTTTAAAACACGACACTATTTTAAAAATAGTTTCTGAACACAAAAACAATTCTAAGTAAAAAAAAAAAAAAAATGTTTTATATTTTTGCTAAAAATCATCGCATTTTTGTTTAAAGATCTATAACAATTTGTGTTTAAAAAAAACAAATTTCCAACATTATTTATCCATTTTTTTTTAATAAACAAATAAAAAATAGCATTTATCACTTTTCCATGTTCCCATCGCAGTCCCATTATAAAATTTTGTGAACTTTTAGCTGAAATATATACAAGCCACATATATTAAAAAGAATTTAAAATGGATTATCTTTTTTATTTAAAAAATTTAAAATGTTAAAAGTTGAAAAGTTAAATTAAGAAATTTAAAAAGAAATGAATAATTAAAATATATTCAGATTTATTTTTTTCTTAAGGCATTTTAAAAACTCCCAAAATAATTCCTTTTCGCTAATCGGCGAAAATATAATCAGACTTTTAATCAAAAGTGCCAACTTCAAAGCTTTTGAATTCATAAAGAAATATTATAAGATGATAATAAAACAAATTAGAAAAAAATTAAAATAATAAGTTTTCCAATGTAATATGTTTAAATAAATTACCAAATATGACCAAGAAATTAAAAGAAAAAGTTATGTTAAAGGTATTTTTTACTTAGTAGTGATTTTATAGTCGGTTTTTTTTTAAAAAATTTTAATTTCTTCGTTTTTAGAGAATATGATAGATCTTCGAAAAAAGTGTATAAACTACATAAATAAAATTGTGCTTAAAAAATTTGGTCTATTAAATTCTAAAAGTTTGTTGGTTATTTCAAATATCTGATTCTTAAATTTAAATTCGATGTCACGTGTTCTGATATGATTATATCCATTATTAAAACGAATTTTATTACCCTAGTGTCAATATTATTCAAGATACAGTGTTTTTCTAATATTGCTACGCCCATTTGTCGAATAATGCCAACTTTCCTGACCCTAATTTTTAATAATAATGCCTACCTCTATACTAAATTGCAGTACTCTAGTCTCAAAATTATTCACGATACACTGTTTTTCTAATATTGACACGCCCATTTGTCGAATAACGAGCATTTTCTTGACGGTAATTTGTAATAATTGTGCCTACTCCTACACTTAATTGCAGTACCCTAGTGTCAATATTATACAAGATATAGTGTTTTTCTAGTATTACCACGCTCCTTTCTCGAATATTGCCCACTTTTTTAGATGGGCACCTCCGTGCTTATGATATCTATCTGTTCACTAAAAATGATAGCAATCAGGCATATGGTTTAGGAGTTATCGATGTACATACATTAAAAAACAAAATTTAAAAAAAAACAGAGAAACCGACAAATTTGAGAACCTCCTTTTTTTCGAAGTCGGTTAAAAAAATTATCAAATATTTCAAACCACTTCAATGTTATATATACACTAATATACGTTTTAAGCCATTTCCTTATCTACATCCAATATATTAATACACAAGCATCAAATGTTCTCTTACACGTTTTTAAAATTTATAACAAAAATAAGGTAAAATTACAGATGTGCCAAAAAATACAAAAATTAAAATACAGAGGTAGTCAAAAATATTTACACATTGCTCAATATTTGTACGTGTTTTAAGGAAAAAGCTCACTTTATTGTTGTCGGAAATAGTTTACAAAGTCTTTGTTGTTGCATTCCTTGTAGTATGCAAAGAACACAAAGAAAATTTTAGCAAACCTACAGTAAATAAAAAATATAAGCAATTTGTAAATATTTTTGACTACCTCTGTATTATTTAATTATTACATTTAAAAATAAGCGTATGCATTCTCATACTTCTTTCTGGCTGTAATTGGAATCTCTCTTACTCGAGAGCAATACCTGTACAGCAATTCTGGCTGTAATTGGAATCTCTCTTACTCGAGAGCAATACCTAGTGTTGCCAGAAACTTTTTAAGGTTGTGGCTAAAACTTATAAAAAAGGAGCTAGAAAAAGCTGAAATTGATAAAAAAAGCTAACAATATTTATTGTAACATTGTAGCCAAGAAAAAGAGTTAATTTTTTGATGATAACATATAAGTTATTCAAACTTTTATTTATATAATACATAGGTACATTTTTAAATTATAATAAGAATATAATAATATAAACTTTTAATTAAAAAACAAAAACTTCATATAAAAATACAAACAAGATTCATAAAACATAAAACACAAATAATATATTCATTTAAGCAAACAGAACAAAACACAAATTTAAGTATAACCTAAAAATATACAATAATTTTGTATATGTATGTATAAATACCTACTATTAAATTAGAAGAACAATTTATACATGTTCAACTTTTGTTTCTTCATCACTATGTTAGTCTTCGTTTAAATGTTTGTAAATATCACAATTATTCATCAATTTAATGAGATCTTCAGTTATAATAAAATCATAACAACATTTATTATTTTTTTAGGTTTTACTTCCACATTTGCATCGAAGCTTTCACAGGGTGAAATATAATTCACAAAAATTATATGCGGCATGTTTAGTTCAAATAAATATTTTATGGCTATAAAAAAGCTAAAGAAAATAAAAAATAGCTAAAAAAAGTAGCTAGGAGCTAAAACACAATCAGCCTTACTAAAAAACTGATATTAAATTTTAGCGTCAGCTTTTTAATTTAGTAGCAGCTGTAGCCTCTGTTAAGCTTATGCTTAAAAATCTTTTTAGAGCTGGCACTAATTAGAGCCAGCTTTAAATTAGTTTTTTGGTAAGGCTGAATATTTGTAGCTAAGTGAGAAAAAAAAAGCTAAAACTAGCTACAAAATCGTTAAGCTGGCAATACTCGCAACACTGGCAAAAACAACAAAAAAGTTATGCAAACAAGTTTTGCAATCCATCAAAATAATCCATCAAAACAAATTTTGTTCGGGGGTAAAAGAAAAACAGAAATTTCTCGAGTAAAAAAGAAACCTGGAATTTGAGAGACCTTTTCTTTCATCCAAAAATTCCAAGCAACCGACAAATTATGTTCAAGGTCCGAAACCGAAAACAATTAGGACAACTGGTAGAAAACTTTTAAGCAGAAAGCAGAAGAATAATGTTGCATTTAGCCTTGACAAACAGAAAAGTATGTGTAGCATACCGTGGAAAACCCAATGAGAGAGATAAAAAAGATGGCGAAGCTTCAAAATTTTCACAGACAAGTATCGTAAGTGAGACATGCGGCAAACAAGTACCAGAGAACTGCAAAACTCACATAAAAATATTCATACGTAATCAACACTGTAAAAATCATGCCTCTGCGTTCAATCGATCAGACTTGCTAGAATGCATACACTCGCTGATGAGTTAAATTCAATCAAACCATGTGCTTCGTGTTGGCTCAGTGAATTTAATCAACGGACGTCTTCGGATACATATTTCATGCTTGTTCGTTGGGCTCAACAACGATTATTTTCATCAAGAATGAAACGCAAAAAGCAAAAATCAACACCTATGAGTTTGTTCGTGTGCAGACAGAGATAGAGAGAATAAGAGAACAAGAAGAAGAAGAGTGAAGTTTTTATAACGATTGACTGCAAACAACTAAATTTAACTATTTCTTTGAGTTCCCATTTACGAAACACATATCCGTATACACTTCAACGCCAATACTCAAACATGTGAATTCAATCCGTCAATCAGCTTACACAAACAATGCGTTCAACAGCATAATTTTATTTTATTCAACGCCAACACTCACGCCAACGTTTGTTTGAGTGAACAAACATGTGAGTTCGATCAGACGAACTCAAACTCAAACTGACACAAAAGACGCGTTCGCCAGTAGTGTGCTGATTTTATTCAACGCTGAACTTTGTTGAATGTTTTGAGTTGAGTAAGAATTCCAGTGAATGATCAAGCAAAAAGTGAGTTTTGCAGTTCTATGACAAGTACTGTCCTGTATTGCCACTTAGTAAATTTACATCCTACCAAATCTTTTCTCAAAACCTACCAAAATTATTCTCAGCCTACCAAATATTCAAAACACGTACAAAGTATGTTTAAATACAACTTTTATTAGAGCAGAACAAAACAAATAAAATCCATTTACATTGGTAAATTAGCAAAGTATAAATAAAGAAAACAAAAAAAAAACAGTTGAGATACATACATAAGTTGTGTGGGAAACATAGGAAACTTTTTACTCGGATGATGAAATTTTGACAGTCGGAAGGAGAATATTTATGAAGTGAATATGATTGTCCCAGGGGCTAAATGTTACAAAAGAGCACTTTGAGTATTTTTGAAAAAAAGTCAAGTTTCAGCAGTTAAAATTTTTTTTTAAATTTCGGTTTATTTTTTTTTTTTTTTTGCAGAAAACATTTCATTGTTTTTTAAAATTTTGATTTTGATTAAAATTTGGATTTTTTCGTAAAAATACTCAAACTTGAAATTTTCAAATAGGTACACTTCTAGCAAAAAATTCATAACGACCAGGTTCTTCATATAATGACACAATTTCTTGCGTATGCATTAGGTATAGTTTTTAAAAAAACATTTCCTCAAGACTTCGCTTAAATTTTTTTCAAATTTGGATTTTTTTTCGATGTTTTTAATACAACAAGAACAAAAAGGAGTTTTTGCGAAAAGTAAAAAATCACAACTATGGTAGTTTTCGTCCAATTTTCATGTTTGATAGCTTATTTTAAAGTTATATAAAATAAGAAACGAATGACTGTGAACCAGCTTTTGGAAAATTGACTCGTGCACAAAAGTTATATGAGGTTTTGGAAAAAAATTTGTACTTTTTCCCCATATTACAAAGTACAGACTGTTTCAAGACTGTTACAGATTGATTCAAGTCGGCACGGGTTCCCGTGGTCCTAGGTACACCAAATTTTATTTACATTTATTTCAACATAATACGAAAAAATTAGTAGGGTACCACACAAAGAAAACAACTTCAACTTTTTTAGAAAACCCTAATGATCAAAGTAATTTTTTGCATTTGAAGCCACGATTTATTTTTCGTATTTCTGAAAGGACAGAATGGATTTTCATGATTGGTATCTCATTTTAATTATCATGTTTAATTTGAACTTATTATAAGCAAACATTATTGTTAAACTACTTTCACATATAAAAAAATTGATTTTTTAAATGGTAATTTTTTTCCAACTTTGCCGAATTTTTTCTCCTAAGCCATTTGAGAGCGACTTTTTTGCAGTATTGGATTAAGGAGTTCCAAACACACAATTTAAAATAAAGGGCTCGACCCCTAAAGTTACTTTTTAGAACGTTATTTTACGCAAAACAATTACATTTCGTAAAGCTCATAATATAGTTTTGAACAAAAAAATAAGTAGTAGAAAACGTAGTAGACAAATGCGTCTTAAGAAATCTCGTATTAGGAAAAGTATGATAATAAAGCAACTGATGTTCATTTGCTGTAATAGTACGTTTACATATGAGGATTAAGAGAAAGAAAATTAGTCTAATCTCCTTCTGTAATCTCAACTGTTTACACTATCTTGATCGAGATTAACTTTGACATTTCGTTGCTTAATTTTAATCTATGTTTTATTTTACATTTTTTACATTTATTTTTTTAACATTACACACTGTGCACTTTTTACATTATAAATCATGACAGTTACAAGTTTTATATAGTTGTATAAATTTAACGCGTTAACAAGTTGTAAACAATTTTTTGACTTTCATCTTATCACTTCTTTACAGAGTTGCATTTTTTAAGTAGTTATTAGAGATTAATAGCCTAATTCTGCATTTCTAACGAAGCATTCAACGAACGATGGATATGCGAACGATGTTGAATTCGAGCGGAATATGTATTTCGAACGAAGCTTATGGTTAGCTCATTCGTCAAACTTTTCCCGCCAGTATCGAAAGTAACCAATTGCTCCTTTCTCGTTAGCTACTTCATTAGTTCTATACGAACTTGCTCCTTTTTTGACCCAATGTATTGCATAAAAGGGTCAGTTTAATCAACTTCAAGCTTGTATTGCTTATTGTTTATGTTTCTGACGTCTTGATTTTGTATCGATGACTTATATAGTTCGAAGTAATATTTTCGAGAAAACATAATATATAAGGTGTTTCAATTTCGTTAAAGAAAATGAAAAATATTGTGGTGACAAAAGTAGAAATTTATTAACTAATTTTAAAAAAACTAACTAGTATAATTTATTAACACAATGAATACGATATTTTGTTTTTTTATCTTTCTAACTAGTGAATAAGCTGGCCCTGTAGCACTAGTGAAGTGACTAGTGGAATGGGAGTGTAAAAGGTAGCAATTGACCCCTGAAAGGAGGTAGATTGAAGTGGAACCTACTACTGGTTACCTTGGGGCTAGTGAAATCGGTAGTTGTGTACTAGTGCCATTTACTGCAGGGTTGTTTGATATTTACACTTACACTATAATACACATGCAGTTGTCAAATCCCTGTAGGAAAATCAACTAATTTAATAGTAGTTGATAAAGTAGTTTTTTGTCAACCACAACTAGTTGAAATTCTGACTTTTTTCCATAGAACGAACTGACTTATTTTGTATGGTGATGCCCGCTAAATAAGTCAATTGACTTTCGTCTGCATATATTTTCAACTACTTGTTAAATTAGTTACATTTAAATTATTTTTTTAATTGCTTTTAAATAACCAATTGAAAACTATTACTAATGGCCTAAAGTTAATAATATTTGATGAAATAACATGGATAAATATATATAAACTTGTAATCTAATAAAAATTTGCAATTAAAACATGTCAACATCAGAGTAGTTGCCGCCTTAATACGTATAATTAAAAGTAGTTCATATACTGGTTTATTTTAAATTAGTTTTTTAATTAGTTGTTTTTAAAAACAAGTTAGTTTGTTCTTATAGGGATGTGGCGCTGCCATATCAAACACTAGGGAAGTTTTCTGTATTTTGTCTACTTACTTCAAAGATGTTTTTAATATGTTGCTTCGTTTCTTATATGTTGGCAGTGCTTTTTGCTTTTGTTCGGTTTGTGTGTTCAATAAATAAACTTTGAGCAATTAAGGGCCAGCTTTTCAGTACGAGTTTAACCTTTATTTAAATTAAAACCAGCGAAAACTTAATAATTAACAGAAAACGAATTAATAAAACGAAAAAAGTTTATACAGATCCACATAGTATGAAAATAGGTTTTTAGTAATAACTTTTGATTGGAAATGAATATTGGGATATTTTTTCAAATAAATTATTTTTGAAGCTATTCTCTTTTATAAAAATTATATGGAAATAGTTAATAAATTTTTGTGTAAAACTGAATCCATTTTTGCTAATAAATGTCATGCCATGTGAAAGGGAGCTTAAAATAAAATTTTTAATTTAAATTATTTTTACAACAAAAACAAATTTTATTTAATTTTTTGAGGAAACATTGAATATTTTGGGCTTTTTTTGAAAAAAATATTAAAAATACAAATGTACAGTAATTGGTATTGCAAAAATATTTTTTGGCAAGTACTTTTACTAACCTCTATAACACAAAAAAAAAAATTTTTTGATATATGCTGAAAACTAACGGAGATATTTACATAGAAATTCATATTTTTAAATATCCGATGATTTTTTCTCATTCCTTCGGGCAAACAAGTTAAAAGCACAAAGTTGTATAGAAGCCCTGTTAAATATAAACTCTTCCGATCAAATATTTATACATACGGAAATTTGGAGAAAAAACAAAGTTTTTGATATCCATATTGGTCTTCATCTCAAAAAAAAATTTTTATTTTTTATGCATATTTTAATTAAGAAAATTTTAATATAAAAACTTATAAATTTAAAAAAACAAAAAAAAAGGTATTTTTTAGAATTCTCTTAAATAAACTATAAAAAATTAAACAAAATATGAAAATGAAACAATTTCGAAAATGCGCTCCTTGTGATATCGAATAATACTGTTAAAAATTACAACAACAAAATTACAATGAAATTTATTTCTCTAAAATGGATGCCATCATGTGTGGCTTTAAAATACCTTTCGTTTGATACCAAATTTGTATATATTTCTATGGAAAATAGTTAAATTGTGACAAAAAAACAAAATTTAGCTGATTTTAAAACGTCATTTGGAAACCGTAAACTATCGATTGAGCTCCTTTATTCAAATCGGTGAGTGACACCTGGGGACTTTACCTTGTAAGTAATTTCTTTACTACATGAGTGAAAAGTTTACGAATGGCACACAGCCATATAAGATATATACAAACTAAATAAATAAATATTTTGTTTTATTCCTTTTTGAGATCTTGTTTCACAGATCAAAAAATATTTTTAAATTGAATTTATTTAAAATTTGAATATGAGTTCGAGCTTCCAAGCTTCCAAAAATAATGGAAAATCGCAACAAACTAACCAAACTATCAAAACCTATTTTTTGAAAACAGAACTACCAATTTTAGTCCGATTGGACCAAAACGGCAACACTGAACTTATATTTATTTCAATTTGACTCAAGTTGAAGTAAACAACACCCACCCCAAAAATATTGTCCAACTATACTATATATTTTCGGGAATGAGTGGAAAATAAATATTTTTAATTTAGTACTGATTCAATCAAAGTAGCCACACTCAACCCAAAAATAATAATAACTTATAACGAAGCTCCCGGTCTTCCGGGGCTATAGCTGAGGTAAGCCCGTCGGGATTCCAGAATTCGTAACAAAATTTATAGAAATAAAAGACGCGATAATATAGTTTAATCGTTTTATTTTGGTTCTTTAGGCCAAATTCCTTAAGTTCACTTAAGATGGTGAGGAAACAAACTATAGTGTGTCTGATGTGGTAACTTTTACTCCGTCTGCGACTTCTTGGTGGTTGTGACTTTGTAATGCCGTTAGTCCTGGTCTTTTGCTAACTACTAGCTCAAGTTTACCTACTAGAGTTTCAACTAAACTTGCTAATAGATTTAAGTTTCCCTGCTTAAAGTGGCGGACCTGACGGCCACAACTGAGTCCACTAATATATCTTATCTAGCCTGCTTAAAGTGTCGGACCTGACGGCCACGACTAAGTCCACTGATAAATTCAATATTTTCTACTTATACACTCTCGTCCTTGTCTAGCCACAACTTACCCACCGTACCATGTCGCTGCTGGCTCCTTTAATATTGTCCTTCTCGCCTTGGTGTCTTCTTGACACAACAAACTCTCATCCTTTTCATTTGCCTCCTATGCTTACTTGTTACGTCCGTGGTCCGTCAGCAACAAACTAGATGCAGCACACTCGACTGCTCGCTTTCGTGGTCCGTCAGCAACTAGCTATCGATTTGCAAACCAACCTCTAGCTATGCTGTTGCCTACTGCATGGCAGAATTATAAGGTAGGGTCGACTCGGAGAGGAATGGAGTAAAGCGAGATTGGTGTCAAAATCAGCTGTTCATCGCGAGTTTCTTTATGCTCACGTTTAGCAGTTGTTTTTAGGTAAAAACTGTTAAAGGTTTTTTTGCAATTTTAAGACTTCTTTCACATTTTATAGTTTTTATTACACTTTTTTTATAATATTTTCACTCAAATTAGCACAAATTTAACACCCGCGACCGCACTGTCTGCAACTTGGAAACATAAAATATTTTCTTCATTTGCAATTTCTACGAAATTCGTCGTTCCCCTTCTAAGTAATGATAAGGTGGATAATGACCTTATCATTGTATCATGGTCTACTGCACTTCTTCTTCTTTCTGATTTGAGTGTTGTTGCTCTTGTGTCTGTGGTTGTGTGCGTTGGTTGTCTCTCATTGTTAATACCAAACTGGTTTTCCTCTCTTTCTTAATATCACTTTTCTCTTTGCTGTTTGTTGCTCTGAATTTAAGTGCTGTTGTTTGTTACACTCACCACCATATACTTATATGTTAACTATTCATTTATGTTGGCACAGGGCGCTTATCTTAAAGTCTACTTATAAAAAAACATCATCTCAGATATTACTAATTCATTTAGTGTTTAATAAAAAAGGTTATAATGAAAAATAAATGTAGTTTTAAAGTAACATTTTACTTATTTAGAATTCAATTATAAATAGAAATACATAATAATATAAATATGTTTCTTGCATTTTCCTATTGTGTTGCTGCTTGTTGTGTGTTATTTCATGTGTGCACTTTGTATGCGTGTGTATGCTTTGTGTGTGGCAAAACTGGGCTGGTTTTGGCTCATCACAAACTTCAGGCCAACGCAAACATATGCGTTGGCCTAACTCTCAAGGGTCGGTACTCCTACTTATTAATACTATAACGGACATAATTATATTTTGTTCTTACCTATGCTAAGCATTGGCAGACCCCGTCGGTAGGCGGTATTTGAGCCATTCCTTCTTATACCTAAACCAGTATTGCCACTATCTTAAGCCCAAATTCCTCAAAAATTCCTCAAATTTAAGTGAAATTCCTCAAAAAAGTTTTTGTAACTATACTTTAATAAGGTAAATAAAAATTTAAGATAAGTATTAGTTTTTAAAATTTAGTTATAGGCATAAACATTGCCGTGTTGCATATTCCTTCCAATCGTTTCGTTTCGTTTCGTATTAAAACTTTTTCGTTGAAACTTTCAGCAGAAAAATTTGAACGCAAAGTCCTACTATTTGCTATAAAACTATTTTAAAAAAATACCTATTTTTACTTTACGCGATGCAATAGTTAAAAAATCTCGAAAATCTGATTTCCAGTGGTAAATTGATACTTTAAAAAAAAAACCGTTTCTTGGATGATTTATTTTTTCCAATCAAATTTTATAGTGGCAAAGAAATTTTTTTACAGTCGGAAACATATTAAAAGATGGAGGGCAGTAAAATTTTCCAAATGTGATTGTTTTTTTACTACGATTTTTCTCTCAAAATGGCGGCTCAAAAAGTAAGACTTGCAATTATTTATTTTTTCCGTGGTAACTCCAGAAAAGTTTTAAGAAATGGAGACATTTCCTCATCAGATAAAAATTTTATTATGGAGTCGACTAAGCAGATTAAAATTTTTGATTAATTAAATTATGTAAGAAATGATTCTTTTTATGTATGTTCAATTTTTACCCCATTTTTTACCATTTTTCTTCTCGAGTTTTCTGCGAATAAGCCGTTATTTTGTAAAAGTACTTTTTTAC
This sequence comes from Coremacera marginata, assembly GCA_914767935.1. Taxonomy (NCBI): domain Eukaryota; kingdom Metazoa; phylum Arthropoda; class Insecta; order Diptera; family Sciomyzidae; genus Coremacera; species Coremacera marginata. The sequence goes on along the minus strand of OU612047.1, from coordinate 115,184,422 downwards.
TGCATAAAAAGCACTGAAATTTCAAAACAGCGCCAGCTTATGGTGATGTTGATTCGTGTGTCAAATATAACAGAAATTGATATCAACTGTTCTGATATACGAAAATAAGAAATTGTAATATACAAATTAACAAATTTTAGGTATAAATTAGTTGAGCTTAAAATCAAAACATAAAGACTTAAAGCTATCCCTACGTGACCGCTGCCCGAAGCATCGGTGCTATGCTGCCATTAGCGGAAGAGCTGCAGACGGTATGTCAGCAGTTTGTCAAGCGCTAGCTTCAGTTATATTGTTGGTTGTTGTTTCTTGTGCTTTATTTGCATGGTAGGAATTTTGTTTTGTGTTACAGTTTCTCAAGCTCTAGCTTCAGTTATATGAATGATTGTTGTTTGTACTTCAATTGCGTGGTAGGGGATTTGTTTGCGTTGACTCTTCAACTCCTAAGCTAGGAACGTCCCCGGTCCTACTAATTGTTGTCTTGGGGATATCTTCTACCGCTTTCGCCGTTGCAGCATCCTGCTTTCTTTTTACTAGGAAAAAAATGAGCAGCAAAGGGCCAATAATTGCTTTTGTTGCCAAATGGATGATGTGGCACTTAATCCCGTTTTAAAATCTCTATTAAGGTCATTCCTGAGTTGAAGATTCTTAGCACATGATGACGCAGGTAGGGTAAGCCTATTACTTCCTCGTGTCCTGTTATATTTATCTGGGTGGCCCAAGGGATCTCCGCAGCTCTTATGCGGATTGCGTTTCTGTTCATGAATATCGTTTCATTTACGCTAGCTTCGCCTGAGAAAGTAAGCAGATAGGTGCCCTTTCGAAGTGTAGTCGTTTCGTTAGCAATCGTTACAGTTGCGGTACGGTCGTTAATGACGACCAAATCATCATCGATCTGTTGCACCAGATCAAGCTGACCAAATGTTTTCCTGCATTGTGCAACAGAACGGGATATATCTCAGCTGTTGCACACAAGTTGTAGCGCGTGATTTTTCTCAGAATTGCATAGTTTTCTCCAAACAATTTGCTTATCAATTTGTTATCTTACTACAAATAAACTTAGGTCTAGAGTACTTAACTAAGAAGTGAATTAAATTATTTTCATCGTAAAATTTAATTTAGAGACTTGTAACAAATCTGTTATAGTTAAATTGTTGAGAGACTCGCTTTTTAACAATTATTTAACCTCAGTACTATCCAAAATAGTACTGCGCTAGTGGTATTGACAAAATAATATAATCTAAATCAGATATAATTGCTCTATTTCTTTCCAAAAGAATTTCGAAGAGGTGCTCGGTATCAATCTGCTTTTTCTTTTAGATCCTGATGATTTTATTTACCACATCAGTTAGTTCATTAACCTGTTCATGAAGCTTAGAGTTTATCACTGCCTTTGATTATTGTTATCCTTAAGCTTGTCCAATTCTATCGGGACTATCATGAAGTCGCCGAAGTCAGGTGTGTCCGCTATAACTTTAAGTGTGTTTCTTAAGAAGTTCAGGTTACGCTTGCATCTTGGGGACCAGTTATTGTCCGGAGAAGTTTATCTATTTGTGCCAGGTCAGCATTCATGAAATTCTTCATGTGACTCTGAGGATACATTTTCAGTGCAGAGTTGGTTTCGTCTAGTGTTTCTGCATACGCTGATACGTGGGTCGTATGCCTCAGGTAGCCGTAAGCGTCCCATATGGCAATGTCGCCAACTTTAATTGGGACGTAGTCCGAGTTATCTATTATTTTGCAATCAGTAAGGAGTATAGATGCAAACAGTCCGAATTTCAATAGTCTGAAAAATTATGAGAACATAATTTGTCTTACTCTAACTTTTCGTTTTTTCTTAGCGAATATTATCCTTATGAACTAATTTCCCATCTATTTTAACCGTAGAACCCAGGTCCTCTTGTACTACTCCCTACTGTACAAAGGTGTAAGCTTATTGCCCAAACGCCGATTTGACTTACTGAAAAAGTTCTTGCTTTCCTCCCTTTATTGTGGTTCCTAAGGGTGATATTTTGGGCCAGCCTGATTCTATCATGTGTTTCTTCAACTATTTCTGAGCATGAGTGGAAAACATTTAATGGCCTCTTGTCAGTGACAGAACGAATAGTTTTATTATACTCAATTGTGGCCAATAATGTTAGGTCAGTAGTGTCGTCAATTCAATTCTCCAACTTCAGGCAACTGGCTATTTCGCTCATGGTGCTATGGGATCTCTCCACCTGCCCATTTGACGTGCTGTGCAAAGGAGGTGCATTCACAATCTCAATGTTGAAATTATCATGAGATAATTAACTGATATTAATTAATTGATATGTTAACAAAATTGAAATTAATTATGTTATAATTATTAATTAGAATTCAGCGATTTCTCGTTATCGCAAAAAATAGTTTTCGTACCCAAAAACAGGTTCAGTAATTGCAGAATTCGTGGTTTTATGTCAATAATGGTGCGAGAAGGTATTGGTTGCACCACGGCGAACTTTGATAGCTTATCAATGCAGGTCAGAAAGTATGTTGCATTAGTTGAGAAGATTTACCCCCGATATGTTGGCACAGGCGTTTTTTCAATTGGGTGTTTCACCGGGTGCCTATCATATTTGGTCTTATACAAACTCTGCAATTCGATGCAACTTCTTTAGCCTTCTTCTCCATTCTTGTGAAAAAGCAATCATTCAGTATTTGCTTCACGTTTTCTTGGGAAGCACGGTAGCCCTATTATGTTCGTAGCTTATGATCCCCAATTGTTCATTGGGGTTAAATATATCCGTCACAATTTTTGAAGTGCGACGGAAAGTTATTCTGGGGAACATATTTACTAGCTAATGTTGGATCTGAGCTAGCAAAGGCAATTCACAGTGAATACAGTTAACCACATCGGATTTTACTACCTCTCCTAGCATTTAAAACAAGTTATCCTTATCAGTAAAAATAAGTAGATGACGAAGCTTGTTTCCTAAAATAATGAATGTTTTTTTGGATGGATGTTAACCCGCTTCCAAAATAATTTGGTTTTTATAGACGTTTACAGGTTTTAAGACAGTTTCTATTGTGTAGGTTAGAGATTCCTCACTGTGAACAGTGGCGGCAATCGAATAAATTTCGGGTTCTAAGGCATTAACGAATTGGCGTGACAAAGCATCTGCAACCAGATTGTCCTTACCCGGTTTATAATGGACCGTAGCATTGTACCCTTCGATAAAGGCCTTCCATATTTTTATTTTTCGGTTTGTGTTGCGGTCTGACACCGCAAAAGTCAGAGGCTGATGGTCAGTGTAAATGTTTAAATCCCTCACATCGTACAAATGCGTCAGACTCTTTAGGGCCCAAACAATGGCCAAAAGCTCTCGCTCATTTTTGGCAAAATGTTCTTTTTTTTTGTCTAATGTCCTCGAAATCATTGTAATTGGTCTCTTAGTAAAAAGAGGCATCGGTGCTGAGGTCGAAATCCTTCTGGAAATCAGGATAGGAAAACATGACATCCTCTGAAATGAGTATTTACTTTCATTTATTAACCTGATCTAGATCAAGCGAAATTTTAATCTTTTTTGATTGTGAAGCTGATACTTTACCAAATTCGCCTCTGAGGATGTTGGTTAATAGTTTGGCAATTTTAGCGTAGTCACGAATAAAACACTTATAGTATCCAGCCATACCTAAAACAGATCGAATACCCCTTAAGGGTGTGGGTTGAGAAAAATTTTTAATTGCCTTGACCTTCTGTGGGTCTGTTCTTATTCTATTTCCAGATATTGCGAAACCAATGTACTCAATTTTCGTTTTAAAAAACTTAGATTTGTCTACGAAAACTCTCATATTTGCTTCCAATAAGCTTTTCAATATAGCTTCGATGTGTTTTAAATGTTCATCTGGACCACTCGAAAAAATTATAACACCGTCAATATAAACGAAGCTGTACTTACCTATATGTTCTCTAAGAACATCACCAATGGCTCGCTGAAATATGCTGGACGCATTCTTTAGGCCAAATGAAAGGCGGTTAAATTCATATTTACCATTGCAGACTAAGAAAGCGGTTTTCTCACGATCTCGCTCTGCAAGCTCAATTTGGTGAAAACCAGTTGTTTGCTCACGGACGTTGATCAATCCGCAAGCTGAGATACAGGAATCTTTGCGTTGTTGAAAAACCGTAGCTGCCTTGTGCAGGATAATTTAAACACACTTTTTTTTTGTATGTAAAACTATTTAATTTTTTTAACTATTTAAGATTGTTTAATTTAATCAATTTCAATACTCGAAAGCCACGTTGCTTTTTTTAGATCAAACTTCAAAGTTAAAAGTCAAAGTCATTTGTAAAAAGAGTTAAACAGAAATGTCAAACTCAAAAGTGCATTGGAATGCAACAACAAAATATATGAAAGCTTTTTGTTTATAGTGATGTTAACGTGAATAAAAAGTATTTTAATAGTAATTACTCCGACATTCTGGCCCGGGATGATCTTCGACGAATGATCAGAATAGTTCCTCTGATGATCTTCAGCCTTCTTCCGATTGCGGAGTCTATACAAAGGAATGCAAGTTGCAAATTGAAATTAAAGTATATGATTGTGGTCTAACTGGAATGGCAATTATTTGGTATGGGCAAGGGACAGAGCTTGGTGACTGGTCGCTTGATGATACCATTCTGCGTGCGCAAGGTGACGACACGCACAAGACCGTCCATTCCTTCATGCGTTTCGATGATACGTCCGAGTGGCCAACAGTGACACGATACCCGTTCATCTTTGATCAGTACAATATCATTTGGTTTAAGATTTTGTCTGGACTGTAACCATTTAGGCCTTCTTTGCAAACGAGATAGATATTCGCAGCTCCAGTGACGCCAAAACTGTTGAATAAGAAACTGGCACCGTTGCCATCGATCAGTTAGGCTGAGTTTCTCTATATCAAAACCAGCAGGTCCTCAGGGTCGTTCGTTAAAGGACACAATGGCCTTGAATTGAGACATGACTCAATTTGTGCAAATACAGTGGATAGTTCTTCGAACGTTAAGATACGTTCACCAACAGTTCTTTTCAGGTGGAACTTCATTGATTTCACTCCCGCCTCCCACAACCCACCGAAATGAGGAGTTGAGGGGGGGATGAAGTGCCACTGAATCTGATGTTCGATGAGAAATGGTGAAATTTGTGAATCGATAAATGTCTTGTAAGACGTCTTATCCGCGCGCAGCTTTCGATTGCCACCTATAAAATTAGTGCCACAATCGCTGAAGATGTCTTTACATAATCCTCTCCTGACGATAAAGCGCTTAAGTGCTCCGATAAACGAGTCTGCAGAGAGATCGCCCACAGGCTCAAGGTGGACAGCTTTTGTTGCAAGCCAGATGAACAAAGCTATGTAGCCTTTCACCGAAGTGCGTCCGCGACCCTTGGATGGTAGGATGGCTATAGGCCCAGCATAATCTACTCCGACAGAGGTAAAAGCTCGAGCTGGACGAACACGTTCGGCTGGCAGGTCGCCCATCAGCTGCTGCGATAGTTTGGGTTTATGTTTGTAACAGGTGATACATCGGTGAATAAGGGTTCAAGTTATTTTTCTTCCATTAACTATACAAAATTGTTTCCTTATATGATTTAAAGTTAAAGTTGCGCCACCGTGAAGGGTTGTCATGTGGCTATATTTGATGACTAATTCGGTAAAAATATGTTTTTGTGGTATGATAAATGGATGCTTCTCATCCGCTGATAATAGTGATTCACGTAACCGACCGCCGAGTCAAATCACTTTTTGGTCGTGATCATAAAAAGGATTTAAAGGTTGGAGCGTACTGTTCTCCGGAAGAGATGAGTTTGAGGAAAGCGCCTTCCACTCATTCGGAAAAGCGTCCATTTGCACCATACGCACTACGTTCGCGAGGCTTTGCTTCAATTCAGCTACAAACAGAGTGGTAGTTCGACGATCCTTACGTTGTCACCTGCTGTTGAAAGCAAAACGTTGGCAATATGCGATGACTCTGATAAGACGCGAAAAAGATGAGAACTTTCCAACTACATCTGCGATAAGTTGCGGTTCGATACAGATAACGTTGACGCTGCAATGCTTAAGCTCATCCTCTACTGCGGTGAGCACTGAGTGAGCATTTATTTTCGACTCAGGCCACTTACTCTCAGCTTCCTTTAGCCACCTTGGGCCATTCCACCACAAATCCCATGTTGAAAGTTTTTCTGGACGTAGTCCGCGGCTTGAACAATCGGCTGGATTGCTTTCTGTTGTGACGTGACGCCATTGTTCCTTTTATGAAACAGATAATATTTTCGATGTACGATTCGCTATGAAAACTTTCCATCTACTGAGCTCACCACGAATCCAACCTAAGGCTATCATTGAATCCGTCCAAAAGAAGGGGTGCGACCACTCGATGTCTAAACGTAAATGCTGCTCGATGAGCTTAAAAAACTTAGATGCCAAAACAGCCGCACATAGCTCAGCGCGCGGGATAGTTATCTTTTGCTATCTTTTGCTTAATAGGCATAACTTTTGATTTGGCCATCAGAATTCTTGTGTGATAGTTTCCAGAGCTATCCAAAACCCTAAGATAGGCAACTGCTGAATATGCCAACGTCGAAGCGTCACAAAATATATGCAGCTCATTGAAAGTATCAGATAGGGTTGTGTTCAACCAGCGTGGTACACTTATTTTTGATATATGCTGCAGCTCACGAAGATATTGATTCCAAGCATTTTGCATTTCTTGTGGAATAGTATCATCCCATCCAAGTTTTTGTGACCAAAGATTTTGCATAATCAGTTTGGCGGTGATAATAACCGGAATAAGCCATCCCAATGGATCGAATAAACGAGCGATAGTCGACAGGATGGATCGCGTGCTAGGTGCTCCAGACGGTAGTTCGAAGTTGATTGTAAATTGGAAGGTATCATTACTGGGATTCCAGTACATACCAAGTGCTTTTATAGAGCAGCTTGAGTTCAGATGAAGCAAACCTTTTGTTTCTTGGTGTTCGCTTGGTATACGCTCCAAAATCCTAGGTTGGTTGCTAGCCCATTTACGAAGTTCAAAACCTCCACTTCGCAACATTCCAATAAATTGATATTGCAATTCCATAGCACCTTCTATGGAGTCGCTGCCTGATAAGATATCATCGACGTACATATTGTGTTTGATAACATCAACTGCCATAGGATACTTTTTTGATTCGTCCTCTGCTAATTGGTGCATTGTTATTATCGCAGTAAATGGAGCGGAGCCAGTTCCAAACATGACCGTGCAGCAAAACAGGTCCTTAATTTCGTCGGTGGGCTCGTCTCGCCAAAGAATTCGTTGGTATTGGGCATCCTCTCCATTCATAGCAATGCACCTGTACATCTTTTCTACATCTGCCATGAATGCAAACTTGAAGAAGCGCCAGTTAGAAAGTACAGCTGGCAAATCGTTCTGCAAAGCTGGGCCAACAGCTAAGATATCATTAAGGGACTTGCCGTTCTTAGTATTAGTTGACGCGTCGAATACGATACGAACCTTGGTCGTAGACGAAGATTCCTTTACGATAGGATGGTGTGGTAGGTAGCAGGTAGGTAACAGGTATATGACGACTCCAAGTCGTCTGTTACTTGAGATGGTTGCTGCAGATGTCGCTGTTGATGATGATGTTGCGATGTGGGAGCTTGCTTCAATTGTCCCAGCCTGATATATTCTTCGATGGTGTTTCCTGATATACTTTCTTGAGTGATGGATCCTGTTGAAGGCGCCGCTCGAGCTGTAAAAAGCGTTTTAAAGCGATTTGCCTTGATGCACCAATCAACATTTTGGGATCAGTGTTCGATAAAAGGGGCAAACGAACTAGATAGCGCCCATCATCCAAACGCTTATGTGTTTGCCGATAGAATTCTTCACACCACTGATCCTGCTGTGATTCTTCTTGGATATCAGGGAACTCCTCTAGTTCCCAAAACTTTTGCAATATTTCATCGATATTGATACACGTCTTCAGCGTGTTGATTTTTGTCACAGCATGTGGTGTTGGATTAAAAACTTTTCCAGACACGATATAGCCTAAAGTTGTTGCTTGTGCAATAGGCTCTCCTTTTGCTGCTCGATAAGTTTCACTGAGAATAATCTCATCATAGATATCGCTACTTAGGAGTAGATCAACTTGTTGTGGTTCATAGAATTTAGGATCTGCTAGATCTAGGCCACTCAAGTGTTTCCAATTTTGATAGGGCAACCGCTTGTCAGGCATTACCGAGCTTACTTTAGATAAAACGTATGCATGAACGTTATAGCTCACGTCAGGATTCAAAAGTGATTCTATAGAGAGCATTACAGATGTGTGACCTCTTCCTATCCTTATTTCAGCTAAGCCACTGATGTTGATATGCACCTTCTTCCTTGGGAGGCATAGCAGTTGTGCGGTTCGCTCCGATACAAACGATGCTTGTCAACCTTGATCTAAGAACGCTCGAAACTTGATTGGATTCCCGTCTACATTTTTGATGCTGACAAGAGCGGTGGGCAACAGGACATCATAGTGATCATACTTCTCAGTTTCTGCTTCAGCGCGCGATATAGGAGTACATCCAGTTGGCATAATAGCATTTTTCGTTGCAACATGCATGGATGTTGTTGTAGGCGCGCTTGATGTTCTATCTTCATGCATCAAAGTATGATGCCTGCCACCGCACTGGTTGCAGCCCCTTCGGCTGCTGCATGAGGATGAGGTATGGTTATACCCTAAACAATTAAAACAAAGTTTTAATTTATCAACCGCTGACCTTTTATCAGATAGTGTCATGTTTTGAAAATAGTGCATTCGCGTACAGGATGATCGGCTTTGCTGCAAATCGGGCAAACTATCGATTTTTTGGCTACATGGAACGATCTTGAAAACTTCCTGTTCGAAGCCATAGCCTGCTCTGATTTTCGCTGAGAGTCTTGAACTCCCAGTGATTTGCTAGCACTCTGCTAATTTGACGACGTTATCATCATGCAGTGTAGCTCATCGAGATGCTCACAAACTTCAGCAAAAGTTGGGATAGTTTTTTGTTTGCGGAAATCTCGATCGATATCATTGCGCACAGCTGGTGATAATTTTTTCAACATATAATACGCAAAAATTGTGCTCTCTTGATCGATTTTTACACCCAATTTTTGAATTGATGTAACGCAGGAGCGGCACGTCTGAGTAAAACGTTTGAGCGCCCCTGCATCGTTGCGTGGCACTGGAGGCTGTTGATCAAATGCATCCATGTAATGTTGAAACAACAATCGCTTATTATCGTAGATATTTTTTAGCATGTCCCATGCTGCTTTATAATTTTCTGCAACGAGGTTAAGATGCTCGATATCTTGTGCTACTTCCGATGAAAGAGCACCTTTGAGGTAGTAAAACTTCTGAACATCGTTTAGTTGCTCGCTTTGATGCACCCTAGCTTCGAAAATTTCTTTAAGGTGGGCCAGGCAATGTAATCGCCGTTGAAAACAGGTAATTTGACTTCTGGGAGAGCCACTTCTGATTTTGGTGCTGATGGTGTAGCTGTGCTTGAAATGGTCGTGGGCAGCACAGATGGTGAAGGTGGAAACGCCTTTGCAAATGCTTCTTTGATAGCGATCTTGGTCCAGTGCTGGTTGATTTATCCAAAGCTTCAAACAAATGCCGAAACGGAAGTTCGTTGAAGTTTAGAAGGCAAACGAACCAATGCAATGGTATTCTTAACAGCAATTCGAATCGTCGTATAATTCCACCGTGTGGGCCAGTGTTTGTTGGCTCACCGTCAGTGCATATTCCAATTAATGCATCCAGTGATATATTTTTATCGTTGAAAAAATCATTTAATTTGGTTGGTTTGTATTCAGCGGTTTCATGTTCCAGTCTTACGTAACCAATCAATTCAGAATTGGGTTCTCTCAAAATAACAAGATGAGGTTCTTTTACCATCCTAGTATGATACTTCTCATCAACTTTAGCTGTCGTTAACAAATTGGTATGATCTAACCGTTTGCGAACCACTTCTTGTCTGCATTTCTCTTTTTCTCTGCGAACTTTCGATTTATCCATGATGAGAGGTTTGCCATGCTTATCTTTCATTTTAAAATCTTGGAAAAGAGCGGTTCCCAATGCCGATGCTACTCTATCAGGCACACCAAATCTGTCACATACCAAGGCAAAGTTAAAACAATCGTATCTCTCTGTGTATTGTGAACTTGTGCTTCTATCCATATCTTCTTGAACCGGTGGCGGTGCTTATGTTGAATCATCGGGATCTTGGTATGTTGGCATTGATGACATAGACGTTGCTCCTTGCTCTTCAGTTTCCATCACAACTGCATCCATTGTTAGTCTTCTCTGATTATGTTGATCGTGCATGAACTCTTTGAGGCGTTCGGGAACCCAGCCGCATGCACGCGAGCTGCCTTCAAATCGCATTTACATGTTCCAATGTAAAAAATTGTTTCCAGAGACTTTACATACTCTGTAAATTGTTGGGTTTTGTTTCTTCTCTTGATTTGCTCTTGATACTTGTCAAGCAATTTATTCAATTTATTAAATACACTTTTTTTCAGCATTATTTCCATACCAAGTTTTTCCCAAATTCCATTCAACTTATCTTGTACTTGAATAGTGAATGATTTATGGGAAAACTTTTTTGTTCTGTTTTAGCACGTTCCCTTAAGTAAAAATAATATCTCAAGATATCCAGATGGGTTGGTAAATTAAGATCAGTCAAATCAGTAGACACACCAAAAACAGTAACATCGTGCTTGGGTATATGACTCATTGGGTTTTCGATAGTTGTTGTTGTTGCTTCATCTTGCGGTGTAGAGGATGGTGGATTCATTGTAAACTTTTTGATTTGGAATGGTCAACTTCACTCATTATTTTTTTTTTTAAATATTTTTTTATCTGAAATTAGCACTTCACACTTTGAGTTCATCACAACGACTTAATGCATTCACAAAAACTGTTGCGTTATATATGGTCTACGAGACGAGGTAATAAGAATGAAATGGTAATTTCAATTCTACCTGCTGTGTCTTGTGGTGGCTTAAAAACGCACACAAGCAGATTTAGGATCTGCAATTGTGTCACAGTGATACCTTAATTTTTTAAAAGGGTTGCTTTGCATTCCAGTGATACCTTAATTGTTAAAATGGTTGCATAAAACGCGCATTTCTTAAGAAGGTGCCATAAAATATCCACAAAAAGGGTTGTAAAAACAACCTTCATTTCTTAAGTAGGTGCTATAAAAAAACTGCACAAGTAAGTTTACGAATGCAGCTGTGTCTTGTGGTGCCTTAAAAAAACGCACACAAGCAATTTTCCGATTTGCAATTGTGTCACAGTGATACCTTCATTTTTTAAAAGGGTTGAATAAATTTCTAAAGAGAAAAAAAACTCCAAAAAGAAAAAAACATAGGCATTTCCCTGATTTTTTCTTGTAAAGTGCCAAAACTGGCGATTTTTTGAAATGTTTGTATGGGGAACCCCCAGGGGGTTCCAGGGGGTGTGCCACTGGCATGGGTGGGTCGGGCCTCCAAAGTAAGTGGGGGTCGGTCATACATTTGGACTCGATTGGAGCATCCTAAATGGGTCAAAGTGGGATTTTTCAAAATTTGCCCCTACCCAAAAGTTCGACCCAAATTGGCGGACATCAGAATTCGTTTTAGAGGTATGGTTCCTTCGGCAAAGTTTCTTATTTTGATCCCTAGAATACGATTTTCACAGAGCAATGGGCGATTTTTTTGCCTCCCCACAAATCGACCCGGCCTAATATACATATACATATATATATATCGAACGCATATTTTCTTTGGTGTTATGATCAGTCCGTAGTCTAGAAACTAGAAAAGATTGCGGAATTAGATAGGTAACGTGGCATTATATTTCTAACGGGACGTTTTCTTCACACTTTGTCTGACTTCAACAAAATTTTGCGCATATATTTTTTGGAATAATGAGCTATCCGTAGTCTTGGATTCATTCGAATCATACACTGTTAGTCTGACTTCAATAAAATTTTGCAGATATATTCTTTAGTATATTAGCTAAAATTTTAAAATTTTTTCAACTTTAATATCGTTCAACTTTAAACATGGTCGCTGTTGTGAAAAAGAATGTAGAATCCAAAATCACTGTATCGCTCTTTAAAAAATCTGTTAAAGTTATTTTCTTAGCTTTTGCAGGAGTACATACGATTTTTGTGTTGAGTGTTTTACCTCTAAAAAGTGATTAAGTCTACTCAAAAATTCTGGATTTTGGCATTTGATAATTTAGTTGTCTTAAGCTAAAATTTTTTAAAAAAATAAAAAAGGTTTAGTAATGTTGCTGCATTAGCATACTGGTTAAGATGGGTGCCTTGTTTTTTCAACTGGACCAATTTTTCTGTTGGCAATGGCAAACCTCAGAGAGTTAAAACTGCCATGCAAAGCTATGGCCAATTTGTTTTTTGTTTTCATAATTCGGCGGCATAGACGTTGGTGTTGAAACAACACTCAAGACTTTTAACGATTTTTTTAACATTTTCGTTGAAAAAATTCTGCAAGCAGTTAAACAAAAAGCAATCAAACACAAACACGTTTTTTTTTATTTTCAACACTTAAAATCGAAAAATCGTAGACCGTACTCTTGACATATTAATTATAATCATAATCTGATGATTCAATTTTAATAAACACTTTAAAATGCCACTTATTTAGTAAAACTGAAATCGATAAATCGTGTGTTTTCTTGCAGTACTTGAAAGCATTTCAGTAGCTAAAATAAAGATTAGAGCATATGACAAGCACAGAATAAAAACAGTGTGTAATATTTCACTGAAGAAAAACACTTACGAAATTTTGCCAGCGTAAAAAGAAGTTATCTCTGCAGCGTGCATGTAAATTTTGTAAGTATGCATGCATTCTTGAACTCGTCGTTTTTAATCGGATTTATTTTATTATTTTTTTCTTCGGCTTTGGTCGACAAGCAACGCGGGCGTGGTTGATTGTTATTTCCCTGTAATATTTTCATAAATGCAATTTTGCATTCAGTTCTTTAAATACATTAAATTGTTGATGTTTATATAATGCAACTAAGTTTATGTTGGCTATTTCGTAGTTAATTTTATTAATTTTTTTTTATCTTAAAGTCATGTAGGAAGAGAAAAAATTTTTGTAATTAATAAATCTATCATCTATCTATATTAATAAAAATCATTTTCTGTTTTGTTTGTTTTTTTTTTTTGTTTGTTTATTTGTTTGACTTTTTTACAAATCTAAACGGCCAAACGGATTTTGCTCAAACTTAAAATATGATTTAATTGCGTCCTAGATTAGGTAATTGCATACTTAATTTTAACCACGCCCCCTAAAAATGCTATATTTGCGACTGTTTCGATAGTATGAAACTAAAATTTATTGATTCAGTTCGTATGGTTACTTTCGGCAATTGTACAAAAAGTGGATCTTCACATCCTTTTTAACCGCCCACAAATCAATGAAAATGCTATATTTCAGACGGTTTTGGTCGTATAAGACTGAAATTTTGAAATTAAGTTTATATGCTTACCGTCTGCAACTGTACTAACAACTGTACATAGTGCGTGGTGGCACTATATGTTATTTACGCCCACTTTTAGGAAAACTCTGGGCCAATTGCGCTGAAATTTTGGCAGTAGATTCTTTTCGAACACGAGATCAATTAAAATTCTAGAAGTATATTTCAAATAAGCGCGGGGTGAATCGAAGCGCGCCGGTTATAAGCTTGTAAGACATAAATAATGAAAATTCAATTTTAAATCGAATTTCAATCCGTTTTAGCTCCGTTTGCTGCTCTTACTTGCTCTTCATCTTTGTTTCTTGAAGCTGCTACACTTGTTGAAGGTGTTTCAAAAGCCTTTTATAAATTTTCTCTGTTGAAACTTGATATGCAAACCGGATAATTGCCGGATGTTCGACTTAAATTTACTATTTACTATTACTATTACTATTACTATTACTATTACTATTACTATTACTATTACTATTACTATTACTATTACTATTACTATTACTATTACTATTACTATTACTATTACTATTACTATTACTATTACTTTTACTATTACTATTACTATTACTATTACTATTACTATTAATATTACTATTACTATTACTATTACTATTACTATTACTATTACTATTACTATTACTATTACTATTACTATTACTATTACTATTACTATTACTATTACTATTACTATTACTATTACTATTACTATTACTATTACTATTACTATTACTATTACTATTACTATTACTATTACTATTACTATTACTATTACTATTACTATTACTATTACTATTACTATTACTATTACTATTACTATTACTATTACTATTACTATTACTATTACTATTACTATTACTATTACTTTTACTATTACTATTACTATTACTATTACTATTACTATTACTATTACTATTACTATTACTATTACTATTACTATTACTATTACTATTACTATTACTATTACTATTACTATTACTATTACTATTACTATTACTATTACTATTACTATTACTATTACTATTACTATTACTATTACTATTACTATTACTATTACTATTACTATTACTATTACTATTACTATTACTATTACTATTACTATTACTATTACTATTACTATTACTATTACTATTACTATTACTATTACTATTACTATTACTTTTACTATTACTATTACTATTACTATTACTATTACTATTACTATTACTATTACTATTACTATTACTATTACTATTACTTTTACTTTTACTATTACTATTACTGTTACTATCCAGTATCCGGCCGGCCGGATAGTTTCTTAAAATTATTTTATTTAAATAAATACTTTTTAAGTAAATAACTATTTACTAGAAAAAAATTATGGTATCTTTAATTTAAAGTAAAAAAATAACAACAAATTTACAAGGTATCTTCCAAAAAACTTAGATTACATTCTTAGTATGTCCGTCCTTCTCCGGCTAGTGGTTTGCATACAGCGAGCTTGTATGTATGTACATTAGGGTGCCTCGAAAAAACAAATTACCATTGGCACCGACTTAAAGTGAACCTTCATCTATTTTATGGCGATTCCCAAAATATTTTGGCTGTCACTGAGCTGCCGCCAGTGAGCTAAAGCATTTTTAAATAACCTCCAAAAATCTTTTTTTTTTGTAAAAATTTCGGCTGACGTGGTTGCAAAAAAAAAACAACCTTTCAAAAGTAATAAGTCCTGGAAAAGTTCTTCAAAACTGCATCAACAAATTTTAAATCTTTACCGTTTAACCAAAGATAATGCTGATTTTTTTGATATTTTTTTAGGTTGCTTTCACTAAAATTCAAATAACTTCATTACTTTTTATGCTTTTCTCGTTGTTTAGATATCGTTTGGAAAAGGTTTTGACTGCATCTATTTATTCCTGGACAGAGTTTATCCATTTAATTACCATTTAAACTAAAATATTTATCATTTGTTATTGCCTCTCATTATCTTTGCCGCACGTGCTTTTTGCAAAATTAAATGTTCTTTTTAAATATTTTACTTTAAATGATAATTAAAGTGATTAAATCCATCCGGAAATAAATAGAAGCAGCCAAAAACGTTCCAACGATATCTTCACAACACGGATAGCATAAAAAATAATGAAGTTATTTGAATTTTAGTGAAAATAACATAAATAAATATAAAAACATTCATGTAAATCACCATTATATTTGGTTAAACGGCAAAGATTTGAAATTTTTCGATGCAGTTTGGAAGAACTTTTATGAAACTATTATTTCTGACCATTTTTTTTTTTATTTTAATAACAACACCAGCCGGCATTTTTACGAAAACATGATTTTTGGAGGTTATTTAAAAATGGTTTAGCTCACTGACGGTTAACGGGTCAGCCAAAATATTTTGGGAATCATCATAAAATAGACCAAAGTTAATTGTAGTTGGTGGCATCGACACCTTTTTTTTGTCAACGCAGGTCGAGGCACCTTAATGTACATCCTTGCCTGAGGTTGTATGGTGTTCATAATATTATAGCGGTGTACTGTAAATATTAAAGATGTTATTGATAGATTTGCCACATAAAAGAGTCGACATGATGATTTTGTTCAATAATTTTTATTTTTCATATAAAAATAATCACCAGTACACCCTTTGTAATGTTCGTTTCTTTTTTCAAAAATATTAATAACCAGAAATATTCATTTTAAATTGTTTTATATATTTCGTATTTAAAAAAACAATGCTTTTTCCATGGCACTTAACTGAAAAGTGTAATGATTTTTTAAAACGTAATATATTCTAAAATTTTGAATAGCTTTTCACTGTGTGTATATTTCAAAGGGAGGATTATGATAAATAAATGTGGAAATATCCGTTTACGGAAAATTTGTCTAAAGCAAATCGTTTAATTACACCCCCTATTACCGTCCGCGAGTAGAATTTTTTCTCAAGTCGACTCAATTGGCGATCTTTAGTTTATCGTTTTAGAGAGAGTTTCAGACGAATTGTTTGAAAACTACTGGTTTTTAGAAGAATTGTTTTAAATGAATTTTAACGAGATGAATTGTGGATAAACGAATTTTGCGGCAAATTTAAAATGAGTCTCAATGATATTTACCCCCTCTCCCCCCCAAGATTTTTCCAGATTCGCCACTGCCCATGTCACACTTCATCACAAATACTTGACCTCTCCCCCCTAAACGTGTTACGTAATTTATGAACAGCTGCAAACTTTTCGAGATATTCCACCAGCATTTTCCAATGGATATTCTATGGTTCTCATCTAGAGCTCGAAAAACACGGTGATGATTCTGATTTTTTTATAGAAGGAAGTAAATGAACACCCTGAGTTTATTGGCAGTTATTTACTGATTCAAAAACTGTAGAAAAATATTTGTTTTTGTGAATCAAAGTGTAATGTGAAGTGTCAATACGCCGTCAAACATCATGTTGAAGAAAAAAGGTAGCTAAACGGTCTCCATCGCACAGCACGAGCATGTCAGCAAAAATAAAACAAACCAAAAAATTTTATAAATTATATTATATATACTAAATATCATCAAATAGTTGAAAATTACAAAATTTGCGGACATCTGAATTTTAAGTACCGTTTTTGGTACATTTTTTGCACATGAAATGCTCAAAAAAAAAAAAAAAAAAATACCGGCTAATATTATTTGAATTGGTGAAAGGGGGCGTGGTCAAAACTAAGTATGCAATAACCTAATCTAGGACGCAAGCAATACACGTTTTAAGTTTAAGCGAAATCCGTTTAGCCATGTAGATTTGCAAGAAAAGTCAAACAAACAAACAAGCAAAAAACAAACAAACAAACAAACAAATAAACAAACAGAAAATGAATTTTATTAATATAGATAGATAGATTTATTAATTTCAAAAACGTTTTTTCTCCGTACATGACTTTACTTAACCTCTCTTCTTAAACCAGTTTGAGCTGTTGACAAAGCTAAGGGTTCGGTAGACCGAAGACTCTGAGAGATCATAGAGATCTTTATAGAACCATTTACCTAAGTGAAGGTGAGATTTTTAGCTAGCGCTGGGCAAGTGCAGAGAAGATGTTTTATAGATTCCTCCTCTTCTTCATCTCTTCAGCTTCTACAGAAGTCGTTGTGGAGGATGTTTAATCTTCGTGCATGATTACCCATTAGGCAGTGTCCTGTAAGGATACCTATCATAGTACTGTTTTGATCCCTTCTCAGTTCTTTTGAGCCTTTTAGGGTGATTTTTGGTCAAGCCTGACGCGCTGTATGTCATGTGCTTGCCGTTGACCATCTAATGTTGGTTTTATTTAGGGATAGCTCATTTGTGAGTAGTTTACATGTGTGAGATATACCAATACTTTCTTTCTCTATCGAGAGTTGTTTGGTTGTTCCAGTGCGAGCGAGTTCATCTGCTTTGCAGTTTTCTAGAAAGTCTATGTCCGGGAATCCAGCATAGGTGTACTTTGAGCTGCTCTGCCATCTCATTTAGGGATCTGTGGCACCGATTTACTGTTTTGGATGTTGTTTCAACAGATTCTAGGGCTTTCAAGGTGGCCTGACTATCAGATAGTATGTAGATAGCCAAGTTACTGCTTCATGTATTGCGACTACTTCTGCTTGGAAGACATTGCAATAGTCGGGGAGCCTGAAGGCCAAATTAATGTTCAATGTCTCAGAGTAGACTCCTCCTCCTACCTTTCCATCTCATTTTGATCCATCTGTATAGATTCTGATGACATTGTTTGGGGGACGGTTTCCAACCGCCCACTCTTCGCGGGAGGGAATGGCTACATCAAATTTCCTGTCAAAGAAAAGTTTTTGTGTGATGTAGTCTACGGATTTGGGTATCGGAGGAAGGAACTCCTTATGCTAGAGTGTCCTAATGTGCCCTCCCTCTATTGAGAGGTGGTCTCTAGACGGATGGCTATATTGGTAGCCATCTATTTTACTAGGATATCAAGTGGTGTAAGGTGTAGCATAGTATCTAATGCGTCTGTAGGAGTGGTTCTTAATGCTCCACTAATACAAAGCTCAGCTGATCTTTGAACTTTGCGAAGTATGTTGAGGTATGTTTTTTTGTTTAGTGCTTCCCACCAGACAATGGCACTGTTCACACATATATTTTATTAATTTTAACTTCAAACAATGTCATAAGCGCTGCACTTGACCTAATTTTCCGTTTTGCTTATATTTGTTCTTAGTCGCATCAGTCGCATATCAGTCGCGATTCAAGTGAAGCACTTGAAGGATTATATACTTTAACCGTGTAAAATTTAAAGTCGTTGAGCAGTGTGACCGCGCAAGTCCGTCGCGACTTTAATTCGTAAAAACAAAACAATCGAAACTCAACCTAAGGCATTGCAACACAGGAGCACCAGTTCAACCTCCAAAGCAATGGATTTCGAACAACTGGTCCAGGCCCAATACAGTGTGGGGCGGGACATTGAGAATCTGGCAACCAACTATACCAAGGATTCAAAGCATTGGAAAACGTCCACCTACTATTCGAAGCGGCTAAAAAAATGAAATAGCTGGGGAAATGAGTTTTTCCATAATCATGAAGCAATTCTGGCGTTGGAAAGTAAGCCGGAAGATGACGAATATTTCACAAGGAACTATTTTCAGAGGATTCAAGCATTTGTGACTAAATATACAAAATTATTTGAAACCAACGCCATGGAATTGCTAAATTTAGACGACGGTGCTGCCAGTCAACCCAAAGGAATACTGAAACCACTACAAGCAGGGGCAAGGAGTCAGTCAATTGAGAGCACTGGACGTAGTGCGGAAAGGCGGAAACCCCAACGAAACCAACGCGCTTTGATACACGCTCTTGGACAAAACCTGAATGAAGTGATGACACAAACTAACATGGACCATCCTCAATCATATTACACTATTAAATCAGCTATAATTGAGAATCATATGATGGATCTGGCGAAGAACAATGCGGCTCTGTGGGAATCAACAGAGAACGACGTCATCGAAGACTACACTTTGCAGACTTTTTACGGACTCGAAGCGAGGGCAGAAGAAGCATTGATCGAACTCCATCAACACATGACGGTGGAGCAGAACTTCCAATCGCCGAGAAGATCAACGTCAATAGACACAGACGTTTCCTTACCAAAGATTACATTGCCAAAGTTTAAGGGCAATTACATGCAATGGGTGACATTCAAGGATTTGTACACAGAACTAATCCACAATGCGGCTATAAGTGATGCAAAAAAAATGCATTACTCAACAACATCCCTGGAAAGCGAACCTAAAAATTTGATAAAACACCTTCCAGCAACAGGAAGTAACTATCCAATTGCATGGGCAATACTCACTAGTCGTTACGACAACAAAAGACTTCTAGTGACAACATTGCTCAATAAATTAATGTCGCAGTCAGTGATTCGAAAGGAGTCATCATCCACGTTGAAGGCACTTCATGACATAACGAAGGAATACGTTCATGGACTCCAGGTACAAGGACTTTCAGTTCAACATTGGGATGCAGTATTAACTCATTTATTGTTAGAAAAATTGGATCAGGACCTCAACCTGCATTTGAGCAAGGCTTGGATAACAATAAGCGACTGGTAACTCTTGATGAATTTCTGATGTTTGTAGAACGCAGGTTCCAGTCGTTCGAAGCCCAAGGAAAAGGAGAAACATTGTCAACACGAACGCGTGCTGTCGTTACGAATTTGCCAACAAGCGAACAAAGGTGCGTGATTTGCAAACAAGTTGATCACAAAATCTACGCATGCAAAATGTTTTTGAATGCAGACATCAAACAAAAATGGAATTGGGTCAAGACCCACAATCTCTGTGTAAATTGCCTTAAATCTGGTCATCGTGCTAACGACTGCAAGTTACGAAATTGCACACGATGCTTCAAAAAACACAACACATTGATGCATTATCCAAACGAGAATACGGCTCCTAGGGTCAAGGTAGCAATGACGCAGGCATATCAGCAAGCGCCTTCACAAGAATCAATCAACAAAGTAAATCTTTTGGCCAACAACTCTAACACCCACACAAGGTATGTGCTGTTGGGAACGGCACGCATTAGGCTTATTGCAGTAAATGGAATGCATGTTGAGTGTGGAGCAGTTCTAGACTCTGGCTCTCAAATCAATCTTATAACAGACAGACTATTCAAAAGGCTGGGTGAGGGATTCAAAACAGTTTCAATGAATATAGAAGGCGTGGAAGCCAACGAAAATGAGACACCAGACATCAATTCAGTTGAAATCAATGTATAATAACATCAGCAAGGAAGTCGAAGCGCATATAATACCAAAAATTGTATCAGATCAACCAGGTCTTCACATGAATATAGAAGGCTGGGAACTACCAGAGGATATTAATCTCGCGATCCTGAATTTAACAAGCCAGGCCGAATCGACTGTTTGTTGGGAGCAGAAATCTTCTTTGAGCTACTTACTGATGGAAAAATTAAATTGCCAATTTTAGGAATCAGAAGAAATACCGGACTCAGAAACGTCGCTCACAGAAGACGAACTGCTGTGTGAATCACATTTTTTGCAGCATACTACTCGAGCAACCGACGGAAGATTTGTTGTAAAATTACCCTTAAAAAATCATCCATCGACAGTGGCAGATTCAAAGGGGTTGGCCTACAAGAGATTTACGAACATTGATTTACGAACATTGAAATCACCTCACTACTTCATACCTCACCACTGTGTGTTAAGACCAGACAGTTCAACCACGAAATTACGGGTAGTGTTTGATGCATCAGCACACAACCAGTCAGGACCATCATTAAACGACATAATGTTCACTGGTCCCAAGGTTTAAAGTGAATTATTTTCAATTTTATTGCGTTTTAGAATGCATAAGTATGTTCTCAAAACTGATGTAGAAAAGATGTATCGTCAAATGTGGATCAACAAGGACGATAGAAATTTACAACTAATTTTTTGCGAGAAAATTCTACAGATAAACTAAAGGTTTATCAATTAAATACAATAACATATGGCACCAGAGCTGCTCCATATTTAGCAACGCGTTGTTTGACGAAACTGGCAGATGAATATCAAAATAAGTTTCAATATGGAGCAATATCTCTGAGGAACGATTTCTACGTAGATGATGGCTTGATCGGTGCAGATACATTATATGAAGCTCTACAAATTCAGCAACAACTAATTACAATTCTCAGCGAAGCCGGAATGAACCTTGCGTCCAGGAGATCAAGAAGTCAACCTCAACTTTGAATCAGGAGAAAGACAATCGACGAAAACATTGGGTCTGTTGTGGTTGACAAAATCGAATTCGTTTTCGAGCTACTTACAAAGCAAACTGGCACGAACAAACCAACACAACAAAAAGAGACATGAGCTCTGATCTGGCGCACATCTACGATCCTTTAGGCATCATTGGTCCAGTATTAGTTACTGGAAAAATTCAGCTACAAAGGGCCAGGCAACTAAAGCTTGACTGTGATGAAGAACTGCCAGCAGACATAAGAATTCAGTGGGCACAGTATCGAGAAGATTTATCCACATTGGACAATACAACCGTTACCAGACATGTATTTTGTAAACAAGACTGCAAAGATGTTCAACTACACGTAGTTTCGGACGCATCACAAAAGACATATGGAGCAGCATTGTATTTTAGAACGGTTCAGAAGCATAATACAATTAGACTTAATTTGTTATGCGCAAGGTCACGGGTAGCACCAATCAAACAACAAACAATTCCTAGATTGGTACTATGCGCAGCATTGTTAGCAGTCGAACTCATGGCTAGAGTAAAGCTTGACCTGGGTTATCAGAACAAGGCGTCGTATTTTTTTCTTTTTTTCAATGTGACAGATTCTCACATTGTACTTTCTGGGATACAAAATCATCCGGGCAAATTACCAGTTTATGTGGCTCATCGGTTAGCCAAGATCCTTCGACTGACGTTACCAGATCAATGGCGTCATGTCCCATCCAAACAAAATCCTGCTGACATCCTTTTAAGAGGAATAAAACCACGTGAATTTTCAACATACAGCATGTGGTTTTACGGTCCAATGTTCCTCTATCAACCAAAAGCACTGTGGCCAATTCATTTCAAAAGGGAATTAGAAATCGAAGACTAAGTCAAAGATGAATGTGAAAACAAAGCAGTCATTGCGGTAGCTACCCAAGAGAATCCATGGGTCTACACAATTGACTCAAAAAATTCGTTTTCACATGTACAACGAGTCATTGGGTATGTGCTACGATTTGCAAGACACGCAAAACAACATAAAGAAGCTCGGCAGGAATATCTTCAACTTTCACCACTGGAACTTGATGCAGCTCTAAAGGTTATCATACGACAAATTCAGGCATCTGATTTTCAGGAGTTAAAAAGGATTTTAATAAAGGAACAATTTGTACCTAAGACAAATAATTTTAGCTCTCTGACATCATTCCTCGACGAAGAAGGCATAATTCGCGTAGGAGGACGGATAAGTTCATCGTCACAGCAATTTGATGCAAAACATCAAATGATTTTACCAGGCAGCGATCCACTTGTAAAGTTTTTGATAGAAAAAATACACAAGAATAACTATCATTGTGGCCCCCAAGCCTTACTGGCGCAAGTCAGACAACGCTTTTGGCCTCTGAAGGGCAATAGTATAGCCAGAGCCGTAGTCCAGCAGTGCGTAAAATGCACATGAGCAAGGCCAACACTGTACCAACAAGTAATGGGAAATCTTCCAGCGACACAAGTTAATCCGCCCCGACCATTTTTAAAGTCTGGCGTTGATTATTGCGGACCATTTTGGGTTCATTTTAAAACACGTGGAAGTGACCTCAGAAAGCGTACCTTGCTGTGTTTTGCTGCTTTGCAACAAAGGCAGTTCATTTGGAACTCGTAACTGAATTGACAACAGATGTTTCCATTGGGGCATTAAAAAGGTTTGTCGCAAGAAAGGGGCACTGCAAGGCATTATATTGCGATAATGCAACGAATTTTGTTGGGGCAAAAAACCAGCTTGAAGAATTAAAGAACATCATTCAAGGAAACTCATCCAAAGAAGCAAGTATTGGGGCTTGCAGTGAGAAGGGAATTGAATTTAAATTCATTCCACCCAGGTCTCCACATTTTGGAGGTTTATGGGAAGCTGCAGTAAAATCTGCAAAATATTTATTAGTCAGAAATGTATCCACAGCTTCTCTCACGTACGAGGAACTTGAAACGATTATCATAGAAATTGAAGCCATATTAAATTCACGACCTCTGACGCCCAGCTCATTCAACCCAAATGATTTAAATGCGATCACTCCAGGACATTTCCTCATCGGAGAAAAATTGACATCAAAAGTTGACGTTTACGCCCAGGCCCCAAAATTAAAGATGTCTGAAAGATGGCAAAGAGTTTCAGAGCAAAAACATAACTTCTGGCAATGATGTTCCAAGGAATATCTATCTGAATTGCAACAAAAACACAAGTGGCAAGGTCCTGTCAGAAATATACAAATCAACACGATGGTCATCATTCAGGATGATAACCTTCCATTGTTAAAATGGCCACTTGGTCGAATCCTCAAGATTTATACGGGCGACGACGGGTTAGATCGAGTTTGCGACGTGAAAACTCAAAACGGTATACTCAAACGGGCGGTTCATCAATTAGCTCTATTATTTCCTGAAAATAAAGACGCTGACAACCAAGTGAAGCACTCTGAAAATGATCACCTACACCGATCCAATGACAATGAAGAATAACCCGTTCAAGATTTTTCAAAGACTTCATTATTCATCAGCATTCCCCTTCACAGAATAAAGAAAACTAAATTAGCGGACATCGAATCAACTCCGTCCAAACGATCTTGTCTCAGCCCAGGTTTATTGGTCACCATTTTAACCCTGCTTCTGCTGCCTATTGCGTTATGCAGCCCTATCAACACTACACGGTTCACAAACAAACCAGGAATCTATTTTGAACAACTCAGCACCATTAAACGTGCGATGGCCAATTGGAACATAGTAGTTTACTATGACCTCAAACCATATCAAGACGAACTCAACATTCTACATGACGGCACAGTAACTTTGCAGAAACTGTGCGATAATGCATCAGATAACACCAAATGCCAATCAATGCTGAACTACTTTGATCAGATACGGGATGAACTGGACAAAAAACTAAACATCCTATCGTTTCGAAGATCTAAAAGAGGTGCCATCAACATAGTTGGAAATATTGCTCACTCACTATTTGGAGTGCTGGACTCAAACTATGAAACAACTATGTCCGAAACCATAAACGGACTCAAGAGAAACGACATACATTTAGAAAGACTCATGAAAAATCAAACATCGCTGATTGATTCTACAATCAATATTATTAAAACAAATCAACTAAGCACACAAGCGAAGTTGACGAAATCGACAACCAAATCTACACCTTACTCTATGGAAACAATGCAACTGGGCCATTTAATGAAATACACGTAGCGCAAGCGATTCTCATGATTTCGGTTCAGTTGGTCATCATCGCATCCAATTTGCAACGCACGCACGATTCGATTATGGACGTTCTAATAGACAGCCATCATGGAAAAGTCAACCCTCTGTTGCTCACTCCACAACAACTGCATGATGAAATATTGAAGATTAAGGCTCATCTTCCTTTACACTTACAGCTGCCAATGCGTCAGGATGATTTAAAAAAATTAGGCGATTTTATAAACAAAATTTTTGTAGATTTTACAATTTTCTATTAGTTGAAGAACCTAATGCATGATTGTTTTATTAACTGTGTAAGTAGAAAAGTTGCTAAAAAGATTAGATGAAATAGAAAATTTCACATTACCTAATCTAGTTTAGATAATAAATCAAATATTTTATTTTCTGTGTAAGTCCGTGGAAACAGCTTTCCACTCCATAGTCTCCATCATTGAAAAATCTCTTCTTTAAAAGGAATATACAACAGGGATGATATTTGGGGGCTTTTAGGGCTTTATTGGGCCCTTTTCCATTTCAAAAGCCCTGAGGCCCTTGTTATTAATTTTAGGCCCTTTTGGAAAATTCTACCGGAAAAAAAATCGGAATTTTTTAAAAGAAAAGTATATGATTGGTTAAAGTATATGATTTCAATATGCCAAAGAAAAATCACCGAAAAAATATAATAAAAAATCCCCCAAACGAAAAGAATAATAAATGTTTACACAATAAAAACGAAAAAATGTTAAAAAATTTTTTGGAAAAATGTTCCAAAATGCAATTCAGCGGCGTTGTAGTGCTTGACAAAAATAAAATGAAACATCCAATATCCGCCGTCACGAAGGATATCATTTTTCGGGTATAATTTCCGTGATCAAGATTCAATATAAGATTATCAAAGTATAAAAGAACAGATTTGAGTAGTAAATTAATATTTCCCTGTAAAAATATCTGCAAAGATTTCATTAATTTTATTAGTTTTTTGATGTAATTCATGAACAATATGTTCCTATGGTTCATAGACATAATGTACGGATAAGGTCCACATGGTGTTTTCTTTTATGACAAAATGATTTGGTCTTTTACGGAATAATGTTTTTTACGTTCCATACAAGGGCGAACCATTTTATCGTAACGAATTTGAAATTTCTTTACTTTTCGGTAAACAAAAATTCGGGCGTATTTTTATTTTTAATTTAGCAATGCCCGATTTTTTCGGTCCTAAATTCCAAGCTTATTTTTCGGGCCTTTCTTCCTTTTTAAGTATTTGCAAAAAAGATTCTAATTTTATTGTTATAAGCACCCGAAAAAATTACATTATCGGTAGAAATTTCGGTCATTGTTTTTCGTCGATTTTAGCCCGATTTTGTATGGAAAATTTCGGGTTTTTTTGAAATTTCTTTTCGTTCGTAATTTCTGGAAGCCAAATTTAAGCTATCTTTGATTTATTCCTTTATATAATAGAAATATAAATAGAAATATCTGGAGAAAGAAAAAAAAAATTATCTTTTAGCGATCATGAAAAGGTAAGACGACCGCGGGGGGAGAGAGGTGACGGATAGCCCTCGACCGATTTTAGTAATTATTTGCAATTTTCGAGTGATCGAGTGATAAAAATAAAAAAGAGCTATAATTACCATTTCACTAGTAGTCAATGTGAACTATCAGCTAAAAACAGAAAGCGAAATTGCATCCAAAAAAGTAGGTGATTTTTGCATAAAAAACCCCTCAGCAAAAGTCCAACTTTTTCGGTGTTTTTTTTTTTTTTAATATCCCATTCATTTTTTATTTCATTCACCCCAATTTTGTATGAAAAATGTTGGGTGATTTTTTATTTCATTTCTTATGTTAATTTTTATTGTTTGTATTTTATGAAAAGACGATATTTCCTATCGCCTTCAAAAATGTTCTCAGTAAAACGAGTTTTGTTATATACAGTCATTGTCACATTAAGAGCATACTTTTTAGTAATTTCAACAAGCTTAGTTTATTTCCCAAGTTGAGTTTAGATGAAAAGAGTGAACCCTAGTTAACTAACTAAATTAATTAGACTTCTTGCAAGACTTAACAGAGAGTCTGCATTAAATTGCTTATTCATTTCTGACATTCTTCGACTATTTCAAGATGGAAATATCTGGTGTGTGGTTTTTGTGGAAAAGCTTTACAATTTTTATTTATCAAATTTAGGATTGACTTATCAGAATAATGTTTTTGTTAAAAATTTTCTTGTAGAGACACTTTATCTATAGATTATATTTGGCGACTTTTTAACTTTTACAAACAAAGCGTGAAATAAAATCTTTTTGAAAGAATAGCCTTAAACTATATCACTTTCACCCAAAATTTTTGATTTAAGATGGAAGTGATTTCATTTAATCATTGTAATAACAGTTCAAAATGAGTCATCATCATCATCATCATGCGTGGAGCGTGCAATTTCTGCCTTAAAATTAGTTAAAATTAGTAAAACTTTGGTTCAGCCGTAACCTTAGACCCACATTTTGCTTTTTATTTTGGCCTTAAAAAAAAAAATCAAATCTTACCAGTTATTTAGTGCTCAAAAATTATGGGTTAGATTTTGTTTTTTATTTTTGCCTTAACAAATAAAAAGCAGAAATAATTATTACTTTTTGCTCAATATTTCAAAAGTCAAAATATAATTATTAATTTTTGCTTTTTATTATAAAATGCATAATTGGTACGGTTTCTGATATTGAGTTACAATTTTTTAAATCTTAAAGTCCTATTAATGTCAAACTGGCCCTATTTTTTTATGAATTTTGGCCCTTTTACAGTAAAGCCAATAGCATCCCTGATGTACAATGATAGTTTTTATTGATATAGAAGGTGCCTTTAATAACGTCAAAGCAGAGGCTATCACAAATGCGCTAACGGAGCTTGGGGTGGATGCTAAGCTGGAAGCACTTATAAATCAAATGCTAGTGTGCAGGATTATAAGTAAAAATCTCGGTATGGCATCTACGCTAAGATCTGTACCAAGGGTAACTCCTCAAGGAGGGGTTCTTTCACATCTACTCTGGAACCTAGCGGTTAATTAACTGCTGGAGAAACTGGAACGGGAGGGGTACAAGGTGATAGCGTATGCAGTTGACATTGCTATTGTCACTCTGGAAAATATGTATCTACACTTCGAGACATTATGCAAAACTGCCTTAATACTCTCATACAATGGGTTAATAGCTGTGGCCTCGGCGTCAACCCTGGAAAAACTAATGTAGTGATTTTCACAAGAAACCACAGTTTACCAACAATCAGTTCACCAAAACTGGGAAGCAAAAGACTTCTCAGATCAAGCGAAATGCCTTGGCCTTTTCCTGGATAGAAAACTAAGCAGGAAACCCAATCTGCTCGAGCGAGCCAAAAAGTGAATATAGCCCTCTACTCATGCAAAAAGTGGGTAACAAATGGGGCTTACAGCCAAGTGTTACTTACTAGCTTTACACGGCAGTAGTAAGGCCAATATTGCTATATCGTGCCTGTTAATGAGTAACACTTCTTTGAACTCAACAGCACATAAATTGTGAATCTACGGCACTTGAACCGTGACTCACAACGACGAAAATAATAACGCACAGTTAAGTTGTTGAAATTATTCTGTTTTATTACTTAAATTTGCCTATATTTATATTCAAATAAGTAGTGTGACTAACAATAAAAAGAATGCAAGCAAAAATGCTTACGCTATTATAAGTTACAATTTTACTATATTGTGAGTAACAAACAAACTGCTTACGCTACACATGACAATTTTACTTCCTAGTAACAGACAAAATATTGAGTGCGATGCATAGTTCAAGTTAAATTACAACTGCTGATGCGACTAAGAACAAATATAAACAAAACGGAAAATTAGGTCAAGTGCAGCGTTTATGACATTGTTCGAAGTTAAAATTAATAAAATATATGTGTGAACATGCTGCCGGCCTTGAATTGATAATTCAATTTAGCAATTCTACATGTAATAATATTTAAATTTCAAGACTATGATTGTTGATTAGCACGCCGTGTCGTGGGTTGAATATCTTGGCATTGGCGTAGGGTTGGGTGATGTCTTCTTTTGACCCTTTTTTTGCACAAACGGAAACGTAACTAATGATCAGGGGGTGTGTATTTGTGCTTCTGATGTCATCTGGTAACGTTGTCGAGTTGATTTTGGCTAGTTGTCGTTAAATGAGTTCAAGCTCATGTATGATTGGTGTAAATAATACCTTGATGAGATTATCGCTGGAATATTGGTTTGTCCACCCACTGGACAAACGGGCGGTTCATCCCCGGTGGTGCTGTCATATTTGAGTGATGTGACGAGCTTGCCTTGTGTTCGTATCGTTTGCGTTCAGTCTACTGACATTTACTGTGGCATATATCCATTTGTTTGGATGATTCAACTGGAACCATAGAGTTGTCTCGTCAATTTTGTACAAGATGCATCTAGGATTGTCTTGGTTAGTAAACAGGTCTAGTTCACATTTGCTGACTTCAGATAAAGTATTGTATGTTGCCTGTTTAACTGTGCACAGAAGTTCGTTGTTGCTCAGTGCTACGCAAGCATCTACTTCAGATTGAAGCAACGGCAAATACTCGTCATGGTGCGGGCTGATTGATAAATAGTCTGTGGATAATTTTACTGCTGATAGTGAGCCGTTTATCGTAGCCTCGATTGGGATGAGATGTAGTAGCTGAAATTCTCTGGGATCTGCTAACGGAAGATCAATGCTAAAAACAACGTGGTCCTTTGCAACTACTCCAGTAATCTTTATTAGCTGGTAGAACTTGAATCCCTGTTGTATATTCCTTTTAAAGAAGAGATTTTTCAATGATGGAGACTATGGAGTGGAAAGCTGTTTCCACGGATTTACACAGAAAATAAAATATTTGATTTATTATCTAAACTAGATTAGGTAATGTGAAATTTTCTATTTCATCTAATCTTTTTAGCAACTTTTCTACTTACACAGTTAATAAAACAATCATGCATTAGGTTCTTCAACTAATAGAAAATTGTAAAATCTACAAAAATTTTGTTTATAAAATCGCCTAATTTTTTTATTAATTTTACCTAATGCAAGTTGTTGATTTGTTTTTGAAAGCTTAAAGTTTAATGTCAAATATCAGTCTGATTTGAACTCGTTAGATTCGGTCGTCTTTAAATCGTCTTTAAACGTCTTAAATAGTCTGCTTGTTTTAAAAGTGTTTAACTTATTATATCTGCAAATGTTTCTTTCTCAAATCTTGTGCAAATATCAATGACAATAATATTAATGCTAATGCCAATCAAAACATTGTGTTAAATTCTTCTTTTAGTTTGTGTGTTACGATAGCTCAATAAGTGCTCAAACAGTGCGGTCGCGGGTGTTAAACTTGTGATAATTTGAGTGAAAATGTTATAAAAAAATGTAATAAAAACTATAAAATGTGAAAGAATTCTTAAAAGTGCAAAAAAAAAACCTGTGACAGTTTTAACCTAAAAACAACTGCGAAACGTGAGCATAAAGAAATTTGCGAAGAACAGCTGATTTTGACTCTAGGCCGCTTTATTCTGCTTTCTACTTCATTCCTCTCTGAGTCGGCCCTACCTTATAATTCTGCCACGTTCAAGCCCAGCTCCATCTAATGCTGCTCTCAATTCAGAGCAACGTCAAACTCTGTCTAGTTTGTTGATGTTTAATGAACATCATGAGTTGATGAAGTCCTAGTTCTAACGCAGTTGTTGTGCTGCCTGTTTTAGACGCTAATTCAATTTCTATGTTGGTGCTGATACTGTTGTTGTTGCTGCTAAAACCTGTTTTGATTGAGCTGATGAAACTCATGCTGTTTTGGCTTCTGTTTCTCAATTCAAGGAATTAATTATAATTTTTGATCGTAAATTTACTTTTATTTCTCATCTGGACTACATTGCTTCAAAAGCAATGAATGCACTTATGAGTTGACATCGTGCATTCAAGGGGCATAGACGTGCCGCCGAGAGCCCCTTGTTACATTTTAAAAGTCGTTTGTTTGTGTTCCGTCGTTATACATATATATTACCGTCGTGAATCTTGATGTTGTACTTTAAATGTCTATAGTTAAATAAAACTTTAAATAAAGGCTTTTTATTAACCGCAAAGTGCAAAGAATAATATTAAAAAAATAATATATAATAAAAAACCCGTGTCTTCGTTTCATTTCGTTATGTGTTAAAATGTCCGTCGCCAAACGAGTGTTCCAACATTATTATAAAACAACAAACACAGCAAAAAAGATAAAGTTAAAAACAAAATAAATGCAATTAATCAATAAAAAATGTTAATAGTAAACTAAAATCCAAAAAATAATATATAATCGCAACAAACCAATAATAGACCAATCACAAACAAAACCAATAACAAACAATTAAATAAATTAAATTAAATAAATAGAATAAATGAACACAAAACTGATATAGTAACAACAACAACAAACACAGCAGAAACGAGTTTGCAGAGAGCTACCAGCAACAACAACCACAACAAAAGCTATGCTTTTTTTGCTAACCACGCGAGGGGCTTTTATATGCTCCTCGCCGCGTAAGTAATCGTTTTTTTCGTGTCCGTCAACTCCACCATCCTCTCCAATTAGTTACGTCTGCGAGGGGGGTTGCACAGTGGGTTGATTTGTGCTGGAGCAAAGGCATAACACTTGCCTCAGTACATTTTTGCCTATGTCCGCTGTGTTTAAATCTTTTTTGTGGAAGTAACTAATTACCTTATTACCCTTATTTGCTTGAGACTTGCATTGTGCCTAAATGTCGGGACATTTTCGCATAGACTTTTGCAATATCCGTGGACTGAGAGCGAATTTCTTCTCGGTCTATGCATATTGTGCTCTTTATAGGCCTCAAATAATGGAACTAAGTGAGACCCAGGTGACGGAGGACTCAGATCCACTGGATTTTCATATTCCTGGGTATCACTTACTGCCATTGTTTTCTTCGCATAGGGGCATCGCTCTTTTTATAAGAACAGATGTGGCATACCAGTTCGAGCGGGGTCTGAGCGTCACCGATCCGGAATTCAGCTCCATGTGGGTGAGGTTCAGAGTTCGTTCGCACTTGCTACATTTTTGTTTCGTGTATAGAAGTCCGAATTTAGGAAGAGAAGCCACTTTTAACAAATTGGACTCTCTCTCTGATTCGATTACGCACATTTTGGGGTTGTTTCCTGACAGCGAAATCGTTGTTGCCGGTGATTTCAATGTCCACAACTCGGCTTGGTTATGTCACTCAAGCCACACCACACCTGAAGGACAATATGTTGAGCTTTTTGCTGAATCAAACCAATTGATTCAACTAGTGAAGGAACCAACATTTTTCCCACGAAATGATTTGCAAAGCCATAATATCTTAGACCTTTTTCTGACTTCTCATCATGAAAAATATGATGTGAGTGTCAATGCACCTCTTGGTAATTCGGACCATTGTACCATCTCCGCTGTTTTTACATATTCTGACCTTCGCACCTTTACGCCTAAAGCCCCGAAAAGGACTGCATGGTTTTATGAAAGAGCAAATTGGAATGCGTTAAATAATTTTTATCGCAACTTCAATTGGAAATTATGTTTCGCTGATAGAAATGTGAATGCCGCGGCTGTCATGGTACAAGAAATTATCTTATTGGGTATGCGGTTTTTTATCCCCAATAAGAAGAAAAGCATTAAACCAAAAGACCACTCATGGTTTAATGAGACTGGCAGGATTGCAGTCAGGTCCAAAGAGGAAGCCTATCAGAATTGGCGATCTGACAAGAATGCTGATACTAATAGACTTCGCATCGAGGCTAGGAATCGCTGTAACGCAATTTTAAAACGCGAAAAGTTTCTTCACGAAACTCGCATTAGAGAACAGGTTCTTCTCTGCCCTAAAGGGATCAAAAACTTTTGGTCATTTGTTAAAAGAGTTAAAAATCAAACGTCTTCGTCGATTCCGACTCTTTTAAAAGATGACCAAATCTTCACTGACTCGGTTGATAAAGCGAACCTGTTGGCTGGATTGTTTGCACTCAATTCCACAATCTCGGATAGCAGTCAGCCACTGCCCTTTGTTGGGACTAGTTCTTCTTCAATGAAGGAGATATATTTTCGAACGAGAGCAGTCAAAAGAGTCCTTGCAAATCTTAACATAAACAAAGCCTCTGGTCCTGATGGCATACCACCAATTGTGCTTAAAACGTGTGCTTCTACACTGGATCGGCCTTTGCGCAACCTTTTCAACATCTCATACAGGACAGGAGTATTTCCATCTTGTTGGAAGGTCGCAAATGTCCAGCCGATACCTAAAAAGGGCGATGCCACGAATCCTGCAAACTACCGACCCATTGCGATATGCTCTACGCTTTCCAAAGTTATGGAGAGCGTAATAAACTTCCACCTAATGAACTATCTGGAGCGCAACGAATTGCTAAGTGACCGTCAATATGGTTTTCGTAGGGCTCGGTCTACTGGTGACCTTATGGCGTTCCTTACAGAAAAATGGAACCAATGCGTTCACCTGTTCGGTGAGAGCAGGGTTGTTGCTCTGGATATTTCAAAGGCGTTTGACCGAGTGTGGCATAAAGCACTCGTCTCCAAACTAATTGCATACGGTGTCGGTGGTAACTTTGCTCGGTGGATCACGTGCTTTCTTAAGGATAGAACTATTCGTGTCGTAATCGACGGCATTTCGTCCAGTGAGCACGCCATCAACGCAGGAGTACCGCAGGGTTCAGTTCTATCGCCAACTTTGTTTCTGGTTTTTATCAACGACCTTCTGTCGTTGACTCATAACCCAATTCATTCGTTTGCGGACGACAGCAGCATTTGTCATTCATATTTTTTCAAAAAACGCCCGAGTTCTTTGGAGATTGAGAGTAAGAGGCAAAATATGAATGACACACTTCTTAATGACTTGAAAAAAATCTCCGAGTGGGGTCTTGCTAATAGAGTAGAGTTTAATGCAAACAAGACCCAGTGTTGCCTGTTAACCCACAAGCGGATGAACTGTCCCTTAGCTCCCTTGAATATGAATGGTGTGGATCTTTTGGAGTCAGATGCTCTTGACGTTCTGGGCATGTCGATACAATCAGACCTTCGTTGGAATGATCACATTTTCCATGTGTCGAAAGAAGCGGCCAAGTGCCTAGGTTTCTTAAAACGGTGCAAGCGATACTTCACCCCATCTGATCTTCGAATGATCTATACCTCTTATATAAGGCCTAAAATGGAGTACAATTCGCACATTTGGGCAGGAGCTTCTGGACCGAATTCAAAGACGTGCGATATATATGATAGGATACGAAAATATTTTATCTCCCCTGAGTTCTCTTGGACATCGGCGTAATGTTGGTTGCCTAATGCTTTTGTATAGGTTCTACCATGTGCAATGTTCAAGAGAGGTACATGGCCTGACGCCACCAGTTCGTGTATTTCCTAGGTCTACTCGGGCAGCTTTCCAAGCCCATCCCTTTACCATTGCATCGGTGCCCAATAGAACCACGCATTACCGAGATAATTCGTTTTTTGGTCGCACGGTAAGATTGTGGAATAATCTCCCTGTGAGCGTGTTCCCCGGCAGTTTTGATCTGTGTCAGTTTAAAGCAAATCTTCACCGTCACTACTCCATCTTTCCACCCTCCAACTAACTATCACCCGTCTTCCGAATTAACGCAATGCTTTCGCATTTAAAGGGGGCATCCCCTGAGCATTGGTTTAGACAAAAAAAAAAAAAAAAAAACCTATGCCAGGCTTTCGTTCATTTGTCGTAATAGTGTATGCATTCTGGATCCGTACACTTTGAAAGCTCTGTTTAACTCTCTTGTAAGATTAAGGGTGGAATATGCTGCTATTGCTTGGACCCCATTTTATGAGGCTCATAATTTCCGGCTTGAAAAGGTTTGCCTTACGCTTATTTAATATTGATGGTCTACCCATTTATTTATTTATTTATTTATTTAAGCTTAATACAAGCAATTTAAATACTTAAACTAAAAACTTAAATATAAACAGTGAATATGTTTATATTGTGTTATTGTGAGTGTTGTGAATATGTATCTTCATTAGTAATGGATTTAATATAAGTACATTATCTTAGTTGTAAGAAGACATTAAAGAGGGGGAAGAAGTGGCGTTGGAGTTAAGAAGGGTTTTTCGGAGTCGAGGTCTACTAAGATGAAAATCGAAATCGCTGATCAAATTATTGGTTATGCGAAGCATCCTGGTTATTGGTTCACTGCATCCATAATCGGTGCGATGAAAGTTAAGGTGGAAGAGAGGTATAGACCTAAGGTTGCGTGGGTTTGTATTAAGTGATATTAAGTGGAGCAGTGCAGGGCAGTTGATGGTTCCGCATACTAGTTGATGAATGAAGAGTACATCGGCAACCTCCCTTTGTTTTTCAAGAGTATGCATGTTAATCAACTTCAGACGGTCGGCATAAGGAGGTAAGTTGAAACTGTCAGAACCGGGAAGACCACGTAGAGCGAAACGAATAAATCTACGTTGAACGGCTTCGATTCTCATTGAATGGGTGTTGTAAATGGGAGACCAAACTGGGCTGGCATATTCGAGAATGGGTCTAACAAAGGTAAGATAGAGAGATTTTGTGACGTAGGGATTGGAGAACTCTCTGGACCAGTGTTTCACAAAACCAAGTGCAGAGTTAGCTCTACTAATAATATTATCCATGTGAGACCTAAAGTTAAGTTCCTTGTCACAAATAACACCTAAGTCACGTAAAGAGCTTACAGAGGGAACTGGCTTACCGAGTATGTAATAGGTTCTCGGGGGGAGTTGGAGTCGCTTACGAGAATATGTAATAGCTTGGCATTTACTGACGTTGAGTTCCAGCAAATTTTTTTGACACCAAGTGGAAACGCTGACAAGATCGTTTTGAAGATTTCGGGAATCGGTGCTGGTTTGTATGCGCCGATATATTATCATATCATCAGCGTACACAGAAAGATTGGATTCTTTGATGATGCCGTCAACATCAGAAATTGTTAAGACGAATAGCAAAGGACCAAGGTGACTGCCTTGTGGGACACCAGAGGTAGCTGTAAAAGATTCTGAGTTGGAAAATCTAAAGATTACATTATAATAGCGTTCTTCGAGATACGATTTGATCCAGGATATAAACAGGGATGGAAAACCAAAGGCTTTAAGCTAAAGAAGGATGATAGTGTGTGAGATTTTGTCAAACGCTTTACTGAAGTCGGTAGAAACAGTATTAACTTCGAAACCGCTTTCCAACGAGCATAGAGTGTTTGAAACAAATTCTGTGAGGTTAGTGGTAGTTGATCTACCCTTGAGGAAGCCGTGTTGATTAACAGGAAAGATAGATTTGCAATGGAAGAAGAGAATGTCATAGATAATGCTTTCAAAAATTTTAGGAGCACATGACAGTTTTGCAATAGGTCTGTAATTAGAAATTTCATTTTTAGGTCCTTTATTGTGCAGAGGTATTATGTACGAATTCTTCCATAACTTAGGGAAAACTGACTGAGAAATAGAAAGTTGAAAGAGAGTCAAAAGGGGATGAGCCAGTAAGTTCGCGAATTTTTTTATGACAATAGCAGGTAAGCCATCGGGACCAGGAGAATAATCATCTTTTAGATTACTGATCTTTTCTAAGACATCACCTAATGTAATATCAACAGAAGTCAGCGAGGTTTGAGCACAGTTCCTTAACGAAGAAAAGTATTCATAATCAAGTTCATCGTTGTGACTCGTGAATGACTGACTGAAGAAATTTGCAAATAGGTTTGCAATTACTTTCGGGTTATCTGAGGAGGTGTTTGAAAAAGTAAGGTAGATGGGTAGTTATCAGATTTTCTTTTTATATTGATGAACTTGTAGAAGATTTTAGGGTCCGACAGCAATTTAGTTTGAATATGAGCAAGATA
The DNA here is from genome assembly GCA_914767935.1 of Coremacera marginata. Lineage (NCBI taxonomy): Eukaryota > Metazoa > Arthropoda > Insecta > Diptera > Sciomyzidae > Coremacera > Coremacera marginata. The sequence goes on along the minus strand of OU612047.1, from coordinate 115,147,581 downwards.
AGACTCATATAGGTTTTCACAGAGTGCACAAAAAAGGTTATAGGCGTGTAGATAATTAGCGAGGTCAATAGAAGAGCGAGAGATTAAATAAGTGCGCCAAAGTTTGTTCCTCTTATTACGGAGTGAGCGTAGTTCTTTATTGTACCAGGGAGGAGATGACGAAAAATTGTTCTGCTTAGTAAAGGGGACAGATTGTGTGAAGCAGAAGAAAATTAGGTCATAGAAGAGAGCAACAGCATTATCAACACTTTCGTGAGCATAATCGAAGAGATGTTGGAAATCGATTCCGCTGAGTAACGTTTCTAGTTTTACAAAATCAGTTTTCCGATAGTTGAAACTGTACGCGTGCTAAAGTGTTAATAAAGTGTGTATTTATGATGTTATGGTTGTAAGATAGGGTTGTAAGATCCATGATACAATGATTACCAGGTAGTCTTGACAAACTACCTATTTTCTCACGAGCGTCGATCGGTAGTTGTCAAAATAAATACAAAGTTTAACGTGTCATCTGTTTTGTTGCTTATTCGTTTTCTCTTTTTCAATGCGTTTTTGACAACTCCAGATCACCAACAGAACTGTCACTCCTACCTTGTAAATCATTATACCATGGGTTTACACACAAAAAATTCCGTGGGTATATTTTACCCAAATTTCGGTTAAAAATGCGCCATCCCAAAAAATTTTTATATATTACCGACTCACAGCTGTTAATTTAAATTTTACCAAATAAACCGTAAGAAAAAAATTAGAAATGTTTATGTTTGTCAATTAGAAATGTATACCGAAAGCCTTGCACGAACATTCGTTTGTAGAAAAAATAAAAATATTTTGTTCGTTAGTTCGTAGAGAAAAAAATTAAATATTTTGATTCGTTCGTTCGTAGAAAATAGTCGTTCGTTCGTTCGTAGAAAATATAAATAACAATTTTGTTCATTCGCAGAATTTTTTCTACGAACTAACGAATAAATAAATGAAAATATTATGTTTGTGCAATGCTCTGTGTGTGCTCATATAATACCAGATGTCTCTTAATAAAATAAAAATCTTTAGAGAGTAGTAAAATTATTTTGTCTTTACTTTTAGTTTTTGATATCATTAATTGGTTTTTTGATTGCCCTGCGATATTGGAAATGGATAACTTCAATGCCTCTGTAAGAGCACCCAGAAATTATTATGCGATTACTTGGAAATGTCTCACATCGAGGTTTTGCTATTATTTAATTCCATACATTTTTAATTTAATTTAGATTTTTCTATTCTTGAAAATGAAATTAAATCTGTATTAAATTCTATTTTTTAATAATATTTTATTATGTATCATGCCTATTTTGAACCAGTCTGGAAGTTATATTTCTGCATATTCTACATAAAACTGTATCAAATTAATTAAATAATAAATATAATTATTTTAATTTTTTTTAATTTTTGAATTAACTTTAAAATACTTTGTTGCATATAGCTAATATTTATTTTTATTCTGCTTATCTGTAAGAAGTTATTGTCCAAAGATAAAAATAAATAAATGAGATGAAATGAAATAAGGATAAAACTATAATTTTATTTTACAAATTTAAGATGAACGTAAACTTAAGATCTAATTCAATTTCATCTCGAATTGTGGAATTTGTTAAGTGTCTTGCCCCGGTTTACCCAAAGAACAGTTATTCTTTAATAGAAGATTTTCTGCGTTAATTTATGGACATAAATAGTTGAAATATTTCAGCATGTCCGAAGTTAACCTACGTTTTTCATAACCAACACTTGATTTATTACTCAGTATTTGCTATGTGCTAAGTTAAGTAACGTTACAGTACATTTTAGACACTGGATTTGGTAATATTTTCTTACAATTTATTTGTAAATTAATTACGACCTTCTTTCATAAGTTTTTAAGTTATCTTCTTATCTATCTATCTATATATATAAAAATTAATGTATGTATGTGGGTATGTGGGTATGTGGGTATGTGGGTATGTGGATATGTGTGTATATCACGTATAGACTCCAAAACCACCGAACCAAACTCTATGCAATTTTGAGGGATACTGAAGCAACATTCGGGAAGTGTTCCTGTGAAGTTTGGTGTTGATTGGGCAAGGGGGCGTGGTACCTCCCATACAACCCAAATTGGCTCTATCGCCCACAAACCAAAAAAATTGCTATATATCAGACGTTTTAATCATATAAAACTTAAATTTGGTTATTTTGTTCAGATGGTTACGTTCGGTGACTGTACAAAAAATGGGCGTGGTCACACTATATCTACGCCCACTTTTCAGCAATTATTTTAATTCCTAAAATGTTCAAGTTTTGATAGTGAATCTTGATATGCAGGTGCTATGCATACAAGTGGCAGTCACTATGTAAATATAAACGTTGTCACGCCCACTTTTACCGCCCACAAATAAGTACAAATGCTTTATATCAGACGGCTCTTGCCATAGAAGGCTAAGATTTGATAATTTAGTTTATATGATTACTCTCCGCCAATATACAAAAAATGGGCGTGGCCGAACTATATCTACGCCCACTTTATCGGAATCATGCTTATTCTTGAGTTGTACACGTTTTGATAGTGAATCTTAGTATGCAGGTGCTATGGATCTAAGTGGCAGTCACTATGTAAATATAAACGTTGTCACGCCCACTTTTACCGCCCACAAATCAGTAAAAATGCTTTATATCAGACGGATTTTGCCGTAGAAGACTACGATTTGGTAATTTAGATCGTATGGTTACTGTCGGCCAATGTATAAAAAATGGGCATGGCCGCACTATATCTACGCCCACTTTATCGAAATCATGCTTATTCCTGAGTTGTACACGTTTTCATAGCCAATCTTGGTATGCAGGTGCTCTGGGTGCAACTGGCAGTCATTATGTAAATAAAAATGTTGTCACGCCCCCTTTTACCGCCCACAAATCAGTAAAAATGGTTTATATCAGACGGCTCTTGCCGTAGATGACTAAGATTTGGTAATTTAGTTCATATGGTTACTGTCGGTCAATGTATAAAAAATGGGCATGGCCGCACTATATCTACGCCCACTTTAGCCTGCATAGCCAATCTTCGTATGCAGGTGCTATGGGTGCAAGTGGCAGTCACTTTGTAAATATAAACGTTGTCACGCCTACTTTTACCGCCCACAAATCAGTAAAAATGCTTTATATCAGACGGCTTTTGCCGTAGAAGACTAAGATTTGGTAATTTAGTTCATATGGTCACTGTCGGCAACTGTTTAAAAATGGGCGTAGTCGCACCATATCTACGCAGGTGCTCTAAGTGGCAGTCAATATATATATATATATAATTTGCCACGCCCACTTGTACCACCCACAAAAAAAAAACGAAATGGCCAATTTCAGTCCTTGAAAGTACTTTGACCGAGCTTCTTATGATCAATTGTGTTGTGAGTGTTGTGGAATGTTTGAACACAATTGATCGAGAACTGGACCTACATGTTTTATGCCGACTCCGAACGGCTTACGTTCTCAAGAAGCTTTTCATGCCAGTTTTTACTCTCTGAGGTTTGCCATTGTCTGCGTAGAGATGGCGGCCGAACAGAAAAATTAATTCAATTGAAAAAACTTTCTGTGTCAGATAGAATTCGAACCTGGGTTCTATGGTATACAAGCCTCGCACGTCAACCAGTATGCCACGGAATGGTTTGAAATATTCTGTAAAAACCGAGTTTTTTATAAAAATATTTACTGGCGCGGTAGTTAAAAATAACAAACGGTCAGAAATAATAGTAATTAAAAAGTTCTTCCAATCTGCACTAATAAATTTTAAATTTTTACTCTACTCTATAAATTTAAATTTTTTAACTTTTTTTTTTGTATTATTTTCACTAAAATGCAAATTAAATTTTTTTTTTGTTTTGCCATTTTACTTTTAGTCAAATAAATTATCTATGGATGATAAAATAAAGTGTAAAGTGAATTGCTAAATTGAATGAAATTACAAAAAAATGTACACATTTTTTACATTGTACAATTTATTTGACTAAAATTAGTTTAGGAAAAGATTCGTTTGAATTTTAGTGAAAATAATATGAAAAAAAGTTAAAACAATCCAAAAAATCCGCATTATCTTTGGTCCAACGGAAATATAAGATTTTTTGATGCAACATTTTTTCCATTACTCTTATTTCTGACCGTTTCTTTTTTTTTTTCTAACTGCCATACCAGCCAATATTTTTAGTCGCAATATTTTGTGGATCATCATAACATAAGCCATGGATTATTTTGAAGAACGAGACTGAACAAATTTTTTTCTAAAGAGCGTGAGGCGACTTAATGTATATACGTATGTGGGTATATGTGTATATCACGTAAAGGCTTCGAAACCGCTAAGCCAATTTTTATACCAAAGCGTTGAGAGGGTTCCTGTGAAGTCTGTTGCCGATCGTAAATACACCTAAAATTTTCGATTTCGAACAGTTTTGTAATTATAGGTCGCAAAGCCTCGGAATTCAGTATTCGACCTCAATTTACACATGCCGTTGCACAGGTAACATTTTATGGGTGTTGGACGAGGGGCGTGGTACTTTTTCCGCACCCAAAATTTTCGGTATAGCTTTCGAAATAAGTCATCTATATATATAAAAATTAATGTATGTATGTGGGTATGTGGGTATGTGGGTATGTGGGTATGTGGATATGTGTGTATATCACGTATAGACTCCAAAACCACCGAACCAAACTCTATGAAATTTTGAGGGATACTGAAGCAACATTCGGGAAGTGTTCCTGTGAAGTTTGGTGTTGATTGGGCAAGGGGGCGTGGTACCTCCCATACAACCCAAATTGGCTCTATCGCCCACAAACCAAAAAAATTGCTATATATCAGACGTTTTAATCATATAAAACTTAAATTTGGTTATTTTGTTCAGATGGTTACGTTCGGTGACTGTACAAAAAATGGGCGTGGTCACACTATATCTACGCCCACTTTTCAGCAATTATTTTAATTCCTAAAATGTTCAAGTTTTGATAGTGAATCTTGATATGCAGGTGCTATGCATACAAGTGGCAGTCACTATGTAAATATAAACGTTGTCACGCCCACTTTTACCGCCCACAAATAAGTACAAATGCTTTATATCAGACGGCTCTTGCCATAGAAGGCTAAGATTTGATAATTTAGTTTATATGATTACTCTCCGCCAATATACAAAAAATGGGCGTGGCCGAACTATATCTACGCCCACTTTATCGGAATCATGCTTATTCTTGAGTTGTACACGTTTTGATAGTGAATCTTAGTATGCAGGTGCTATGGATCTAAGTGGCAGTCACTATGTAAATATAAACGTTGTCACGCCCACTTTTACCGCCCACAAATCAGTAAAAATGCTTTATATCAGACGGATTTTGCCGTAGAAGACTACGATTTGGTAATTTAGATCGTATGGTTACTGTCGGCCAATGTATAAAAAATGGGCATGGCCGCACTATATCTACGCCCACTTTATCGAAATCATGCTTATTCCTGAGTTGTACACGTTTTCATAGCCAATCTTGGTATGCAGGTGCTCTGGGTGCAACTGGCAGTCATTATGTAAATAAAAATGTTGTCACGCCCCCTTTTACCGCCCACAAATCAGTAAAAATGGTTTATATCAGACGGCTCTTGCCGTAGATGACTAAGATTTGGTAATTTAGTTCATATGGTTACTGTCGGTCAATGTATAAAAAATGGGCATGGCCGCACTATATCTACGCCCACTTTAGCCTGCATAGCCAATCTTCGTATGCAGGTGCTATGGGTGCAAGTGGCAGTCACTTTGTAAATATAAACGTTGTCACGCCTACTTTTACCGCCCACAAATCAGTAAAAATGCTTTATATCAGACGGCTTTTGCCGTAGAAGACTAAGATTTGGTAATTTAGTTCATATGGTCACTGTCGGCAACTGTTTAAAAATGGGCGTAGTCGCACCATATCTACGCAGGTGCTCTAAGTGGCAGTCAATATATATATATATATAATTTGCCACGCCCACTTGTACCACCCACAAAAAAAAAACGAAATGGCCAATTTCAGTCCTTGAAAGTACTTTGACCGAGCTTCTTATGATCAATTGTGTTGTGAGTGTTGTGGAATGTTTGAACACAATTGATCGAGAACTGGACCTACATGTTTTATGCCGACTCCGAACGGCTTACGTTCTCAAGAAGCTTTTCATGCCAGTTTTTACTCTCTGAGGTTTGCCATTGTCTGCGTAGAGATGGCGGCCGAACAGAAAAATTAATTCAATTGAAAAAACTTTCTGTGTCAGATAGAATTCGAACCTGGGTTCTATGGTATACAAGCCTCGCACGTCAACCAGTATGCCACGGAATGGTTTGAAATATTCTGTAAAAACCGAGTTTTTTATAAAAATATTTACTGGCGCGGTAGTTAAAAATAACAAACGGTCAGAAATAATAGTAATTAAAAAGTTCTTCCAATCTGCACTAATAAATTTTAAATTTTTACTCTACTCTATAAATTTAAATTTTTTAACTTTTTTTTTTGTATTATTTTCACTAAAATGCAAATTAAATTTTTTTTTTGTTTTGCCATTTTACTTTTATTCAAATAAATTATCTATGGATGATAAAATAAAGTGTAAAGTGAATTGCTAAATTGAATGAAATTACAAAAAAATGTACACATTTTTTACATTGTACAATTTATTTGACTAAAATTAGTTTAGGAAAAGATTCGTTTGAATTTTAGTGAAAATAATATGAAAAAAAGTTAAAACAATCCAAAAAATCCGCATTATCTTTGGTCCAACGGAAATATAAGATTTTTTGATGCAACATTTTTTCCATTACTCTTATTTCTGACCGTTTCTTTTTTTTTTTCTAACTGCCATACCAGCCAATATTTTTAGTCGCAATATTTTGTGGATCATCATAACATAAGCCATGGATTATTTTGAAGAACGAGACTGAACAAATTTTTTTCTAAAGAGCGTGAGGCGACTTAATGTATATACGTATGTGGGTATATGTGTATATCACGTAAAGGCTTCGAAACCGCTAAGCCAATTTTTATACCAAAGCGTTGAGAGGGTTCCTGTGAAGTCTGTTGCCGATCGTAAATACACCTAAAATTTTCGATTTCGAACAGTTTTGTAATTATAGGTCGCAAAGCCTCGGAATTCAGTATTCGACCTCAATTTACACATGCCGTTGCACAGGTAACATTTTATGGGTGTTGGACGAGGGGCGTGGTACTTTTTCCGCACCCAAAATTTTCGGTATAGCTTTCGAAATAAGTCATCTATATATATAAAAATGAATGTATGTATGTGGGTATGTGGGTATGTGGGTATGTGGGTATGTGGATATGTGTGTATATCACGTATAGACTCCAAAACCACCGAACCAAACTCTATGAAATTTTGAGGGATACTGAAGCGACATTCGGGAAGTGTTCCTGTGAAGTTTGGTGTTGATTGGGCAAGGGGGCGTGGTACCTCCCATACAACCCAAATTGGCTCTATCGCCCACAAACCAAAAAAATTGCTATATATCAGACGTTTTAATCATATAAAACTTAAATTTGGTTATTTTGTTCAGATGGTTACGTTCGGTGACTGTACAAAAAATGGGCGTGGTCACACTATATCTACGCCCACTTTTCAGCAATTATTTTAATTCCTAAAATGTTCAAGTTTTGATAGTGAATCTTGATATGCAGGTGCTATGCATACAAGTGGCAGTCACTATGTAAATATAAACGTTGTCACGCCCACTTTTACCGCCCACAAATAAGTACAAATGCTTTATATCAGACGGCTCTTGCCATAGAAGGCTAAGATTTGATAATTTAGTTTATATGATTACTCTCCGCCAATATACAAAAAATGGGCGTGGCCGAACTATATCTACGCCCACTTTATCGGAATCATGCTTATTCTTGAGTTGTACACGTTTTGATAGTGAATCTTAGTATGCAGGTGCTATGGATCTAAGTGGCAGTCACTATGTAAATATAAACGTTGTCACGCCCACTTTTACCGCCCACAAATCAGTAAAAATGCTTTATATCAGACGGATTTTGCCGTAGAAGACTACGATTTGGTAATTTAGATCGTATGGTTACTGTCGGCCAATGTATAAAAAATGGGCATGGCCGCACTATATCTACGCCCACTTTATCGAAATCATGCTTATTCCTGAGTTGTACACGTTTTCATAGCCAATCTTGGTATGCAGGTGCTCTGGGTGCAACTGGCAGTCATTATGTAAATAAAAATGTTGTCACGCCCCCTTTTACCGCCCACAAATCAGTAAAAATGGTTTATATCAGACGGCTCTTGCCGTAGATGACTAAGATTTGGTAATTTAGTTCATATGGTTACTGTCGGTCAATGTATAAAAAATGGGCATGGCCGCACTATATCTACGCCCACTTTAGCCTGCATAGCCAATCTTCGTATGCAGGTGCTATGGGTGCAAGTGGCAGTCACTTTGTAAATATAAACGTTGTCACGCCTACTTTTACCGCCCACAAATCAGTAAAAATGCTTTATATCAGACGGCTTTTGCCGTAGAAGACTAAGATTTGGTAATTTAGTTCATATGGTCACTGTCGGCAACTGTTTAAAAATGGGCGTAGTCGCACCATATCTACGCAGGTGCTCTAAGTGGCAGTCAATATATATATATAAAATTTGCCACGCCCACTTGTACCACCCACAAAAAAAAACGAAATGGCCAATTTCAGTCCTTGAAAGTACTTTGACCGAGCTTCTTATGATCAATTGTGTTGTGAGTGTTGTGGAATGTTTGAACACAATTGATCGAGAACTGGACCTACATGTTTTATGCCGACTCCGAACGGCTTACGTTCTCAAGAAGCTTTTCATGCCAGTTTTTACTCTCTGAGGTTTGCCATTGTCTGCGTAGAGATGGCGGCCGAACAGAAAAATTAATTCAATTGAAAAAACTTTCTGTGTCAGATAGAATTCGAACCTGGGTTCTATGGTATACAAGCCTCGCACGTCAACCAGTATGCCACGGAATGGTTTGAAATATTCTGTAAAAACCGAGTTTTTTATAAAAATATTTACTGGCGCGGTAGTTAAAAATAACAAACGGTCAGAAATAATAGTAATTAAAAAGTTCTTCCAATCTGCACTAATAAATTTTAAATTTTTACTCTACTCTATAAATTTAAATTTTTTAACTTTTTTTTTGTATTATTTTCACTAAAATGCAAATTAAATTTTTTTTTTGTTTTGCCATTTTACTTTTATTCAAATAAATTATCTATGGATGATAAAATAAAGTGTAAAGTGAATTGCTAAATTGAATGAAATTACAAAAAAATGTACACATTTTTTACATTGTACAATTTATTTGACTAAAATTAGTTTAGGAAAAGATTCGTTTGAATTTTAGTGAAAATAATATGAAAAAAAGTTAAAACAATCCAAAAAATCCGCATTATCTTTGGTCCAACGGAAATATAAGATTTTTTGATGCAACATTTTTTCCATTACTCTTATTTCTGACCGTTTCTTTTTTTTTTTCTAACTGCCATACCAGCCAATATTTTTAGTCGCAATATTTTGTGGATCATCATAACATAAGCCATGGATTATTTTGAAGAACGAGACTGAACAAATTTTTTTCTAAAGAGCGTGAGGCGACTTAATGTATATACGTATGTGGGTATATGTGTATATCACGTAAAGGCTTCGAAACCGCTAAGCCAATTTTTATACCAAAGCGTTGAGAGGGTTCCTGTGAAGTCTGTTGCCGATCGTAAATACACCTAAAATTTTCGATTTCGAACAGTTTTGTAATTATAGGTCGCAAAGCCTCGGAATTCAGTATTCGACCTCAATTTACACATGCCGTTGCACAGGTAACATTTTATGGGTGTTGGACGAGGGGCGTGGTACTTTTTCCGCACCCAAAATTTTCGGTATAGCTTTCGAAATAAGTCATCTATATATATAAAAATGAATGTATGTATGTGGGTATGTGGGTATGTGGGTATGTGGGTATGTGGATATGTGTGTATATCACGTATAGACTCCAAAACCACCGAACCAAACTCTATGAAATTTTGAGGGATACTGAAGCAACATTCGGGAAGTGTTCCTGTGAAGTTTGGTGTTGATTGGGCAAGGGGGCGTGGTACCTCCCATACAACCCAAATTGGCTCTATCGCCCACAAACCAAAAAAATTGCTATATATCAGACGTTTTAATCATATAAAACTTAAATTTGGTTATTTTGTTCAGATGGTTACGTTCGGTGACTGTACAAAAAATGGGCGTGGTCACACTATATCTACGCCCACTTTTCAGCAATTATTTTAATTCCTAAAATGTTCAAGTTTTGATAGTGAATCTTGATATGCAGGTGCTATGCATACAAGTGGCAGTCACTATGTAAATATAAACGTTGTCACGCCCACTTTTACCGCCCACAAATAAGTACAAATGCTTTATATCAGACGGCTCTTGCCATAGAAGGCTAAGATTTGATAATTTAGTTTATATGATTACTCTCCGCCAATATACAAAAAATGGGCGTGGCCGAACTATATCTACGCCCACTTTATCGGAATCATGCTTATTCTTGAGTTGTACACGTTTTGATAGTGAATCTTAGTATGCAGGTGCTATGGATCTAAGTGGCAGTCACTATGTAAATATAAACGTTGTCACGCCCACTTTTACCGCCCACAAATCAGTAAAAATGCTTTATATCAGACGGATTTTGCCGTAGAAGACTACGATTTGGTAATTTAGATCGTATGGTTACTGTCGGCCAATGTATAAAAAATGGGCATGGCCGCACTATATCTACGCCCACTTTATCGAAATCATGCTTATTCCTGAGTTGTACACGTTTTCATAGCCAATCTTGGTATGCAGGTGCTCTGGGTGCAACTGGCAGTCATTATGTAAATAAAAATGTTGTCACGCCCCCTTTTACCGCCCACAAATCAGTAAAAATGGTTTATATCAGACGGCTCTTGCCGTAGATGACTAAGATTTGGTAATTTAGTTCATATGGTTACTGTCGGTCAATGTATAAAAAATGGGCATGGCCGCACTATATCTACGCCCACTTTAGCCTGCATAGCCAATCTTCGTATGCAGGTGCTATGGGTGCAAGTGGCAGTCACTTTGTAAATATAAACGTTGTCACGCCTACTTTTACCGCCCACAAATCAGTAAAAATGCTTTATATCAGACGGCTTTTGCCGTAGAAGACTAAGATTTGGTAATTTAGTTCATATGGTCACTGTCGGCAACTGTTTAAAAATGGGCGTAGTCGCACCATATCTACGCAGGTGCTCTAAGTGGCAGTCAATATATATATATAAAATTTGCCACGCCCACTTGTACCACCCACAAAAAAAAACGAAATGGCCAATTTCAGTCCTTGAAAGTACTTTGACCGAGCTTCTTATGATCAATTGTGTTGTGAGTGTTGTGGAATGTTTGAACACAATTGATCGAGAACTGGACCTACATGTTTTATGCCGACTCCGAACGGCTTACGTTCTCAAGAAGCTTTTCATGCCAGTTTTTACTCTCTGAGGTTTGCCATTGTCTGCGTAGAGATGGCGGCCGAACAGAAAAATTAATTCAATTGAAAAAACTTTCTGTGTCAGATAGAATTCGAACCTGGGTTCTATGGTATACAAGCCTCGCACGTCAACCAGTATGCCACGGAATGGTTTGAAATATTCTGTAAAAACCGAGTTTTTTATAAAAATATTTACTGGCGCGGTAGTTAAAAATAACAAACGGTCAGAAATAATAGTAATTAAAAAGTTCTTCCAATCTGCACTAATAAATTTTAAATTTTTACTCTACTCTATAAATTTAAATTTTTTAACTTTTTTTTTGTATTATTTTCACTAAAATGCAAATTAAATTTTTTTTTTGTTTTGCCATTTTACTTTTATTCAAATAAATTATCTATGGATGATAAAATAAAGTGTAAAGTGAATTGCTAAATTGAATGAAATTACAAAAAAATGTACACATTTTTTACATTGTACAATTTATTTGACTAAAATTAGTTTAGGAAAAGATTCGTTTGAATTTTAGTGAAAATAATATGAAAAAAAGTTAAAACAATCCAAAAAATCCGCATTATCTTTGGTCCAACGGAAATATAAGATTTTTTGATGCAACATTTTTTCCATTACTCTTATTTCTGACCGTTTCTTTTTTTTTTTCTAACTGCCATACCAGCCAATATTTTTAGTCGCAATATTTTGTGGATCATCATAACATAAGCCATGGATTATTTTGAAGAACGAGACTGAACAAATTTTTTTCTAAAGAGCGTGAGGCGACTTAATGTATATACGTATGTGGGTATATGTGTATATCACGTAAAGGCTTCGAAACCGCTAAGCCAATTTTTATACCAAAGCGTTGAGAGGGTTCCTGTGAAGTCTGTTGCCGATCGTAAATACACCTAAAATTTTCGATTTCGAACAGTTTTGTAATTATAGGTCGCAAAGCCTCGGAATTCAGTATTCGACCTCAATTTACACATGCCGTTGCACAGGTAACATTTTATGGGTGTTGGACGAGGGGCGTGGTACTTTTTCCGCACCCAAAATTTTCGGTATAGCTTTCGAAATAAGTCATCTATATATATAAAAATGAATGTATGTATGTGGGTATGTGGGTATGTGGGTATGTGGGTATGTGGATATGTGTGTATATCACGTATAGACTCCAAAACCACCGAACCAAACTCTATGAAATTTTGAGGGATACTGAAGCAACATTCGGGAAGTGTTCCTGTGAAGTTTGGTGTTGATTGGGCAAGGGGGCGTGGTACCTCCCATACAACCCAAATTGGCTCTATCGCCCACAAACCAAAAAAATTGCTATATATCAGACGTTTTAATCATATAAAACTTAAATTTGGTTATTTTGTTCAGATGGTTACGTTCGGTGACTGTACAAAAAATGGGCGTGGTCACACTATATCTACGCCCACTTTTCAGCAATTATTTTAATTCCTAAAATGTTCAAGTTTTGATAGTGAATCTTGATATGCAGGTGCTATGCATACAAGTGGCAGTCACTATGTAAATATAAACGTTGTCACGCCCACTTTTACCGCCCACAAATAAGTACAAATGCTTTATATCAGACGGCTCTTGCCATAGAAGGCTAAGATTTGATAATTTAGTTTATATGATTACTCTCCGCCAATATACAAAAAATGGGCGTGGCCGAACTATATCTACGCCCACTTTATCGGAATCATGCTTATTCTTGAGTTGTACACGTTTTGATAGTGAATCTTAGTATGCAGGTGCTATGGATCTAAGTGGCAGTCACTATGTAAATATAAACGTTGTCACGCCCACTTTTACCGCCCACAAATCAGTAAAAATGCTTTATATCAGACGGATTTTGCCGTAGAAGACTACGATTTGGTAATTTAGATCGTATGGTTACTGTCGGCCAATGTATAAAAAATGGGCATGGCCGCACTATATCTACGCCCACTTTATCGAAATCATGCTTATTCCTGAGTTGTACACGTTTTCATAGCCAATCTTGGTATGCAGGTGCTCTGGGTGCAACTGGCAGTCATTATGTAAATAAAAATGTTGTCACGCCCCCTTTTACCGCCCACAAATCAGTAAAAATGGTTTATATCAGACGGCTCTTGCCGTAGATGACTAAGATTTGGTAATTTAGTTCATATGGTTACTGTCGGTCAATGTATAAAAAATGGGCATGGCCGCACTATATCTACGCCCACTTTAGCCTGCATAGCCAATCTTCGTATGCAGGTGCTATGGGTGCAAGTGGCAGTCACTTTGTAAATATAAACGTTGTCACGCCTACTTTTACCGCCCACAAATCAGTAAAAATGCTTTATATCAGACGGCTTTTGCCGTAGAAGACTAAGATTTGGTAATTTAGTTCATATGGTCACTGTCGGCAACTGTTTAAAAATGGGCGTAGTCGCACCATATCTACGCAGGTGCTCTAAGTGGCAGTCAATATATATATATATATAATTTGCCACGCCCACTTGTACCACCCACAAAAAAAAAACGAAATGGCCAATTTCAGTCCTTGAAAGTACTTTGACCGAGCTTCTTATGATCAATTGTGTTGTGAGTGTTGTGGAATGTTTGAACACAATTGATCGAGAACTGGACCTACATGTTTTATGCCGACTCCGAACGGCTTACGTTCTCAAGAAGCTTTTCATGTCAGTTTTTACTCTCTGAGGTTTGCCATTGTCTGCGTAGAGATGGCGGCCGAACAGAAAAATTAATTCAATTGAAAAAACTTTCTGTGTCAGATAGAATTCGAACCTGGGTTCTATGGTATACAAGCCTCGCACGTCAACCAGTATGCCACGGAATGGTTTGAAATATTCTGTAAAAACCGAGTTTTTTATAAAAATATTTACTGGCGCGGTAGTTAAAAATAACAAACGGTCAGAAATAATAGTAATTAAAAAGTTCTTCCAATCTGCACTAATAAATTTTAAATTTTTACTCTACTCTATAAATTTAAATTTTTTAACTTTTTTTTTTTTATTATTTTCACTAAAATGCAAATTAAATTTTTTTTTTGTTTTGCCATTTTACTTTTATTCAAATAAATTATCTATGGATGATAAAATAAAGTGTAAAGTGAATTGCTAAATTGAATGAAATTACAAAAAAATGTACACATTTTTTACATTGTACAATTTATTTGACTAAAATTAGTTTAGGAAAAGATTCGTTTGAATTTTAGTGAAAATAATATGAAAAAAAGTTAAAACAATCCAAAAAATCCGCATTATCTTTGGTCCAACGGAAATATAAGATTTTTTGATGCAACATTTTTTCCATTACTCTTATTTCTGACCGTTTCTTTTTTTTTTTCTAACTGCCATACCAGCCAATATTTTTAGTCGCAATATTTTGTGGATCATCATAACATAAGCCATGGATTATTTTGAAGAACGAGACTGAACAAATTTTTTTCTAAAGAGCGTGAGGCGACTTAATGTATATACGTATGTGGGTATATGTGTATATCACGTAAAGGCTTCGAAACCGCTAAGCCAATTTTTATACCAAAGCGTTGAGAGGGTTCCTGTGAAGTCTGTTGCCGATCGTAAATACACCTAAAATTTTCGATTTCGAACAGTTTTGTAATTATAGGTCGCAAAGCCTCGGAATTCAGTATTCGACCTCAATTTACACATGCCGTTGCACAGGTAACATTTTATGGGTGTTGGACGAGGGGCGTGGTACTTTTTCCGCACCCAAAATTTTCGGTATAGCTTTCGAAATAAGTCATCTATATATATAAAAATGAATGTATGTATGTGGGTATGTGGGTATGTGGGTATGTGGGTATGTGGATATGTGTGTATATCACGTATAGACTCCAAAACCACCGAACCAAACTCTATGAAATTTTGAGGGATACTGAAGCAACATTCGGGAAGTGTTCCTGTGAAGTTTGGTGTTGATTGGGCAAGGGGGCGTGGTACCTCCCATACAACCCAAATTGGCTCTATCGCCCACAAACCAAAAAAATTGCTATATATCAGACGTTTTAATCATATAAAACTTAAATTTGGTTATTTTGTTCAGATGGTTACGTTCGGTGACTGTACAAAAAATGGGCGTGGTCACACTATATCTACGCCCACTTTTCAGCAATTATTTTAATTCCTAAAATGTTCAAGTTTTGATAGTGAATCTTGATATGCAGGTGCTATGCATACAAGTGGCAGTCACTATGTAAATATAAACGTTGTCACGCCCACTTTTACCGCCCACAAATAAGTACAAATGCTTTATATCAGACGGCTCTTGCCATAGAAGGCTAAGATTTGATAATTTAGTTTATATGATTACTCTCCGCCAATATACAAAAAATGGGCGTGGCCGAACTATATCTACGCCCACTTTATCGGAATCATGCTAATTCTTGAGTTGTACACGTTTTGATAGTGAATCTTAGTATGCAGGTGCTATGGATCTAAGTGGCAGTCACTATGTAAATATAAACGTTGTCACGCCCACTTTTACCGCCCACAAATCAGTAAAAATGCTTTATATCAGACGGATTTTGCCGTAGAAGACTACGATTTGGTAATTTAGATCGTATGGTTACTGTCGGCCAATGTATAAAAAATGGGCATGGCCGCACTATATCTACGCCCACTTTATCGAAATCATGCTTATTCCTGAGTTGTACACGTTTTCATAGCCAATCTTGGTATGCAGGTGCTCTGGGTGCAACTGGCAGTCATTATGTAAATAAAAATGTTGTCACGCCCCCTTTTACCGCCCACAAATCAGTAAAAATGGTTTATATCAGACGGCTCTTGCCGTAGATGACTAAGATTTGGTAATTTAGTTCATATGGTTACTGTCGGTCAATGTATAAAAAATGGGCATGGCCGCACTATATCTACGCCCACTTTAGCCTGCATAGCCAATCTTCGTATGCAGGTGCTATGGGTGCAAGTGGCAGTCACTTTGTAAATATAAACGTTGTCACGCCTACTTTTACCGCCCACAAATCAGTAAAAATGCTTTATATCAGACGGCTTTTGCCGTAGAAGACTAAGATTTGGTAATTTAGTTCATATGGTCACTGTCGGCAACTGTTTAAAAATGGGCGTAGTCGCACCATATCTACGCAGGTGCTCTAAGTGGCAGTCAATATATATATATATATAATTTGCCACGCCCACTTGTACCACCCACAAAAAAAAAACGAAATGGCCAATTTCAGTCCTTGAAAGTACTTTGACCGAGCTTCTTATGATCAATTGTGTTGTGAGTGTTGTGGAATGTTTGAACACAATTGATCGAGAACTGGACCTACATGTTTTATGCCGACTCCGAACGGCTTACGTTCTCAAGAAGCTTTTCATGCCAGTTTTTACTCTCTGAGGTTTGCCATTGTCTGCGTAGAGATGGCGGCCGAACAGAAAAATTAATTCAATTGAAAAAACTTTCTGTGTCAGATAGAATTCGAACCTGGGTTCTATGGTATACAAGCCTCGCACGTCAACCAGTATGCCACGGAATGGTTTGAAATATTCTGTAAAAACCGAGTTTTTTATAAAAATATTTACTGGCGCGGTAGTTAAAAATAACAAACGGTCAGAAATAATAGTAATTAAAAAGTTCTTCCAATCTGCACTAATAAATTTTAAATTTTTACTCTACTCTATAAATTTAAATTTTTTAACTTTTTTTTTTGTATTATTTTCACTAAAATGCAAATTAAATTTTTTTTTTGTTTTGCCATTTTACTTTTATTCAAATAAATTATCTATGGATGATAAAATAAAGTGTAAAGTGAATTGCTAAATTGAATGAAATTACAAAAAAATGTACACATTTTTTACATTGTACAATTTATTTGACTAAAATTAGTTTAGGAAAAGATTCGTTTGAATTTTAGTGAAAATAATATGAAAAAAAGTTAAAACAATCCATAAAATCCGCATTATCTTTGGTCCAACGGAAATATAAGATTTTTTGATGCAACATTTTTTCCATTACTCTTATTTCTGACCGTTTCTTTTTTTTTTCTAACTGCCATACCAGCCAATATTTTTAGTCGCAATATTTTGTGGATCATCATAACATAAGCCATGGATTATTTTGAAGAACGAGACTGAACAAATTTTTTTCTAAAGAGCGTGAGGCGACTTAATGTATATACGTATGTGGGTATATGTGTATATCACGTAAAGGCTTCGAAACCGCTAAGCCAATTTTTATACCAAAGCGTTGAGAGGGTTCCTGTGAAGTCTGTTGCCGATCGTAAATACACCTAAAATTTTCGATTTCGAACAGTTTTGTAATTATAGGTCGCAAAGCCTCGGAATTCAGTATTCGACCTCAATTTACACATGCCGTTGCACAGGTAACATTTTATGGGTGTTGGACGAGGGGCGTGGTACTTTTTCCGCACCCAAAATTTTCGGTATAGCTTTCGAAATAAGTCATCTATATATATAAAAATGAATGTATGTATGTGGGTATGTGGGTATGTGGGTATGTGGATATGTGTGTATATCACGTATAGACTCCAAAACCACCGAACCAAACTTTATGAAATTTTTAGGGATACTAAAGCAACATTCGGGAAGTGTTCCTGTGAAGTTTGGTGTTGATTGGGCAAGGGGGCGTGGTACCTCCCATACAACCCAAATTGGCTCTATCGCCCACAAACCAAAAAAATTGCTATATATCAGACGGTTTTAATCATATAAAACCTAAATTTGGTAATTTTGTTCAGATGGTTACTTTCGGTGACTGTACAAGAAATAGGCGTGGTCACACTATATATACGCCCACTTTTCAGCACTAATTTTAATTCATGATATTTTCAAGTTTTGACAGTGAATCTTGATATGCAGGTGCTATGCATACACGTGGCAGTCACTATGTAAATATAAACGTTGTCACGCCCACTTTTACCGCCCACAAATAAGTAAAAATGCTTTATATCAGACGGCTTTTGCCGTAGAAGACTAAGATTTGGTAATTTAGTTCGTATGGTTACTGTCGGCCAATATACAAAAAATGGGCGTGCACGCACTATATATACGCCCACTTTATCGGAATCATGCTTATTCCTGAGTTGTACACGTTTTGATAGTGAATCTTGGTATGCAGGTTCTAAAGGTCCAAGTGGCAGGCATTATGTAAATAGAAATGTTTTCACGCCCACTTTTACCGCCCACAAATAAGTAAAAATGCTTTATATCAGAGGGCTTTTGCCGTAGAAGACTAAGATTTGGAAATTAAGTTCGTATGGTTACTCTCGGCCAATATACAAAAAATGGGCGTGCCCGCACTATATCTACGCCCACTTTATCGGAATCATGCTTATTCCTGAGTTGTACACGTTTTGATAGTGAATCTTGGTATGCAGGTTCTAAAGGTACCAGTGGCAGGCACTATGTAAATAGAAAAGTTTTCACACCCACTTTTACCGCCCCCAAATTAGTAAAAATGCTTTATATCAGACGGATTTTGCCGTAGAAGACTAAGATTTGGTAATTTAGTTCGTATGGTTACTGTCGGCCAATATACAAAAAATGGGCGTGCACGCACTATATGTACGCCCACTTTATCGGAATCATGCTTATTCCTGAGTTGTACACATTTTGATAGTGAATCTTGGTATGCAGGTTCTAAAGGTCCAAGTGGCAAGCATTATGTAAATAGAAATGTTTTCACGCCCACTTTTACCGCCCACAAATAAGTAAAAATGCTTTATATCAGAGGGCTTTTGCCGTAGAAGACTAAGATTTGGAAATTAAGTTCGTATGGTTACTCTCGGCCAATATACAAAAAATGGGCGTGCCCGCACTATATCTACGCCCACTTTATCGGAATCATGCTTATTCCTGAGTTGTACACGTTTTGATAGTGAATCTTGGTATGCAGGTTCTAAAGGTACCAGTGGCAGGCACTATGTAAATAGAAAAGTTTTCACACCCACTTTTACCGCCCCCAAATTAGTAAAAATGCTTTATATCAGACGGATTTTGCCGTAGAAGACTAAGATTTGGTAATTTAGTTCGTATGGTTACTGTCGGCCAATGTACAAAACATGGGCATGGCCGCACTATATCTAAGCCCACTTCATCGAAATCATGCTTATTTCTGAGTTGTACACGTTTTGATAGTTAATCTTGGTATGCAGGTTCTAAAGGTCCAAGTGGCAGGCACTATGTAAATAGAAATGTTTTCACGCCCACTTTTACCGCCCCCAAATTAGTAAAAATGCTTTATATTAGACGGTTTTCGCCGTAGAAGACTAAAATTTGGTAATTTAGTTCGTATGGTTACTGTCGGCCAATATACAAAAAATGGTCATGGCCCCACTATATCTACGCCCACTTTATCAAAAGCATGCTTATTCCTGAGTTGTACACGTTTTGATAGTGAATCTTGGTATGCCGGTTCTATAGGTCCAAGTGGCAGTCACTATGCAAATATAAATGTTGTCACGCCCATTTTTACCGCCCACAAATCAGTAAAAATACTTTATATCAGACGGATTTTGCCGTAGAAGACTAAGATTTGGTAATTTAGTTCATATGGTCACAGTCGGCAACTGCTAAAAAAGGGCCGTGGTCGCACCATATCTGCGCCCACTTTTTCAAAATCATGCTTATTCCTGAGTTGCACAAGTTTGATAGTAACACTTGATATGCAGGTGCTCTAAGTGGCAGTCAATATATATATATATATAAAATTTGCAACGCCCAATTGTACCACCCACAAAAAAAAAAACAAAACGAAATGGCCAATTTCAGTCCTTGAAAGCACTTTGACCGAGCTTCTTATGATCAATTGTGTTGTGAGTGTTGTGGAATGTTTGAACACAAATGATCGAGAACTGGACCTACATGTTTTATGTCGACTCCGAACGGCTTATGTTCTCAAGAAGCTTTTCATGGCAGTTTTTATTCTCTGAGGTTTGTCATTGTCTGCAGAGAGGTGACGGCCGAACAGAAAAATTAATTCAATTGAAAAACTTTCCGTGTCAGGTGGGATTCGGACCAGGGTGTTCTCGCGTATGGGCCACACACTCTACCCACTACGCCACGGCCGCCACTTGATTTTTTTTTTTTGATCCACAAATTAATAGAACTACTTTAAATCAGACGATTATCATCGTTAAATACTAAAATTTGGTAACTAAGTTCATACGCTTACTCTCGACAGCTTTGCAAAAAATGTGCATGGTAGCACTATATCTGTGCCCACTCTTCAGAAATAATTTTATTTAATTTATTTATTTACTTATTTTTTTAATGTACTATAGTTAATTACAATTTAAAAATTATAACTAAGTCAGCACTAGCTGCCAGGGCTATCGGTTAGAAATAATTTTAATTCCTGAGATGTGAACGTTTTGATAGACAAACTTGGTATGTAGGTGCTATGGGTCAAATTGGCGTTCACTTTATATATAAATGTTGACACGCCTACTTTAAACGCCCACAAATCTATAAAAAGGATGTATATCAGACTTTTTTTAGAGTAAAAGACTAAAATTTGGTAGATTAGTTCATATGGTTACTGCCAAAACCCTTAAAAAATGGGCGTTTCGCACGTTATCTACGACGACTTTTCAAAAATCATTTTAATTTCTGAGCTGTACGTGTTTTGATAGTGAAACTTGGTACGTAGGTGCAATGGGACCAAGTGGCGGTCACTATATATATAAATGTTGCCATGACTACTTTATCTGCTCATCTATCTATCTGTAAAAAATGTATGTATGTATAATAAGGCTCCTCACAAAAAGAAAAGGTGAACAAGTCGGTTCCTCAAAATAATGCTTAATGTTGTGATGATTCCCCAAATATTTCGACTGTAGGAATAGCCATCCGTGAGCTGGAATAGTTTGAAATAAAAAAGAAAAAAAAAACAAAAACGAAATGGCCATTTCAGCCCTTGAAAATACTTCGACCGTTTGAACACAAATGATCGAGAACTGAATCTACAAGTTTTATGCCGACTCCGAACGGCTTATGTTCTCAAGAAGCTTTTCATGCCAGTTTTTACTCTCTGAAGTTTGCCATTGTCTGCATAGAGATGGCGGCCGAACAGAAAAATTAATTTAATTGAAAAAACTTCCTATGTCAGGTGGTATTCGAACCTGGGTTCTATGGCATTCAAGGCACGCACCTCAACCAGTATGCCACGCAATGGTTTGAATAATGCTCTAAAAATCGAGTTTTTTATAAAAATATTTAATGGTGTGTTAGTTTAAAATAACAAACGGTCAGAAATAATAGTAATGAAAAAGTTCTTCCAATCTGCACCAATAAATTTTAAATTTTTACAGTCGGACGAGAGATAATGCAGATTTTCATTACTTTTTTAACTTTTTTTTTTAATTACTTTCACTAAAATTCAAATTAATTTTATTTTTTTGTTTTGCCATGTTACTTTTAGTCAAATAAATTATCTATTGATGATAAAATATAGTGTAAAGTGAAGAACTAAATTGAATGAAATTACAAAAAAATTTACACATTTTTTACATTTTACAATTTATTTGACTTAAAGTAGTATAGGAAAAATTTCGTTTGAATTTTAGTGAAAATAATATGGAAAAAGTTAAAACAATCCATAAAAATCCGCATTATCTTTGGTCCAACGGGAAAAATGTAAGATTTTTTGATGCAAAAGAACTTTATCATAACTCTTATTTCTGACCGTTTTTTTTTAACTACCATACCAGCCAATATTTTTCGTCGAAATATTTTGGGGATCATCATAACATACGCCATGGTTTATTTTGAAGAACCGGACTGAACAATTTTTTTCCTAAAGAGCGTGAGGCGACTGAATGTATATACGTGTGTGGGTATATATGTATATCACGTAAAGAGTTCGAAACCGCTAAGCCAATTTTTATACCAAAGCCTTGAGAAGGTTCCTGTGAAGTCTGGTGCCGATCGTAAAAGGCACCTTACACACACCTAAAATGTTCGATATCAAACAGTTTTGGAATTATAGGTCGCACAGCCTAGGAATTTAGTATTCGACCTCAATTTACACATTCCGTTCCACAGGTAACATATTATGGGTGTTGGGCGAGGGTCGAGGGGCGCGGTCTTATTCCGCACCCAAAATTTTCGGTATAGCTTTCGAAATAAGTCACACATCAATGAAACTCGGTACGAAGTTACTATAAAAGCATGGCTTCACTGAAGCTACGCCCTCTTTTAGGGAATAAGCGCTGAGCGCAGCGAAGCGCGCCGGGTATAAGCTAGTCTCTCATAAAAAAGGCTAAAAATACAAATTTTTGAAGAACCAAACAAAAAGTGAACTAATAATTGTTTTGAGCTTTTTCGTGAAAAAAGTTTAGAAAACCAAAAATCGGATAAAAAAGTTACAGCTGCTGAAACTGGACTTTGTTCAAAAATCCTTAAGTTGCCCTTTTCTGACATTTGAACACAGAGAAAAATCATAAAAAATCAAAAAACATAGATTACTCCTATGAAATGACTCATTTGAATTACACTAGCTTACACGAAAAAAGACCTGGTTTCTCACACATTTTTTTTAACGTATTTTGGGGCGCAGATTCCAAAAATGTAAACCATTTTTTTTTCTTAAGAATAGTTTTCGAGATATCCCAAAAAAACCCGTTTTCTGGCCCGTTTTTTGGTTTTCAGCCCATATCTCCACCAAACTGCATTTATTAGTCCAATATTATGCATGGTATTTAAGGATAATAAAATTATCTTTGCAACGGTATACTCTTTTAACAGATGCAATCATATTTAATGAAGCTATATGCGATCAAAGTATAAAAAAAAGTGATTTTTCGGCATTTTTTGAAAATCACTAAATTTCAATTGCTCCATTTGAAAAAAAATTGACAAGAAAAAATTATTTTTAAGATTAAAAATGAAATATTATTCTTTTGTGAATATTTTGAGTATAATTTTGTGCTATTCGGACCAAAAATGTAAAAGTTATTCAAAAATGTATGCGGGATGGCATTTTTACCATTTTTGCAATTCTTGATTTTGGTCGAACGAAAATTTTTTAACTTTTCTCCACAAGGGAAACCAGAAACCATCCATTCCTATTGCCCACTCGACAACTATCAAAGAAACATACACGACTTTGAAAGATCTTTTACAATTGGTGAAGTACAGCTTGTACAAGTGGAAAATTTGCTGCGACTTAAAAGTTGTCGCACTGCTCACTGGCTTGCAAGGTGGTTATACTAAACATAGCTGCTTCTTATGTTTATAGAACAGCCGAGACGATAAAAATCATTTCACTCAACGCGATTGGCCGCGGCGTGTCAGTCATGTATTAGGAGAAGCCAACATTATAAATGAATCACTTGTTGACAAAAATGACGTACTCTTCCCACCTTTGCATATTAAACTTGGGCTCATGAAGAATTTTGTGAAAGCGCTGGATAAAGCTGTGGATAGTGTTGCTATTGAGTATTTGAAAAAAAAGTTTCCCAGATTGTCTACGGAAAAAATCAAAGCAGGGATATTCGTTGGTCCGCAGATCAGAAAGTTGTTTAATGATGACGAGTTCAAGGAATACTTAAATGAGGACCAGTCCAAAGCATGGGAAGCATTCAAAAATATTGTTCACGGGTTTTTGGGAAACCACAGAAGCGATAACGACCGCGAACTGATCCAGAAAATGATGGATTCATTTCATGCCATTGGTAAGTAAAACATTCACCGTAAGCATCTCTTATCCGTTATGTTGTATGCAAATAATTTGTATTACAAGGGACGTTATTTTCATTTTCAGGTGCGCGCATGTCATTGAAAATGCATTTCCTTCATAGCCATTATGAATCTTTCCCTCCAAATTTAGGTGCAGAGAGCGATGAACAAGGTGAGCGGTTCCACCAAGATATTGCGAACATAGAAAAACGCTATGAGGGTTTTTGGGATGAAGGCATGATGGCAGATTATTGTTGGATGCAAATTCGTGAAGACCCAACAAAGCACAAACGGAAAAAAATCGGAATAAAGAAGTATTTTCGAATATCATCGTAAACGCATAAATAATTATTTAACAAATTATAATTTGTTCATGAGTTTTTATTTATTTTCTTAATTCTTTGTACAATTTTTTTATATTTTATATTGAAATAATGAAGTTCCATATTTATGTTTTTTTTCTTAAAAATAAAAAGATTAAGTTTATTTTATTTGAAAAAGGGTTTTTTAGGCATATGCAGAAAATATTCAGCAGGTAAGATCTTTGGGCTTATTTAAATGTATGCACTGAGTTTCATGCAATTACGTCAACTCCATCTTTTTATCCTGTTTGCACGGACAACACACAAGTACACAGATGGACAGAATAACAGAAAGATAGGGCTATATTTATTTAAGGAACGACACTGATCAAGAATACTTGCACTTTTCTGTACTAGCCATGCCCATTTTTGGGCGTAAAAAACATATTTTCAATTTTAATTTACCTTTTATTTACCCAAAAAAATATTCTTTCGACCAAAATCAAGAATTACTAAAAATTGTAAAAATACCTTTCCGCATACATTATTGAATAACTTTTACATTTTTGGTCCGAATAGCACCAAATTATACTCAAAATATTCACAAAAGAATAATATTTCATTTTAAATCTTAAAAATAATTTTTTCAGTTCAACTTTTTTTAAACGGAGCAATTGAAATTTAGTGATTTTCAAAAAATGCCGAAAAATCTCTTGGGTTACCATAAAATGTATTGAAAAATTGGCTTAAGTTATAGAAACCTCAGTCAGTTTTTACATTGGCTTTTTATTTGTACTTTTTATTCACACTTTTGTCATCTGTCAAATTAGAAAAAGATCCAAAATTGCTAAAGCAACAATAACAAAAATGAAATTGCATAACTATGAGTAAAACTTATTTTGGACTTTAGTAGTTACTTTAACTGGTTATTTTCCTGTGTTGATGTCATAGGAAAAGACAATTGTCCTATTCTCGATATGATTTGAAGTAGTATTTTTACTGACATTTTTTGAACTTGTTGTGATAATAGTATATTTTAAGCAAGTAAAATACTAGTATAATCATATGTAGGATATTTACTGGTATGATTTTGGCCACCTGTGTGCTGGTATATTTTACCCGTTTCATATAAGTATTATTTTAGCCAGTTCAATGCTACACGGAGAAAATTATTTTGCTTGAATTAAGCAATTGTTTTGCTTAAACGCAAATCAACAAATGTTTGCTCAATTATGATCCGAATTTAGAAAAAGTTTAGCAAACTGAAATCAGTCCTCGTATATATAGGAAAAACCAAAATTTGATTTTAGCTAAACTTGCTAATATTAGTTATTAAAAACCAAACTTTCCAATTGAGTTGTGGCGTACTAGTTGTGTAGTTAAGGTGCTTGCCTTCTTAGGAAAACAACCCAGGTTCGAGTGTCCGGCTAACGCATTGTTTCTTGTTCTTGTTTTGTTTTAAAAATTCTCTGTTATAAGTTACTTTTTTTGATAATTTGCTGTTGCAATTTAAATTTATATTTTAAAGTTAAATTGTGGTGGGCGTGGTATACTGGATAATATGCTTGCCATGTAGACGAGGCAGCCCAGGTTCAGCTCCCGGTTGGCGCATTTTTTTTTGTGGTCGCTTTTTTTTTAATTTAATTTAATTTATTCAAATCAAATACGTATATATACACTTAGAGCCATGCTCTTCTATAGTATAACATAAAACATTAAAACAATTAACTTACTTAAATCTAATAGTTATAACAACTCATTTGAAATAAAATATAAATTACCTTAGTTCTTATACAATAATCTCTTAATGCAAACTTAAAATTATACAGATTTTAAAGTGAAGAAAAGTAAAGTATAGAAAAAAAGAAAGAAAACAGAATCATTACAGCAGGAGACTAGAGATACTAAAGAGTAGAGAAATAAGATAAAATAGATTGCCTAAAAGAATCTGTCCCAGTGATTTCCCTAAGTCTTCGTGGTAGAGCATTCCACAACCTAACAGCGTTGATGAAAAACAGGTGAGAAGATATTAACGAGCTATGCCTCGGAACTATTAAAACATGGCTTCTTCTGGACATGCAAATTTGCAGTTTTTCATAAAGATATCCTGGTGTTTTCTCATGTATCAACTTATGCAGGTACATACGATTCCTGGCATTTAAATAAGAAATCAAGTCACATCCAAGTACTGCATTTCGGAAACTAGACAGGCGATCAAATTTACGAAGGCCATACACATAGCGCGTGGCATAGTTAAATGCAATTTGAAGATTTAACTGTGAGAAAGAGTCAAGTTTGTTGTATACTACCTCAGAGTAGGTTATCACAGGCAGAATAAGTTGAATTACCAACTTACGCCTAATATTAACTGGAGTCACACTAGCAGACATTCTTAGATTACGCAAGACGTAATATACTTTCTTTACAATACTATTAACATGATTGACAGAGGAAAGCAAAGAGTTAATATAGAGACTAAGATTTACAATTTTCGACACAACGGTTAGCTTGTTAGGACCAATCAACAAATCAGAGACATCATTAACACTAGTTTTATCTCTAGAAATTGGAAGTACATACGACTTGGAAGAATTTAGTAGAAGACCATTGTTATTGGCCCACTCATTAATGCTACTGAGGTCCTCATTCATTCTGCAACAAAGATCATCAATAAGTCCAGTTCGTCTTGATAAATACATCTGGACATCATCAGCATATGCATGAATGGAGGCATGATTACAAACAGAAAAAATGTCATTTATAGACATTGAGAATAGGAGGGGGCCAAGTATAGATCCTTGTGGAACGCCACTTAGCACAGATTTATACCCTGACATCAAATGGCCAACTTTGACTTTTTGAAACCTATTGTACAAATAACTGAACATGAGACTTACAGCATTATCACTGAACCCAAATAGATACCTAGGCTTACGACACAAATGTTGATGGTTTACTTTATCGAAAGCTTTTGAAAAGTCAAGCAAACAAAGTAACTTCATAGAGCCAGCATCATATTCCGGCCGTATATCGTCGATGATCTTAACAACAGCAGACGAACACCCATGTCCAGACCAAAAACCAGATTGAAAAGGGGATAGCAAATTTTTATTAACTAAATGATTTGTTACGTATTTGTTGAGCCATGACTTTTTCGCTGGTGATAATAAACTGATAGGTCTAAAATCATTGACACTAGATGGGCTTGGCTTTTTTGCTACCGGAAGAACGATGACAACTTTCCACAAGTCAGGGAATAAAGACGACATAAAACAAAAATTATTTATATGGGTTAGAGGACCTATAATGTGTGGTAAAGTTTAAAAAACTTGATGGGAATGCCATCTTTAGAAATAGCATTAGATTTAATCTGCGATATGCTATTACTTACATCTTATAACTTGAAGAGAGAGCTCAAGTTTAGCCGAGAAATACCGCGTTGTAGCCTGTCTTGTAAAAAGAACTGCCTCATTTTTTGCCAGTCTGTACACTTCCCAGTTATAAGAAGATGGATTTTTACGCCATATATTTCTTAATTTGTTTCTTTTTTTTAATGCACTTAGAACATGTTGCGTAAACCAAGGTCAAGACAAATTTTTAACAGTACAAGAACGTAAAGGAACATGTTTATCAAACAGAAATTTTATTGGCTGCATAAGTGACTTTAGCTTATCATTAATGTTTGTGTGTAGCCAACAGTCATTAAATGATACCAGAGAAACATCACGAAAGAAAGATAGAAAGTTACCACCGACACCATATGCAATTAGTTTAGACACGAGCGCTTTATGCCACACTCGGTCAAATGCCTTAGAAATATCCAGAGCAACAATTATGCTCTCACCAAATAAGTGAACGCATTGGTTCCATTTTTCTGTTAGGAACGCCATAAGGTCACCAGTAGAGCGGGCCCTACGGAAACCATATTGACGGTCACTAAGCAATTCATTGTGCTCCAGATAGTTCATAAGGTTGAAGTTAATTACGCTCTCCATAACTTTGGCGAGCGAAGAGCATATCGATATGGGTCGGTAGTTTGCAGGGTTCGTGGCATCGCCCTTTTTTGGTACCGGCTGGACCCTTGCGACCTTCCAACAAGATGGAAATACTCCTGTCCTGTAGGAGATGTTAAAC
The DNA here is from genome assembly GCA_914767935.1 of Coremacera marginata. NCBI lineage: Eukaryota > Metazoa > Arthropoda > Insecta > Diptera > Sciomyzidae > Coremacera > Coremacera marginata. Next base: position 115,118,915 of record OU612047.1, on the reverse strand, counting down.
AGGTTACGCAAAGGCCGAGCCAGACTAGAAGCACACGCTTTAAGCAGAAGTGGTGGTATGCCATCCGGACCAGAGGCTTTATTTATGTTAAGGTTTGCAAGGACTTTTTTAACTGCCCTCGTACGAAAATATATCTCCTGCATTACAGAAGACGTTCTTTCAACGGAAGGTAGTGGCTGATTGCTTACTGGGATTGTGGAGTTATGTGCAAACAATCCGGCCAACAGGTTCGCTTTATCAGCCGAGTCCGTGAAGATTTGATCATCTTTTAAAAGAGTTGGAATAGTCGATGACGTCTGATTCTTTACTCTTTTAACAAATGACCAAAAGTTTTTGCTCCCTTTGGGGCAGAGAAGAACCTGTTCTCTGATGCGAGTTTCGTGAAGAAACTTTTCGCGTTTTAAAATTGCATTACAGCGATTCCTAGCCTCTATGCGAAGTCTTTTTGTATCGGCATTCTTATTAATGCGCCAATTCAGAAAGGCTTCCTCTTTGGACCTTACTGCAATCCTGCAAGTCTCATTAAGCCATGAGTGGTCTTTTGGTTTGATGCTTCTCATCTTATTAGGGATGAAAGACCGCATGCCCAATAAGATAATTTCTTGCACCATAACAGCCGCGGCATTCACATTTCTATCAGCGAAACATAATTTCCAATTGAAGTTGCGATAAAAATTATTTAGCGCAGTCCAATTTGCTCTTCCATAAAACCATGCAGTCCTTTTCGGGCCCTCAGGCACAGAGGTGCGAAGGTTAGAATATGGAAAAACAGCGGAGATGGTGCAATGGTCCGAATTACCAAGAGGTGCGTTGACACTCACATCATATTTTTCATGATGCGAAGTCAGAAAGAGGTCTAAGATGTTATGGCTATGCAGATCACTTCTTGGAAAAAAAGTTGGTTCCTTCACTAGTTGAATCAATTGGTTCGATTCAGCAAAAAGCTCAACATATTGCCCTTCAGGTGTTGTTTGGCCTGAGTGACATAACCAAGCCGAGTTGTGGACTTTAAAATCGCCAGCTACAACGATTTCACTATCAGGGAACAACCCCAAAATGTGCGATATCGAATCAGAGAGAGAGTCTAGTTTGTTAAAAGTAGCCTCCCTCCCTAAATTCGGACTTCTATAAACGTAGCAGAAATGTAGCAAGTGCGAGCGGACCCTGAACCTAACCCACATAGAGCAAAATTCCGGATCGGTCGGGCCCAGACCCCGCTGTCACTGATACGCTACATCCGAACGTATAAAAAGAGCGATGCCCCTATGCGAAGAAAACAATGGCAGTAAGTGATACCCAGGAATATGAAAATCCAGTGGATCTGCATCCTCGCTCACCTGGGTCTCACTCATTGCCATTATTTGAGGCCTATTAAGAGTACAATATGCATAGACCGAGAAGAAATTCGCCCTCAGTCCACGTATATTGCAAAAATCTATGCGAAAATGACTCGACATTCTCGCACCGTGCAAATATTAAAAAAATAGGGCAAAAGCTAATTAGTTACAACTGAATAATTGAGATTAAACTCTGTGGACATAAATATGTGCAAAGGCCAGTGTTATGCCTTCACCTTAGCACAACTCTGCCCACAGTGCAACCTCACTCACAGCCGTAACTAATCGGAGAGGATGGAGGAGTTGACGGACACGAAAAAACCAACAATTACTTACGCGGCGAAGAGCATAGAAAAGCCCTTCGCGTGGTCAGCTAAAAAAAAAAGCATTAACTGCAGCTTAATGTTGTTGTTGCTGGTGGCCGCACTCAGCATAGCATATTTCAGATGATGATGTTGTTGTTGATGATGCTGTTTTTATTGTGCTGATGCTGTTGTTGTTGAAACTGTTTATAGTTGTTGCTTAGTTTTATGTTTTTTCACTTCTTAGCTTTATTTTTTTTTTTACATGCATGTATTTTTTTTTTTTTTATTTTTTTTTTTTTTGAGAACCCTAAGCACTTGACACACGACAACCGACGGACATTACATTATACAATTAAGGACGCGAATTATTTTATTATTTTTTTTGTTTTATTTAATACGTATACACAAGACAAAACAAGAACATGGAGACGGACGAGCGGAACTTTTTTTTTTAATTTTTTTTTTTATTTATTTTATTTAATAAAATCCGATGAACAAAAAACAAGAAACACGGGGACGGACGAGCGGCACGTCTGTACCCCATCAATGCACGACAACTACTCAGAAGATTGACTGCAGACTTTGCTCGCCTACGAAATGTTCCAGAAGCTTTTAAAACTTGAGCTTGTTGCTCAGCTCATCTCTTAGTCGCTCAAGATCATCACAACTCGGAGTTAAAGCACTCAATTGGTTTTCCAGCAAGATAATTTTATTATTTAGCTCACTGTACTCAGATTTCAGTCTCAATTTTTTTTCGAGTTTGATTTCCACGTTTGCAATATCATCAGATAATTGTCTGAGCGAGATTCATTTTTTAGGTTCGTACTCAACCTCTCCTCCATTTCTTGTAGCTGAACACGAAATGATTTAGATGAAAATTCGCCACTCACCAGTTTTGGCGTGCCATCATCTCTGTTGTTGTAGTTGTTGTTGTTGCGAATAGAGTGCAGCTGCAATTGTTGGCGAGTCAAACGTGGTGAAGGTGACATAGTGCTTAGTTTAAACTGGATCAGAGTAGAAAGCAGAATGTAAGCAAAAGTAGTGCGAGAGAAAGAGCAGCAAAGATTAAGAGTGTGGGTGGAAGAGATTAAAACACAAGAAAAAAAGTTAGCAGTAGAAAGACGGGTGCTAAGAACAAATCACAAGAACAGTTCGGCACAAGCGTGAGTCAGAGGTGTTGAAGATTATTTAGCTTAATTTGTTTCAATTTCAGCCGCGATTATTTTTAAAATCTTTTTAATGCAAAAAAATAATTGCATCTTGTGCAATATTTATTTATTTTAATAGCTGCAATTTAATGTTTAATATGTTCATGCGTGATGATTATGCAATATTTATTTTTAGTTAATTTTAGCAGGTATTTAACAAAATTTAACATCTCTTCGTGTAAAACAACACTCAAAACAGTGAAAGCACATCCGACCACGACAAGGTTTGAAAGAATTAATGTGTTTGTTTTAAAATTTTCTGTTTTTACCCTGAAGGACTTTGAACCAACTTTAAGCTAGTTACAAACTACTTTCAAAACAAACCACAAGTGGTTTAATAATCAACTATTTTCTTCGAAAATAACTAGTGATTTTCTCTATGAAATGGCCGCGTAATCAACAGTACTCACTAGCTACGATATGACAGATTGACTAGTTTATATTTAACACAGTCTTTTCAAAACCAACTTGTAATCAGTGTACAGAAAATGAGCATATATTTGGTTACTTTCCTTTATTTACTAGTGAGGAGTAAAATAACTATATTTGAAATAGTTTTTAATAAACTATAGCTTCTAATGAAAATAGAAAATATTAAGCCTTACCAAAAAATATTTCGAGTCGACTTTAAAATATTTTTTGGCATGGCTGATTAATCTGATTGATTTTTAGCTGGCCATATGGCAAAAAGCGTAGGAGAGGATAGGTGCAAAATTGCGTTGCGTTTGATAACGCCTAATTTTGCGTTAAATATCAAACTCGAAGTAAAGAGTGCAGACAACTCTTGCCAGATTGAGGTAAATTTCCCTAAATAAGGTAAATTTTAACAAATTATTTGGGCAGTGGTAAAAAAGGTAATTTTTGACCAAAGTGGTAAATTTTACGAAAGTTATCATTATTTCAGACTTGTGAGATTCTGTAGTTATTGAAAGAACTGTTACCTGTATGAACATACTCACAAGCAGTCTAATATAATTGTGGATCACGCTGTGTAACAAAAAGATTGAATTATCCATCTTTAGTTGCTAAACAAAGCAATAAGTTTCTTAAACAAAACAAAATCACCAGTAATCAGAAATTCCTGGTGTTCCGTTTTAACGATTTCTGACTAAACACAGTTGAGGATATTTGCGGGTTACCTGACTTCAGCATTTTGTGTATTATTTTAATTTTTGAGTTGCTGCGAAGTTAAACTTAAATACTAAAAAATTTACTAAGACACACATAAGAAGTTAGCGAAAGGAGATAAAGGTCAAGCTGAATAAATAATAAAGTCGAGTGAAGTCTAAGATGTCCGCAGGCATTGCCAACAATTTTATTTGCCGAGTTCGACTGGTTAACTTTTTCTCTGGATATCTTTATCAGCTGGTTATCTTTTGACATAAGCTCGGGATGAATGCGCTATCCAGAGGTAAACAATTAGATTCTGGTTTGACAAGAACGCCTGCTGCAAGGCTTAAGTACTTGGGTCTTCCATATCTAGGGTAATAGTTCATGAAACAGGCAAACCAGAACTTATGTGTTGTACTACAACACGGACCCGTTTATGTTTTAACTAGTAAAACATACGGAGCATCAGGTGTAGCAACACGCCAGAGGTGAACAATACGAAACCTTAATCTTATTGAGATAGCTGCATTACAGATAGTAACTTAACTAGTAACTCTTTGGCTAGTAAGTTATGACTAGTTAAACATCTAGTATTTTTTTTTTGACTAGCTTTTTTTAGCTAGTAAGTTAACTAGTTAAATTCATGACTAGTGTAATTTTCCGCTGCAGGGTACCTCTTAAGGAGATCTTTACTTTCTAAATCGTAAAAGATTAATGTTTTTAAGTTAAATATTCTGAAAAAATTTCTCTTCAAAGGTTTTCTGTACCTTTTTAAGTAAGTATCAAGTACAAAAAAAAACACTTTTGGTTCCTCCTAGTGTCCTCTTGTGACAGAGTTTTCTAAAAGTTGATTTTTAGGTTTTCCGAAAAAAACTGAAAATGATAAAGCAAAATTTCAAAATGGGATCACTTCATTAGAGGCCTCTTGTGACAGAGTATTCTAAAAGTTGATTTTTAGGTTTTCCGAAAAAACTGAAAATGATAAAGCAAAATTTCAAAATGGGATCACTTCATTAGAGGCCTGGGCACCAATTAAACCTCTAAAACCATGCAATTTGAGTATTTTTTTTTGCACAGACATTATTTTGCCAAAAAAAAAAGAAAATAAACGAAAGTCTTCGAAAACAATAACAAAATATTCAAATAATCAAAAAAAAAAAAAAAAATCGAATTTCTTAGGTTATGTTGGTGCCCAGGCCACTAATGAAGTGATCCTATTTTAAAGTTTTGCTTTATCATTTTCAGTTTTTCCGGAAAATCATGGATGACCTAAAAATCAACTTATAGGAGACATCCTCTTGTGACGCCAGGAGGAACCAAAAGTGTCCATATTTTTTTTTTTTAATATTTGATACTTAAAAAGAACAGAAAAGCTTTTTTGAATAAATATAATTTGTTTCACAATATTAAATTTGGAAACCTTAATTTCTTACGATTATGAAAGTAAAGACCATCTTAAAAGTAACTATTCCGTTTGATATAATTTATTCTTTACTTTCTTAGATGTTTGCACTTTCACTTATACAGGTTGTTCAAGAATATAGAAGAAAACATCCAGACCATAATATTAACACATTATCCCAGAATTACGACTTAAGATAAATATTAAATGCAAGTATTTAAAATATTTCAAATATATTGTAATAAACAAAACATTAATTGCAAGTGTATGCAAATAGTGGATTTTTGATCTTGGAGGTGTTTTCATTATTTTTTTGCTCTTAAACCAGGGCAACCAAATTTTCTTTTATATATCCTGGCTACCCTGGAATTCAAAAATTTTTCGAAAGATACATTTTTAAGAAATATTGAAGTCATTTCGACTAAGAAATCTATGTTAATTGATTTTTTTCTGTGTTCGATATGCCAGAAAAGAGCACTTTAAGGATTTTTGGAAAAAAAGTTAATTTTCAGCAGATATAACTTTTTATTCGTTTTTTTTTTCATTTTTTGCTCAAAATAGCTTAAGACTATTCTAAATTTCTTTCTTGCTGAATTTTAAAAATTTGTATTTTTAGTGTTTGTGGATTTTTTTCATAAATATACTCTAACTCGATATTTCCAAAAAGTCATATTTTAGCAAACATTTTCGTAAGGACCAAATCATGAAATGTAATCGCAGAATTTTTTGTATCTGTATTAGGTAGAGTTTTATAAAATAATTTCATGATATATCACTGATTTTTTTTTTTGAGCTTACTCCTTTTGCCGCGGTATGAAAATTTATAGCGAGTGAAATCGAGCGTTACGCAGTCAGCATTGCACAACAAAATACCAACAACGAAGAAATACTGACAAAATACACACTGCATCAATCTGCTATTATATAAAATTGAATTGCAAATGTTTGTATAACTCTAAAAGTACTGAGCAGATTTTTATGAAATAAGGTTTAGAATATTATACTTGTGTTACTGCACATTTTCCTCTTGAAATTTTTACAGTAAGTATATTTAATTAAATTGTGAAGATTTGTATGAAATCATCCCCGATGCCACGCAGTGCTTGATCGTTTTCTTTTCACCAGCTTGTGCTTGCGAGGGTTTCAATAAATTCCATGTTGCTCTCTATCTTCTCTTTTTATGTTCAGCTAGGCACAGCACAACAAAAAAATTGTGTGTGTTTCTGTGAAGCAAACACTTCCATATCAATAACCTCTAATTTTCTTTTCAAAAACCGCTAGAAACCGCTAAAACATATGTTTGTTAAAATTGGTACATACCAATTTTACAGAACATATTATTCCAAGTTAAATAATTTATTGTCTTAACAACAAGACTAGAAAATCGGGTATAAAAAATATATAACAGTTTTTGAAAAACGAATATTTTAATAAAAATCAACCCATTCTTCTTCGTTTGCTTGGTCATCGTATATAGCCTTTGTGCCTATCAGCTTTAGAAAAGCTTTTGGCAGTACATATTCATGGCAAAATTTTCCATGCCGACGTTAACCAGATCTTAAAAATAGAATTAATTAGTTTTCTAGCAATATGCAATATTAAAACACTTACTTAACATGCAGTATAGCATTCACTGTGCAAACTTGCAATCGGTTTCTAAGTTTTGATTTAACTATATTAAGCTGGCTGAAATCTCGTTCCACCTCAGCATTTGACCCGGGTACCGATAGTAACTGGAGCGTAAATTTGGCCAAATTTTCAAAAGAATTATTGCCAGCAGAATCTTTGTACTCTAAAACTTCGAACCAAAACAATGTCGTTTGGGATATATTGCTCCATTTGACTAGATTGATGTTGTTATACTGAGTTAAGTGCTTCTATATCATCACTGCTACATGCAAACTTTTCCAATATTAGCAAAATACCAGGTTTGTTGGCATTTAAAACTTTACTAACAGAAAATGAATCTATTTTAGCCAAAACGTCATAATTGTCAGGAAGCCTTAAAAATTAGGAAACACGTGAAAAATTCAACTTCTATATTAGTAATTTAACTAAAATAAGTCATTTCGAATAATATACGGCTTGACATCTGTGCTGGTAATGTCAAAGTTTTGACTTGGGTCACAGACCTTGTTCTTCAACGAATTCATAGTAAAAGATTAGTCAACTAACAATTTTGTTGCTTTCAAAACTCTTACTGACGATTTGCAATTCCGTCATGGTGGGTTTTATAAATAACGAGTAAAGATACATTTCTGGTTTTTTGTACATATCGTATAACTTTTCCGCTATATAACATTTTTCAAAACGTTTTGCTATTCCAAAGTTTGTTTTTAATTCTAACCACTGCTTTGATATACGCGTAGCTACAACCTTGATTGATAACCAACGTTTATAGCATACCTTTGTTATATTCAAAGGCTCCTAAAAAATAGAAAATAAATGGGTTTCCATTTGCTTTACTTTTTTGAGAAAACTTCAGTTTGTAAAAAGAGGGCATGAACGTTAATACTGAAACAGATAATTACCGAGTCATCGTTAATTGCTTTGTATAGTTGGTTATATGCAGATTTATGACTGGAGCTTTTGCAGAACCAGTTATTGGTCTTCTGGACCAAGAGCTCCAAATCACTAGGAAGGCATTTCTTGCATGCATACTTGATTGCAAGTTGGATTGAATGGCAAACACACTTAACCAAAACAAGATGTGGAACTTCCTTTTTTAATTCAGTGTACACACTTTTGTTGCAACCCACCATAACGTTTGCATTATCAGTTCCGATACACATTAGTTTCTTAATATTTAACTTAAACTTGCTTAGTTAATTTTTCATGCATTGTACGATGCTCATCGTATCCGATCCTTGGGGGAGCTCCCCCGATCCGATGGGGGAGCTATTCTTCTTTAGCGCCTTTTTTAAAAAGAAAAATTCAAAGGGAAAACTGATTTTGATACCATTCCGCTATGTCTATTTCTGGACAGATTATGATAACTTGTATGACATCTATCGTAGTTCATGTAACAGCTTTTTTTTTTTGTTAGATAGTCTTTCTTTTTCCCAATTTTGTCATTACTTTTTATACCTATGTAGAAATGGAACATCTATCAAATTTCAACCTTTCAATACTTTCTGACGATCAGATAAGGCAAGTTATCCAGGAGTTGGCCTCAGATCTGGATACCGATAATGAAATCGATGTTGGTAGCGATGATGATTTCGATGAGCCAAATTTAAGCCTGAGCAGCAAATTGAATTATTTATTTGAATGCTAAGCACATATGGCTTTGTAGCAATTAATATTAGACAAAATAAATACAATTTATTTAAGTACAATTAAATTTTTATAAAAATGTAAAATTGCTAGGCTTTCAGGAATATACAGTTGCAATCCGGTTAGCTTCTTAGTAGTAAATAGAATGATTGATTAGAGCGGTGCTCCCATATGCCAGGCTAGACGGTCGAGCTCATACATGTGCTAGGCAAGACAGACGAGGGGTTGCTCTGGATAATCAAAATATATCTATAGCGTGTATATCTATATAAATATGGATTAGAGCACAGCTCACACATGCAAAGCACGAACGTGGTCTCGCTCTGGATAATCATATTAAACTACACAGCTAGATTGTATAAGTTGTTACCAAACATCACAGGAAAATATTAAGTATCCTTGGAAAGTATTATCCAGATTAGTGGAGATACTGTAGATAACCTAAAATATTAAATTTAATTGAGTAAACGATTCATTTGAAGAAATTGCATCTGAGTGATTCATTTTGCAAGTAATTAGTTTTACAAAAGTTCTTGTACAGTAACTCAAAAGATCTTCTAGGTCGGAGAGGAATATTAAAGTAAATTTTGCTCAGTAAATATTGACTGTCTACATATCCATGTAAAAGTTTGAAAATCCAAGTAGCATTTAGCATAATTCTCCGATTATTTAATGTAAGACGATTTAAAAGTTGCAGACGATATTCATAAGGTGGTAGGTGAAAGTTAATATTGCAGTAAAGATGGCTTAAGCAGAACAAAAGAAACTTTTTCTGAACTGATTCTATGTCGTCAATGTAACAACTATATCGAGGACACCAAACAATTGAAGCATATTCTAAAATAGGTCGCACTAGAGAGGTGAATAAGTTAGATTGGTCAAAGTTTTTATTTAAAACTAACTACTTAACTGTTCAGTGGTTTCTACAATTTTTTTTCTGAATTCAGATATAATTTTATTATTTTGTTTAAGTGTATCAAGTTCACTTAGTACCTGTTGCAATGTTTTTGGATTAGAGGAAGCTTTTTCCAATGAACTCTTCAAATTTAAAAATGTCGTAGGCCTATTCGAACGCCCTGAAATACTTCGTACTTGTGCAGTTAGTTTAAAATTATAAACATATTTGATACAAACTTCTTTATCTTCATTTTTCAAAATGTCGTGTAATAGTTCAGTCTGAATTATAAAATCTTCTTAATTTGTAAAATTCCCTTTAAAAATTTGTAGGTTTTTACCTACTGTATTGATATCAAAATTTGCCATTTTTGATAAATTATTTTCACTAATTTTTCTTTTTTTTTAATGGTAGTTCTTCAATTGTTTTAAGTAATTCAATATATGTATCATTAAATTTTGTTTTCAGAAATTCATAATTCTCGTTTCCATTAATTGAAATGTTATCGACTTCGATTTTCAATTTTTCGATATATTCTAATTTGTGTTCTATATACTGTTCAGAAAATTCACTGTTTCTACTTTTTCTTAAGTTTACTTTAAGTTTTTCAATTAAAATAATGTTATTTTTTATTGTTTCCATTCATTGAATTTTTATGTTTTAGTTAAATGCAAATTTTAATTTCAACAGAACACCCTGTGCCAGTAGCAATAGTGACACATAGGTGTCGCAAGTGTCTTATGACAAAGTGCATTAAACAACGCGAATTAGAATAAAATAAGGGAAAGAAAAAACAAAGAAAACCTCAGTTTGATTAGTTTAAGTAAACAAAGTGTCATGCGCGGTTGTATTTATCCCGAGTGCGCGATTTTTCGTTTTATTGTTTTCTTTTTTTTTTAAAAAGGTAAATGTTTAAATAAAATAAAATTTATTTATATATTATATTTTAATTGCATGTAGTTTTCCGCCGCGTTACATTTTTCGAAGAAATAAATCAAATTCAAACCGCTTTGAATTTTGCTTTATTTGTGTGTATAAGTGAAGAAAAAAAATGAAGTTTTATATGCATTAAAAATAATAATTTGTAAATTTTGCAAATAGTGAGTGTGATAAAAAAAACATGTGTCTTATAGAAAATTTTATTGAGAAGATGTTATAAATAACCCAACAAAGTTTCCGTCGGTAAACTAAAATTATTCGTGTAAAATTTTGGTTTAAATAAATCGTTTCAATAAATCATGCTCAATCCGCTTTGAGTTATGATTTTTTTTTGTGTTTCGTGTTAAAAAAATAAAAGAGATGTAAGGCCATTGAGTTTATTTATTTATTTATTTATTTATTTATTTAGCCAAACAAGGCAATATACTTATTCTAACTTGTTTTTCTAACAGGTTGTTGTTGTATTTATTTTTTTATTTTTTGTTTTTCTCTCCCCTTTTCATGTTTTAGGTGTAGAAGATATGCATTCTCAGTGGGCGTAATCCGCCCACATGAATCGACACATTTTCAAAAACACGTCAAAAAGAAAAGACAAGAAGAAGAACGAAGGGGGAACTTATATACTAAGCTTACATACTAACAGATTTTATACACATAGTAAAAATATGTACTAATTTTCAATACTATGCTAAAATATTATTAAGATGGAAAGCTAAAGGGGAGAACAACTAAATTTTGTTTAGGTATGGGTGGTAGACGGCAATGTAAGAAGAGGCATTTGGATATGGATATAGTTAATAGTACAATGCGGTGTTTTACTTATTTAACATTAAAATTTTTCATTTAAAATTTTTCTACAAATGCTAGATCAAGGAAATAGAAGAGGGATCAGAATGGCGAAAAGGAATTGGAGAAGATTCACTTATATGTACCATTGGACATAGGACGTGAATTGGTGTTTAATAAGGTGATAGTTATGTAAAGGAAAGTGCTTTGGAGAGGGAACGCTTGAATCTGAATTCCGATATTGGCCGTGTATAATGCTCGCTGATATTATTAAATATTTTACAACATCTATTCAAGGGCTCGTTCAATGCGTAAATAGTGTTGTGATGCGATTCTTTTAACAATTTTGTATACCTTGTTCGCCCTATTGGTTCATTAAATAGTACCTTGCTCGGGATGTATTCGCTACCGATGTTACCAGTAATAACATCAAATGTAAAGCATGAGCAAAGTAATATTCTCCTTGATGACAGCGATATTAAATTGAGGATTTTAAGTCTACTCTCGTATGGTGGTAAATTTGTATAGTCACGAGGATTGTATAGGTCTCTCAATGCAAAAAGCAAGAATTGTCTTTGAATAGATTCTAGCCTTTCACTATGCACTACAAAAGCTGGGTTCCAAATTAAGCAACAGTATTCTAAGATTTGTCGCACTAATGTGCAGTATAAGGTTTTAATTACCCAAAGGTTTTTGAATTCTTTTGCACGTCTTTTTATGAATCCGAGCATTTTGTTTGCCCTGGATATGATACGAGAATTATTCCAAGATCTGCTATGTGGTTGACCCTTTTAAGTTCCACCTTATTTAGCAGGTATCTGCTATATGTTATTACGTTTTTACGGGCAAAACTTATAACGTAGCACTTATTTATATTTAAAGAAAGTTTATTTTGACTACACCACCGTTCCAGAGACAAAAGCTTATTCTGTAAGAATACTGAATCCACTTCTGGTCTAATGGTATAGTATAATTTTAAGTCATCTGCATATAAGAGATGGGGGACATCATGCAAAACTTCAGATATGTCTGCAATAAATATGTTGAAGAGAAGTGGGCCAAGGGACCCGACGAGACAACAATCTTTTTATACCCCTATAATTTTCAACTGATCTCTTGTCGCCATTTTTATAAATTGGCGTAAGATGAGAAGATTTCCAAAAAGTTGGGAATATACCTGTATGCAAGGCTTTGTTAAAAATCATATGTAACGGCGTAATTAATTGGTCTAAACATTGAACAAGTGAAATTGGTGGTATAAGGTCTGGTCCTAGGGATTTATTTGAATCTAATTCTTTAATGGAATTGGTTATGTCACTCCGTGTAAAGTTGTTGTTTTATTGTTGTGTTAACATCAACTCAAATTGCTGTTGGCGAAAAAAAAAAAAATTTATGTGACAGCTGATTGCGTGAGAGAAAAGAACAACGAAAATAGGGGTTGTTTTTATGTGTTTGAAAAAAAATGCATAGATAAGAAAAATCAAAGTGCCACTCAATAGAAACAAGTTAATGTTGTTAAATAATTATTGTTTTTTTCAATCCATTTCAAAGTTTTATAAAAAAATGTATAATTTATAACATGAATATTGTTCAAATAATTATAATAATGTAAAAGAATGTAATTAATAAAAAGAAAATGTTGAAAAATATAAAGTTGGGTGCATTTATTTCGTCCTGTGTTTGTTAATTCCTGGTAAAGCTCGTCTATCTGCTTCCAGATTTGTGCTGCAGCGTGGAAATCTGGTGGTTTTGGACCATTTATTATTTGTTTTAGGCTGGCAATTTTGCGCTGTAGCCGAACAATTTTACCTCCGCGTTTTCGCTTTGGCTTTTTGGTTTGGGGAATCTGTGTTAAGCTTTCCTCTTTCCTTATAATTTGTCGAAGCCGGTATTCCTCAATTGTAATGTCCTTCGGGTTTTGGCCTATGGGCGACGGTACATGTTTCGGTGCATTATTTTTATTGCCGGTTGGAACGTAGACTTCCGGTTCCAAAAAGTCGCGGTTCGAATGTGGCAGGATCGCCATTTAAGGGATTCGCGTTCACTTTTCGTTAAAAAAAATTAAAAATCAAAATTTACAAAAACAGGACCTGCTTATCTGGTTGCCGGCATTTAATAGCGCCTCGGTCTCTGAAGTTGCCATCACTAAAAAGTGCAAGCAGGCAACTTGTTGTAATTTTTATGCCGTCACTTAAAAAGTGCAAACAGGCGCAAGAGATTAAAGACTAAGTAGGCAGCTTTGGAGTTTAAAACTGAATGACTTTATTTGGCAATTTTCATCGTTTATATAGTCAAATAACGGTACTTTAGTCTTTACAAAATAAATAACATTTTTGAGTGTAATTGACATAAGTATGTTGTGATTGAGTGAGAATTTTATAAACAAAAATCATATGTTCTAAAGTATAAATATAATAACATAGTGTGTGTGTGAGTGCATACAATATAAGTGATTTACATAAACATGTGTTGCAATGAATTGAGTGTAATAGAACAAAGAAAGAAATGCAAAAGTTAACATCATATGTTTTGATATGTAACAAAAGAAAATGCAAATAAATTAAATGAAGAAATGATAATATTGAGTGTAATAATATAACTTGAACAATCAATTGCAGCATAAAAATGATATAAGCGAAAGTGAACAATTATAATAGTGGTTTCGTTGGTACTCTATATGAGAGTACCCTACAGTACTGTGCTGCCCAGCAATGATGAAACGTTGCATGGAGGAGGATGGAATTAACATAGCAATGCTCCAAGAACCTTGGATTTTTCACAATAGAATTAAAGGTCTCTCTGAGCGAAAGGTCACGCTGTACCAACCGGTAACAGATTGCAGGCGGAGGACTTGTATCTTGGTGAGACATGGTATACTAGCGGTACATATGCCACACTTATCGCCGGATCTTATCGCTGTGAGAATCGGGGATGGTGCAGGTGCTTGTATGGTAGCTTCAGCGTATCTTCCTTACGTCTCTCCGGAACAACCACCTTCAAAATAGGTGGAGAATCTGATAAAGTACTGTGAGGAAAGGATCATTGGAGTGATAATTGGATGTGATGCCAACGCGAACAATACTGTGTGGGGAAGCACCAATAACATGGACAGAGGAGAGCAACTGCTTGAATTTGTGGGGAGGTATAATCTCTTGGTAGCAAATAGAGGAGCACAGCTGACTTTCGTTGATGCGAGGCGAGCGGAAGTCATTGATGTTACCCTCATTTGCATTAGGATTCTGAACAGAATTGAAAATTGGAGGGTCGTGGATAGGCTAACCATGTCTGACCACAAATCCATTCAGTTTGAATTCAAGTATGGAATCCGATGCCAACGGAATAGCAAGAAGGTCAGGATTCCCAAGAATACAGATAATGTGAACTATAAAGCGAAGTTGAGGGAAACACTGACTAAAAAAGCTACAAAAGTATCAGGGAATACAGCGGAAGTAGAAAGCCATGTCAAACATCTTAGTTCGGCCATGGTCGAAGCTTACGAGGTGGCATTTATCTTCAGTAGACGAGGGTGATCCGATGCTATGGTGGTGCACGGAACTCGAATCCGGGAAGAAGAAGGTTAGGAAGGCCTTCAATCTGCACATGATAGTGGATAACCCAGAAACATGGCAGACTACAAGGCACGCAAAAGGGAACTGAAGAACATCATACGACACCGTAAACGGCAGTTGTGGAAAAACTTCTGCTCTGGGATGGAAACTATTTCGGAAGCATGTAGGCTTCAGAAAATGGGTTCAAAAGGTCCATTCTCCAAAGGAACTGATCCGAAGAACGGATGGAACCATGGCAGAGAACTTAGAGGAGTCAATGCAAGTTCTGATGGAGGTGTATTTTCCTGGAAGTTTTAGGTCTGACGACCTGTGGCCACCCTTGAAGAAAGGGATGCACAGGGTTGACAGACTGGAAGCCGAACGAATGATCACTATGGACGGGGTGAGAAGTTCCGTACAAAACATCAGGGATGGACGGTATATTTCCGGCTATGTTGCAGTAGGGGAAAGATCGCATTGCACCTAGCCTGTGGGGTATATTCGATACTTGCTAAACGACTGGGTACGTTCCGAGAGTCTGGAGAGAGGCAAAAAGTGGCTTTCTTCCGAAGCCCGAAAAAAAGGATTATGCGGAGGCGAAGTCGTTCAGACCCATCAGCCTTACGTCTTTGCTCTTCAAAACGATGGAAGGAGTGATGGTTGACTGCCTTGAGAGCACTTCGCTGATGCATAATCCTCTGAGTAGATGCCAACATGCGAATAGAGCAGGTAGGTTTACGGAGAGTGCTCTTCACGAATTAGTAAGAGTTCCTGAAAAGGAGCTGTTTTAAGGAGATATTGCGATGACCCTATTTATGGACATCGATGGTGCTTTCGACAAAATATGCTTTGGAAGGCTGCGGCAAGCCCTGACAGAGCGCGATGTAATCCCATTAAGCACAGGGCGGTCAACATGTAGAATGGAAGAGTCATGACTAGAGGTAGAGTAAGTAGAGGATGTTCCCAGGGCGGGGTGTTATCGCCAACCCTGTGGAACATAACTGTGAATCCCTACTGGTTAGACTGGATGAATCGGGCATACACACAATAGGGCATGCAGATGCCATTGCGTTGGTGGTCTGTGGTAAGTTCATTGACACCATTTCAGACATCATGAAGAGAGCGCTCCGAATAGTGGAGGAGTGGTGTCGAGAACATGGCCTTACCGTAAATGCAGAAAAATCAGACAATATTCTCCTTACTAGAAAGAGGGTAGGTCTGAGGAGAGAACCACTCAGAGTTTTTGGAGTTGAAATCAACATGTCCACGAAAGTTAAATATTTAGGGGTAACCTTTGATAGCAAACTGAACTGGAACGAGCATGTAGAAGATAGGATTCAAAGAGCCAAGAGGGTTATGTTTCAGTGTAGACGCGTTTGTGGTCTCAAATGGGGGCTAAGCCCAGAGTCTATGAAATGGATCTGCACTATGATGGTTAGACCTGTCATCACGTATGCTTCGGTGCTTTGGTGGACAAAAGTCAGCCAGAAAACCATATTGAAGAGACTGGACAGAGTCCAACGGCTGGTGTGTGTTGGAATAATAGGTACAATACGCACCAGTCCAACAAGCGCAATGGAGGTTATGTTAGGTATGCTACCTTTGGATTTAGCAATAAAGAAAACGGAGGCACTCATATCCCTCACGATGTTGCGAAACGCTACGTGGCATAGATCAACGGCCCATATGGTCATATGAGACGGGTATGCCTATGGACGGAAGGCAGAGAGTAAGGATAACAGAAAAATGTTATAAGACTCTTATAACAGATGGAGTCGTCTGTGAAGAAATCGCTGGTAATGATATCAGTTTATACAAAGACGGCTCTCTGATGAATGGCAGAGCCGAGGCAGGCGTTTACTCAGAAGTTGAGCGTATCTGTGTACTGAGGTTAGGGAGGTTTCTGTCTGTGTGCCAGGTGGAAATGCTTGATGTTGTGCATGTACTGGAAAATTGTCTTTGCCCTTGGCAATCAGTCGGTGATTAGGTACATGCAACGTGCAGGCGTCACTTCCAGGTTGGCCATAAAGTGTCTTACCAAACTCAATTAGTGCGCTCAGACAAAATGAGCTCAAACTTACGTGGGTGTGAAGACATTCTGGCATAGAACACAATGAAAATGCTGATTCTTTAGCGAGACGGCAGGTGCACTTGATAATCTCAAAATCATCTGTCCAATGGAGACGAAAAGGGCCCGCTATGGTCCGCAACAAAGGATCAGCAGAAGAGTTCTGTGAGCCAGAGCCACGTATTGCCATAGGCGACAACATTCTTATTCAGCAATGGACGGACTCGGAACACCGTACAATGTGGGAAGAAGCTGTTAATTGCAGGCAATCGAAGGCGGCTGTGAAGTGGTCTCGTAGTAAGGCAGCAAAAGTTATCCATTACAATCGAAGGACTTTAAGCTAGCTTACTACACTGGTCACTCTGACCGAGGAAGATGCGTGTACGTTACACATAGAGAAGCTGGAACCAGCAGCACACAGACGTCCAGTATCCGGCGTTGGCAAGTACAAGATTGACCATTCTGGGACGTCCATTTATTGGCAAAGCCGAGATTGGTCAACTGACCTACAAGGGTATGCTTGAGGTGACAAAGGATGCTTATGTAAGGAGCATGCTATTGGAGCATTGTCCAATAGAGACAACTCCGCCAGGGTTGCGCCTGCCTGTCCCAAGCCAGGATAAAGGAGGAGAGTTGTTTGTAGGATACGTCCTGGAAATGTAAAACTGAAAGGGCCAACCAAGAGTTTGGGGTGGCACCCATCTTGGTAGCAGGTCATATTCGGTATATCGATATGAAACAAGCCTGCGAAGGTATAGCAATTGACCTTAAAACTTGTTAGTACGGGGACAGTCTTTACCCGTCAGATGGGGTAGACCCTATCAATCCACCGCATGGAGACCTTAATTGAGCGTGTTGCAACAGTTGTGAAGTGTTGGCATGCGTGCATAATAGTGTCGGCTCTTCGGCTTTCCGAAGTGGATTGCTAGTCAAGAGTTTGACTCACCCTCAAACTGGCACGGCAGTCATTGAGGGAAGTGTAGAAATGTTTGTTTAACTAAGGTTTCTCATACTGAGCACGGCAGTCCCTGAAAACAATGGCCAATACTCTATGTCCGGATGGTGAAATCCGAACGGCCAGAGTAAGAGTGGCAACTGGTAAAGAGTAGGTACCAGTCATGTGCAATAGTTTCCAGCTGAGTCGGCAAATGCAAATTGTTAGACTAGCCCATGTGTAAGAATGCACTTTTTCATAATTGCATTTGTGTATTCTTGGTCTTTTTGCGGGGATGTTGTGGATCCTCATTTGACGGGATCGAGTTGCTCAGATGGCTGTCGTGGGCTGGCCGTTCGGGGAGTCTCGTACTGGTTGTGGTTGTGTGAATACTACACAGGTCTAGATTGACCGGTGGAGTCGCGCAATGGTACGACCGGGCTGGCATATCCATCTTAATATGCAAGAGATTGGGTAGGTCTCGTCTCCACCAGTAGATGGATGGAAGTACGTCGCTACGGAAGTCTAAACTGGTACTGCTATTACGGGCAGTATGTAATTTATTACATAATGCTCATAATCAGCAGGGCACTGGGTGATGCTTTGTGTTTGTGAAGCAGCTTCCATGTTCGTGTTGCCACACCGGATGCCCCGTATGTTTTACTTGTTTAAAACATAAGCGGGTCCATGTTGTGGTACAACACAAAGTTCATGGTTGTCTGTTTCATGAACTATTACCCTAGGTTTTGGATAACCCAAGTTGCTTAAGCCTTACGGCAGGTGCACTTGATAATCTCAAAATCATCTGTCCAATGGAGACGAAAAGGGCCCGCTATGGTCCGCTTCGGCCAATCCTCAATTTATTATATATATTATATATATATATAATATACCTAGCTGGGCTGATGTTCAAGGGTCCTTATGCCCTTTTTATCAGCATAGTGAAGATATATGCACAACTTGATCGACGGCCAGTCGTCATCGAAGATATTATGAGATTAACGTAGTGTTAGTACCGCCCTTGATCTCACCCCGAATACTTTGAAGGATTGCCCTAAATATCCTTCAAAATATTCTCGACACAATGGACCCAGGATACCCAGGAGACGTATTACAGAGGGTTCCCTTCAAAAATCTGCAACTACTTAACGCAGTCTGAGAGTTATCAGATATCCCTTAAATCTGCTCTGTTTGTGTGCAGAGTGGAACGCTAAAGGGTTCCGTGTTGCCCTTGGTTCCATGCTCTAGGAAAGCAATTCGTTGCTCGACTAAATCGAGTTGAGTGGTGCGATGATCAGTTATTTCGAGCAGGTTAATGCTCAATATATCTTCCTTTTTACTAATGTTAGTTTAATTATACAAAATTTATTTATATTAGCAATCAATAATTTAATATGTAAAATATAGAATTATATAGGTTCGGTAATTGTTTAGTAATTATTTAAACCCATATAGTCTAACAAATTTTTCGTTTTAATTGTCACCAGCTACCTAGCCACAGAATTGTTTGTACACATAATATTGGATTATAACTTAAAGATAAGACTTACATTAAAACAAACATAGGCTTCGTGTGGATGAAGTATTTGCTCATTAATACGAATTCTGTCTTAAACAGTTTTTCTTTTTCGTGTTTTTGTTTTTGATGTTGTTTTTTGTAGCTTATTGCTGCAGGTTGTTGCAGGATCTGGTAACGAGATGTTCGAGTAGATACGATTCAAATATTTTTGCAGCTTCTTTAGCAATTTATTAAACTTTTTGTTATTTCTTGTTTGTATTTTTGTTTTTTCTTTTTCTTTTTGAAGTTGAACTTTCTTTGTTTTTTTTTTTCTAAATGAGTATTTCAATTAAAAATGATTTGGAAAATTTTTTTCCTGAAAGATTCCTGCTATATTATTTTTTTTATATTATAATGAAATTAACACGACTTAAAATTCGGCTGATTAGGCAAACGAACTTTATGTTTTCAGGGTAACCACCAACAACCTACTGAGGCACGACTTGCTTCACACTCAGTTGGTATCACCCAATTATGATCGTCAATATGGTCTTATGGGGATATTGAAAGGGAGGTGTTGTGTCGCGTTTAGCGAAATGTGGTCTTATGGAACATTAACTTTCGTTCGATAGAACGCTCGCACATAATCACCAAATCATTCGGATAGAAAGCAACCAACCGGCCCTTACATTTCTAAAAGCATTTGCTTTTTGGAACCGGCACGGTCCATGTGAAACCCTCGGCTGCAAAGGCTTGTGATTATCAAATCGTTACTTGTTAAACTTAAACACATTAAATCACATTGCACTTTTATTAAATTTATTGAAATTATTTATTTTTTATGTCGAAATTTATTTTCGAAAAGTGATTCTCAATC
This sequence comes from Coremacera marginata, assembly GCA_914767935.1. Taxonomy (NCBI): domain Eukaryota; kingdom Metazoa; phylum Arthropoda; class Insecta; order Diptera; family Sciomyzidae; genus Coremacera; species Coremacera marginata. The sequence continues at coordinate 115,098,732 of OU612047.1, read as the reverse complement.
GTCAATTTTCCAAATAGTCACTAGCAATAATAAAACTTGGATCTTCACCTATCACGCCAGGATAACGAGTTCACGTCCCGCACAATTAAGAAAAATAGCCGATGGCTTTAAATCAAGCAAATACTTTAAATTAATAATTTTTATTTAATTTATTTGAAAATTGTTTTATTAGAGCAATAGATAAGAATCGAGTCTAGTGCCGAAATTGTACTGAACTGCCTGACTTAGAAATATCATAAAAAAAACTTTATTCACTAACACAATCTTACAAACTACCTGCATATGCATATACTGGTCCCACGATGCGACGAAAGCTCCGCAGACACTGACTCATCTTGAATTGCATGCAGTGCAGTGTATTATGCTGCACCAGCACAAATCGGCAGTTTGGACTGTGTCAACTGAGTTATTCATATAAGTTTTTTTTTTTAATTAATTTCAACAATTATTAAAGTAAATAAAAAAAATTTTTTGTGGTATCATTTGCATGTACGCGACGCGATGACAACATGACAACGTGTCGTGAAGCGATGCAAGAAAGCAGGATCCTATTTGCTTGCAGAATAACATGATCTTTAATCATCTTAAAAGAAAGATATATTTGTAAAGTCAATACTTACGCCGATGTAGTGACTTCGGGTTTCTTTTTGTAAGAAATAACGTAAGAAATAACGCGTATTTAAAATTGATTGCTTAACAAATGGGTGTAAATTTGAGTACAAAATGAGCTGTAAACTTATTTTCAGGCTCATTTTTACCCTGATTCATAAAAAAAAAATTATTGAAGTCGGTGGAGAAACACCTTGAATGCCATACCACCCCCGATTAAAACCGGGTATTCCAGCCAGCATTTTTCTTTAAAAATTCGTCGGTGCTTCTCCCTACTCTGACTCGTTAAAAAAAAAATCGTCAAAATCGGTTGAGAAACACAGGAGAAAATGATACTGAACTGTTTTAATTTCGCTACGTCCTAATTTTAAATTTGAATAAAGCACACAATTTTAGATAAAAATGGTTCTGATTGTTTTATTTTGAAGATAATTTTATGATATTTATGATTTCAACAAAATATCGGCTATTACTGTGTTACGGCAGATATACTGTGTTTCTAATATTAGCACGCCCATTTGTCAAAAAACGCCCATTTTCTTTACCGTAATTTGTATTAACTGTGTCTACTCCTACACTAAATTGCAGGGCATTAGTGACAATCTTATTCGAGATACAGTGTTTTTTTTAATATTGCCACACCCATTTGACGAATAACGCCCATTTTCTTGATGGTAATTTGTAATAATTGTGCCTACTCCTACACTAAATTGCAGTACCCTAGTGTCAATATTATTCGAGATACAGTAGTATCTAGTATTGCGAGATATAGTATTGCCACGCCCAGTTCTCGAATAATGCCCACTTTTTTACGGGCACCTCCGTGTTTATGATATTTATCTGAATTGAATCCGTGTTTATGATATAATCTGAATGATATCTATAAGAATTTTCATAATAATAAATAAATTTTATGCAAAGATTTTATGAATAATAATAATATTACATTACATGTATAAAATTTATTTTATTATTTAGTAAAAAAATATATTATATTAAATTTGACTTGTTGACATTTGGGTTTTTCTGCCTATAATTCTTAACTAACAACATTAAGTACTGCTTCTGCTCTTCATCGTTAGTGTGTAATTTATTGTACTCTTCCATTCATTGTACTTGTTGATACGAAATCTTCGATATTTTTGTTGACGATTGCTTCATATTGCAAGGATGCTTTTTTAGGATTGTTTTTGGTTCCTTCCTTTTTCTGTGCTAAAATCATTTTACGTTTTGTTTCGATAGAAACTCGCTCGTCGAAAAAAGATAAACAAATCAGCTCTTCAGAAAGATACCAAAGATGGCCTAACATTTTTTTTAAGGCGACTTTGGCTAAAACTGAGTTATATTTTTCGAACTCAACCAAATCTTTTAAAATCTGTAGGTCATTTAAAGGGTACATATAAGTTAATTACTAAAAACCAATGTTTTGCGTAAACAAGCACAACAAATATGCAAATATTTGTAACGGCATTCGCTTGATTATTTGTGATCTTGAACTGATGCTTAAACATAAACATTTTCAGTGCGTATATAGCTTTTGACATCAACCGAGCACGGTGCATTCCAGCAGGAGCCTTAAATGAGATACCGCTTTGAATGAAGTAGATACGATATGGCGATTCTGGGGCAGGTGGAGCGGTGGAGCAAGCCGATGACGTCACGCCCGCACCCCAGCGCCATCTACTGGGGGCTTTTTTGCTAAAATGTGCAAAGGTGTATGTCTTTGCTAAAAGCTATTAAAAATTAGCAAGTTTGGTGTATGTCTTTGCTTTAAACTTTTAAAATTAGCAAGTTTGGGATATGTCTTTGCTTTATACTTTTAAATTGGCAAGTTTGGGGTATGTCTTTGCTTTAAACTTTTAAATTAGCAAGTTTGGTGTATGTCTTTGCTGTAAGCTTTTAAAATTGGCAAGTTTGGTGTATGTCTTTGCTTTAAGCTTTTAAATTGGCAAGGTTGGTGTATGTCTTTGCTTTAAGCTTTTAAAATTGGCAAGTTTGGTGTATGTCTTTGCTTTAAACTTTTAAATTGGCAAGGTTGGTGTATGTCTTTGCTTTAAGCGTTGATCATAATTTTATACACTGCATTATCGGTAGTGGTTGTCAAGCGAGTTCTTATCAGTGCTTGTATGTTTTTTCTTAACCCTCGAATACCTAATAGCAATGACTCAAGTTCTGCTGGTTGACTTTAGCTGAAATGCTATGACTTGCTTTATGAAAATATATATATTAATATGGGTTGAAGCAATGTAGGTACGGCGAAGGTTGAAGGGTTAAAGAATTGTTTATAAATTTATCATAATGGTGCTAAGTATTAGGTTTGTGTATTAGATTTGCATAAGTAGTTTAAGAATTGGATAACAACCATTTGAAACATAGGCGGATATAAGTGGGTACAAGTCTCAAGCCCCCGGTCAAGTCGTCCAGCAAAATCTCCGCCTCTGGCTTATATTTTATTTAATTTCAAGAATCTGTAAAGCTTCGAGATGCAGAAACTTCGAGAACATTTTAGAAGCCGACTTATGTCATTGCATGCCGAAGCGAATGGCGTGAGAGAGAAAGGGAGAGAGAGAATTTGATAGTAAGAGATAGAAAGGGAGATAGCAAATAGCTATCCTATACAAATAATACTTCAGAATCAACCTAACCTAAGCCAATGCCATAGGTATAGGGGGGAACTCTTTACCTATATAGGTATATAGGCTACTCTATAGGTATAGACTTAAAAATTTATTTAAGTTTTTCTTTATTACTATTATTATTATTATTTATATGTATATATATAAACAAATTGTATAATTTTATTAATGGAAAAAGTGATCTTATATTTAATTATTTTTTCTGATTTCGCTGGTTAGAGGTGAATATTCAATTACTCGATCATGAATTACTAAACAGTGGGCTGAGGTTCTATCTGGAATCGGTTTGTTTGCTTCGGTTTCAAATTCAATTCGTACATCAATAGGTCCAACTTTAACTGCTTCATTTTGGTGTGTTACATCAACAACAATAAGTGGTGCAATAGCCTTAAATCCAACGACATCTAGCAATGGTTTAGGTTCCCGCATATAATAACTTTGTTGAAATTTTGCATACATATCATATAGTACAGCATACTGTCCCATTTCAAAGCGACTATTTAAATCATCATAGGGATATGATTCAGAGTTTATATATACTTTTAAATTAGATATATTACAATTATCAAATATATTTCCTTCCTGTTTACTTTTTTCTCTTTGTAAACCGATTATAAGAAATCGTGGTCTTTCATTTTGCGGTGAAAGCTTTACATTCCATAAAACTTTTGTTTCCTTTGGTAGTATAGGATTTATATGATAGTCCTAACTTCTAAACGCCATTGGTATTAGCAAATTTTCGTTTTTAATTATCTTGTACATTTCCAATTTTGCAAAGTCTGATAATTGTATATGAGGCATTTTCCGAACTAAGTCCAGTATTGTTAGCTTTAACTGATCAGTTCCATTTGTAGAATGATATGATCTATCATTATATGAAGAACGTTGAAGGATAAGTTCATGCTTCGAATTTAATATTATTTTATTATAATCTTCAGCAAAACCCAGGAACATTTTCAACGGCACACAACAACTAAAATGAGTTTTTTTCCAATGTGAAATTTTCATCAGGAACCCAACCTGCGTTTCTTAATGCAATTTCAGCTTTATTCAATGATACGAAATTTTTCATGGTTGATGAAATTCCAAGATTACGTGTACGATCAACTTCAAAACCATTAATTTTATAACGAATTTCATCGAACAGATATGAAACAAAGTTGTTTTTAAATTTCACACCTGTTGTTACTACATCATTTCCTCCTTCCTGTTTTACTATAAAACCTTTACTATTTACCTTTACTATTTACTATAAAATGTAAATCATACTCTCACTTGGTAAGAGAAAGAGATCTTGATTTTGAATTGGTATACGAATTTCATCGTTATTGTTAAACGATTTTTGGTATGGATAGTAACTATGATAGTCTCTTTTTATAGTATTCTCATCGTACATAGGTTGTTGAAGTACATTGAGTATTTCATTCATATTGAATTATTGGTTGATTGATTATCGATATTGTGCTTGATTGATTAATTATTGATCAGTTTTAGCAGGTAGCTGTTTAACAGTACAGATCAGTTTTAGCAGTTAGCCGTTGAGTGGTACAGACCAGTTTAGCAGTTAGCTGTTGAACAGCACAGATCAGTTTTAGCAGTTAGCTGTTGAATAGTACAGACCAATTTAGCAGTTTAGTAATAGTTGTTGTTGACTCTTCTCCCAAGATTAAGTCCGAGTGATTTTAAAAATTCTATATTATATCTTGTCAATGGTTTTTTAGCTCTTCTTCCTCGTTCCAGTGTTGATGTAGGACTAACTGTAAATCCTCTTTGTATCTTATTTTTATTATAAATAATCATAATTGTAATTGTTCTGGCTTGAAGTGTAGTCTTACGGTAATCTTTTTCCCTCGAAAATTTATAAGGTCGCCGTATTGATTTAAGATTCTAATCGTTATGTTGTTTACTTGTTGACAGTTGACAGGTAAATAAATGACATTTTAAGGTTTCTCTTTAATTTTATATCCGGGTGGAACATCTAGAGGAAATTCGTGAATAGTGTAAACCAAAGTGCTATTCCATCTATCTGTATTGTATTTACATTTGTAATATTCAAAGGTAAGTCAGATTGAAAATTTCTAGATGTATCTGATCTATATTTATATATTTTGTTTTTTCTATATCTTGTAATGGTTCTATAGTAACCACTTTGATAAATTCCTCGTACGGTAGGTCATTTTCTATCAACTTTCTTTTACTGAATCCCAACAACTGTCCTACACTGTTTGGTTTTGAAAAATCTATGTCTTCGGAGGAAGTAATTTCAGTTTTTATGGTGTTATTGTTACGCTCAATTTTTAAGTAAATTGAATCATCAATGGATTTTATACTTGACTCTAAGAAAGAAGCAATGTCTTTCAGTTCATATGAACCAACTGGAATTGTAATAGTATGTGGGGCGATATGGAACAAATTATTGTGATCATGTACATTTGGTATAGAATTAATTGATACAAAGTCTATAAGTCCACAAACATATCTTGTAGGTAATTCAACAGGAGGAAAATATTTTGCAACAAGAGTTGAAGTGGTTCCGCTTAAAGAGATTGTTATTGCCATTATGCGTATTCGTTTTAAACTGATAGTCTATACCTATAGAGTAGCCTATATACCTATATAGGTAAAGAGTTCCCCCCCTTTACCTATGGCATTGGCTTAGGTTAGGTTGATTCTGAAGTATTATTTGTATAGGATCGCGCTATTTGCTATCTCCCTTTCTCTCTCTTACTATCAAATTCTCTCTCTCCCTTTCTCTCTCACGCCATTCGCTTCGGCATGCAATGACATAAATCGGCTTCTAAAATGTTCTCGAAGTTCTGCATCTCGAAGCTTTACAGACTCTTGAAATTATATAAAATATAAGCCAGAGGCGGAGATTTTGCTGGACGACTTGACCGGGGGATTGAGACTTGTACCTCAGATGTATCCCACTTATATACGCCTATGTTTCAAATGGTTGTTATCCAATTCTTAAACTACTTATGCAAATCTAATACACAAACCTAATACTTAGCACCATTATGATAAATTTATAAACAATTCTTTAACCCTTCAACCTTCGCCGTACCTAAATTGCTTCAACCCATATTAATATATATATTTTCATAAAGCAAGTCATATCATTTCAGCTAAAGTCAACCAGCAGAATTTGAGTCATTGCTATTAGGTATTAGAGGGTTAAGAAAAAACATGCAAACACTGATAAGAACTCGCTTGACAACCACTACCGATAATGTAGTGTATAAAATTATGATCAACGCTTAGAGCAAAGACATACACCAACCTTGCCAACTTAAAAGTTTAAAGCAAAGACATACACCAAACTTGCCAATTTTAAAAGCTTAAAGCAAAGACATACACCAACCTTGCCAATTTAAAAGCTTAAAGCAAAGACATACACCAAACTTGCCAATTTTAAAAGCTTACAGCAAAGACATACATCAAACTTGCCAATTTAAAAGCTTAAAGCAAAGACATACCCCAAACTTGCCGATTTTTAATAGATTTTAGCAAAGACATACACCAAACTTGCTGATTTTGAATAGATTTTAGCAAAGACATACACCAACCATGCCGATTTTTAATAGATTTGAGCAAGGACATACACTAAACTTGCTAATTTTTAATAGCTTTTAGCAAGGACATACACCAAACTTGCTAATTTTTAATAGCTTTTAGCAAAGACATACACCTTTGCACATTTTAGCAAAAAAGCCCCCAGTAGATGGCGCTGGGGTGCGGGCGTGACGTCATCGGCTTGCTCCACCTGCCCCAGAATCGCCATATCGTATCTACTGAAGGAGCTCCTTGTAATCGTTATGAGGCTGAAATTGTTGCAGTTGGTTTTTAGCAAAAGAAATGATATCTGTTGCGACAGTTTGAACGTAATTCCAAGTAGACGGTTCGGATATTGCTGTCTTGAAGTCTTCTTGGTTTATTTTTGTCCAATAGCTTTTAAATTTTTTGAAAATCAAAATTTCAGGACCGCTGGAGGGTTCAATAGCTGACACTACGACAGCTTCACGTACAATTTGTAGGATGTAATGCCGACAAGCAAGCCAAATCAATTCCTTTTGCATTTTCTGTTCTAAAAGAAAACAAGCTCCACTAATTCGTCCTGTATTAGATGCTGTCGTATCAAAACACATACATTTTATTTTTTCATATAGTCCCCACGATAAAATGTTCTTGGCAATAGCAGCGGCCATGGTTTCCCCTTTGCCATCTGGAAGCCTAGGAACAGCCAAGAGCTGGGCGACTCCTTTTCCAGATACTAAGATTGGTAAACGGTCTACTATTTCATGTCCGGTTATGTCCTCAAGCATCTTTCCGTCCCAGTGCACAGTAAGTGTAGTTTGTGGTTGGAAGTCCGCTTTTATAGACTTAGCAAGCTGCTTTCTAATTCCCATTCTTTGGCGACGTATAGAAGAATAGCTAATGTTGTATTGTGACACGTTACGGCCTACGCTTTTAAGTGTAGAGGTCAAAACAACAGTTGCCTTTCGGTCACTTAACTTAGCGACATTAAGACTAGTGGCTAAATTGACATCTAGAATTGCCTTTCGACCTCGATTCTGTGGGGCGGAGGCAAAATCATTGCTTGAAGAGAGACCTGGTTGAGGAGAAATAGAACGGCTTGTGCTAGCCAATGTCCCGCGGGCCAAAATTAAAGGAATCTCACAATTTTAACGTAAATTAAATTTATTTCGGATCTGAAGACATCCCAAATCGGACTGCCTGAATAAAGAAAGGTTACACATATTTATAGCTTAAAATTATCATAAAGCCTAAGTTAGCCGCCACCCTAAAACTGCTGCCATGGCGGTTCCCACACTTGACAATCCACTGCTGCACTCGCTGCTGAGCTGCCGGATGCGCGTGCACTGCATTGGCACGTACTGTGAGATTGTAAGATGATCCTCAGGTATTCCATGTGAACGCAGTTCTCAGTTCGCAGTCTTCAGGTGTTTCGTGGGAACGCAGCGTGATAACTTATATATATATAGTATATAAAACTTATAATACAACACAAATATCACATAAACAAAATTTATAATTACTGTAGTGTTGTTACTGTTCACCAATTTAAGTAAAATGTTGTTTTGCTTGCTCTCGTTTGCTGCTGCCACTGGAGTTGCGCCTATGTCATAGGCTGCTTATTTAAATGTGGTCTTTTTCCTGTGAAGAGCCTCCGCCTCTGTGGTTGTTGTTTGAAGTTAAGTTTTGCTTGTTAAACATGTGTGGTAAGAACAAAATGGCCATAAGTATTTCAGTAGTTTGTATAAGATGTTGTTACTTAAAAAACTTCAATTTTTTATCAAACCATTAAGGTTTTGTTGTTGATTTGTTCTGTTTCTTTTTTTTCAATTTCAATATCAAAAGTTGACTACACTTGTTTTTAAGTGTTATATATACATATTTTTTTTTATAAAGATTTATACAGTGACGCAATTTTTCACTTTGCGTCCTGTCACGGTCGCCAGTTTTGTATTCTTCTTGATATTTATTCGATCAATAAAATAAAACTTATTCTTTTTATTTAATGAAGACTTTATTCATTCAGCTACAATCTTAAACTAACTTAAAGTTATAAATTCTGAAGCTCAACAACTTCACGAACTGAAAAGGATTTCCAGCTGGAAGTTGAATTATTGCAAGATCTGCAATAATTCAACTCATGAAATGTTTCCATTCATTGTGAAATTGAATGAAAGCTACGAAGCAATTTTAAGTTAAAAAAAACTTAAAATTGTTTACATTTAATTTTTAATAAACAATCGCTTTCATACTGCGAAAGCAATTGCTGGCTCAGCAGCCTTCGGTGGCTCAGCTGCAGCGTGGGTGGTATCTTCAGATATAACTCACGTAAAGCTCAATTTAGTACAATTGGAAGCTAACAAGATAGAGAAAACTTAGTCTTCATTTTAAGTACGTGCAGTTTGTTTGATTCTCTCTCCAATTATAAGAAAAACATATTAATGTTAGTAATTAAGAATTAAACAGACAAAATATAACTCGTGTAAAACTAGTGATTATATAAACTCATCTTTAACCAACAAGCAAATAAAAACGATAACTTTGTATTTGAACTTAATCGAATAAGACAAGCAAAACATAACTAATGTAAAATTAGTGATTATATAAATTCATCTTTAACCAACAAGCAAATAAAAGCAATAGCTTTGTATTTGAACTCAATCGAATAAAACAGGCAAAAACATAACTTATGTAAAATTAGTAATTATGTAAACTCACCGCTAAATCAACAATCAAATAAAAACAAATAATTTGTATTTGAACTCAATCAATATCTTTATTTTAAAAAAATTACAAGTTTTCTCTGTTCACCAAATAAGAACAGAAAAAAACATAACTGGCGCTCGTGCAAAAAGCGCAGCTGAAAATAAAGTGCCACTAAGAAAAATTAATAAAAAAGTGCCACTAACTTTGCTGTGAAAGAAAATTAAATAAAAAAGTGCAGCTGGAAAAAATAAAGTGCCACTAACATTGCTGTGTAGTAAAAAATAAAAAGGGCAGCATAAAAAAGGGAAAAAGGGGCCAATAACCATCGCAGAGGAAAATAAAGAGAAGATAACCCAGCACGAGCAGTAAGCAGCCAGGAGGACCACTAGTAGCAAAAGCGAAGAGGACAAATCCAATCGGAGAGAAGCTGTGGATGGAGACTCAAATACTTTTGTAAGTAATATAAAGTTTTTAAATGAAAATACCTGTAACTAAAAGGAAAATATGAAAATCAGAATTTTTTTAAAATATTGTGAATGTAATAAAATCAAGCGAAGGGATTTTATGTTAAAATTATTTCGGAATTATTTTTAAAATCAAAGGAAACATAATCAAGCAAAAAGAATTACAAAAATAATTCATATTAAAAAATTTTAATAAATATCGAAAAAATTATAAAAGAGTCAGATTAAGTGTAATAAACATTGAGGAAAAAATAAATCTGAACAAAAGTGTAAGATTTTCTCTAAGTGTAATAAAAACAAAGGACAAATTTCAACGGAAGTGTAAGATTAAATGTAATAATAATAAATTTTTCTTTTGTTCTATTCTGAATACAAGGGGAAGATAAAGCATTAAAAAAAAAAGTTAACATCAAAATAAATTTTCTCCATTTTAAACAATATGGATAATCCAAACAACTTGATAAGACCCCCAGTACTAAGTAACCAAACCACCAACCATCCAATCCCAATCCCACTCAAATCTGCCCGTCACCCGAACTAGCAGAATTAATTTAAAATATGTTGATTAAAATAGTTAGAACTGAATGCATTGTACATGATTTGACAAGACCAAATCCATAAACTATAATAGACCAAACCATAGATTGCAGATATAGAGACGAACATCAGAAATAGATAAAATACCTCAGATCCTTAAGAGAATTTAATGGAAATCCAACAGAATTTGGCAGTGAGAAGAAAAGCATGGAAAGAATACTAAAAATTTATGAAGACCAAATAGGCAGGCCAAAATACTTTGCAATACTAAATTTTATAAGAAACAAAATTGTAGGAAAAGTAGACCAAAAACTTGAATCATATAACACCCCTCTAAATTGGAAAGCCATTTGTAAAAGTCTTACTACCTATTATGCTGATAAAAGAGACCTAAGTACGCTGGAATACCAGATAACGTGCTTAATACAAGGAAGGCAATCAGTACAGAATTTCTATTCACAGTTTTATTCTCACCTAACATTAATTTTGAACAAGACCACAAAATTTCTCGAATTCTCACCAACAACATCAATTTTACCCACAATTGGCTTATATGCCACGAACACAACAAGTATTCACGCAAAACGGACCGCGACAATTTTCTAAATGGTCATTAAATATAACATACAATAATCAATATCACAACCCAACTGCTCCGAGAAAAAAACAATGGGTAAATCACCTAAGTCGGCTTGAGTAAAGAGAATTGTATGGAAATTATAAACTTATGCTTATTCACGAAAGCAATTTATTGTTTAATACATTGCTTTGAAAGCACATACTTCGATACCTTGCCAAAAAAAAAAAAAAAAATTGATGCACCTAAGCTCAAAATCCAAAAATACAAAAGTAAAAACCAACTAGCACGGATGGCTTAAGCATAGTTTTGAGCTATTTTCTGCAAAAAAAACAACACAACTGCGTCATTAGACACAAGAGAAAAAAAACTAAAAAAAGCGATTATTAACGAGAAATTATTCATATGAAAATCTTGAACAAACTAAAAGTGGAAATTATTTATATAAAGAAAAAGCAGAAAATAACAGAAGAAAAAATATTTCACAAAATTTTTTTCATATAAAAATTTATGAAAATTTCTATTTTAGTCTTTTTTCACTTAAAATTAAAAACAAAAACATAAAATTTAAAAAAATATTCGCTTAAATGACGTATTAACAATACAAAGTTAATAAAAAATACTCTTCTTAAAAAAGTTTGTATATTGAAAAATCGGAAAAAATTGTTTGTTTCAAAACATCTTAAATGGAGCCTAGGAAAGTCATGATTTCAATCGGTGCTTTCTTTAAGGCGGTCTTCTCATTGAGCAACTTTTTTTTTTACATTTATTTATAGCTTGGGTAGTTGTGAATATGCCCCTAAAAGGATTTTTAGAAATTCGAAATACTTTAAAAGATACAGCCTTTTTTGTGAAGCAAGGTCTTCGTCAAAATGAGCTATAAAAAAATTACTTCAAACTTTAAACGCGTTTATCTCGAACCCACGTTTTTCGAACTGGCGGCCATGATATCTCCAGTTCAACTGAACCGATTTTCATGAAACAAAGTGGAATCGACGCAGAATTGTAACCATTCTCGGGTGAACCTCGATCATAATTTTAAAAAATTTTTTACTATTTTTTTTTTACACTAAACTACAAAAAAAAAACCCGAAATTGAAATTTTTTTTTTTAATGGCCGCCATTTTGTCAAAAAAAATCACAAAATTAAGCTTGAGGTTCACCCGAGAATTACATCTATACTGATTATAACCCCGTTTTTTTTTTCATTTCAGACGCTCCGGAGACCCGGAATCGTGGCCGCCGTGACGACACCTTTTTTTTTCACCACCAACTTTGAAGTCTCATTACTTTCTGAACAGCCCACGTATCGAGGCAAAAAATTTTTTTATTTACTATGAACCTTTTGTAATACAATAAATAAAAAAAGTTTTCAATTATTCTTTGCGTTTTCAAATAAGAATTTTTTTAAAAAGGGTCAAAAAAACGGGTTTTGAATTAGAAGACCGCCTTAAGCATCAAGCCAACCTCTGATGAAGTCGGTATGAAACTATTCAAAAAATTTAAAAAAACGATTCACAAGCTATTCGTTAACGAATCACCCCTCGCCACAATGTTTATTGGGTTTGATGTTTAAAAAAAAAACGAAATGGCCATTTAAGACCTTGAAAGGACTTTGACCGAGCTTCTTATGATCAATTGTGTTGTGTGTGATGTGAAATGTTTACACACAAATAATCGAGAACTGGACCTACATGTTTTACGCCGACTCCGAACGGCTTATGTTCTCAAGAAGCTTTTCATGGCAGTTTTTACTCTCTGAGGTTTGCCATTGTCTGCAGAGAGGTGACGGCCGAACAGAAAAATTAATTCAATTGAAAAAACTTTCTGTGTCGGATGGAGGATTCGAACCTGGGTTCTCTGGCGTAGGAGTCACACACTCTACCCACTACGCCACGGCCGCCGGTTAGATATTTCATTTAATTTAATTTAATGTTCTTGTTATAATAGACGTCAAGCAGCAAGAGAAAGTCATGATTTCAATCGGTGCTTTCTTTAAGCATCAAGCCAACCTCTGATGAAGTCGGTATGAAACTATGCAAAAAATTTAAAAAAAACGATTCACAAGCTATTCGTTAACGAATCACCCCTCGCCACAATGTTTATTGGGTTTGATATTAAAAAAAAAAAAAAAACGAAATGGCCATTTCAGACCTTGAAAGGACTTTGACCGAGCTTCTTATGATCAATTGTGTTGTGTGTGATGTGAAATGCTTACACACAAATGATCGAGAACTGGACCTACATGTTTTACGCCGACTCCGAACGGCTTATGTTCTCAAGAAGCTTTTCATGGCAGTTTTTACTCTCTGAGGCTTGCCATTGTCTGCAGCGAGGTGACGGCCGAACAGAAAAATTAATTCAATTGAAAAAACTTTCTGTGTCGGATGGAGGATTTGAACCTGGGTTCTCTGGTATAAGAGTCACACACTCTAAACACTACGCCACGGCACCAAAACCTGCGCAAAGACCGGAACCAATGGTTATTGACAGAACCATCATGACAAGGGCTGTTAATTATGCTAATAGGCCAAATTTCCAATATGCAGGGAAAAGACAGCAGAAATCAAACTTAACCAACCCATCTGCTAAAATCCAAAGCAATTTTCATTTAACTACCAGCCAGCAAGTAGGCAAAGACCCCTCAGCACAGAACAATGATTATAATCCTTCTTGAAATTGTCAGGAACAAGATTACGCACAAGATTACCCGTATAATAGTGAAGAGTTAGACCTTAGGGACATACATTTTTTAGACCTATTAAAGAACTCGTCGTTTCCCTACTTCACCTGTAAAACAGAGAACGGCGAAATACTTAAAATTTTGGTGTATACAGGACCCAACACAAATTACATAAAACCACATTTAGCTAAAAAAACAATACGAAATGAAGAGACCTTTTTTGCCAATTCGGTGGGAGGACAAATACAAATTACACATCACACGTATGTAAATCTGTTCAACATGCAACAAGTAAGTCTGAAATTTTATCTTCTTTCATCTCTCAAATCTTTTCACGCAATATTAGGCAATGACAGCCTCAAAGAACTATCTGCCGTCATTCACACTAAATAGAATTGACAATTAATGACTCCCTCAGAATCAAATTAAAATAACTAAGGTCTGCAGATGTTAATCATATCAATATCCGAGATAGCCACATGAATGCTACTCAAAGGAGAATCATAAAATCACTCATTCACCGAGAACGAGAAACTGACCTACACAACAAAAGTAGTTGCTACCATAGGGACGAACTCTGACTCACCAATATACACAAAAAGTTACCCTATGACACTTAAAGCTGAAGTGGGCAAACAAATACACAAGCTACTGGAAGATGGAATTATTAAACGCTCAAGGTCACCATACAACTCACCTGTGTATGGGTTGTACCAAAAAAAGACGATGCATCTGGAGAAAAAAAATTCAGATTAGTAATAGATTACTGGAAACTAAACGCGGAGTTAATAGCTGACAGATATCCTATACCAGAGATCAATGACGTACTAGCACAATTAGGGAAGAACAATATTTTTTCGGTAATCGATTTGAAAAGCGATTTCTATCAAATTCTATTAAAGGAATCCGATGTCGAGAAAACAGCTTTTTCAGTGAACAATGGCAAATATGAGTTCAAAAGATTATCTTTTGGACTAAAAAACGCTTTTGCAATTTTTCAACGAGCGATAGACGACATTTTAAGACACAAAATATTCAAACTATGTTATTCAAAATTTTTTAAACCCTTAACAAAGCAAACATGAAAATGCAGATGGATAAATGCGAGTTCTACAGAACTAAAGTTGAAATTTCAGGATTCATTGTTCCCTCAGATTACATCACCACAAGCCCAACAAAGTCGAAACTATAGTACATTTTTAAAACCCCAAAACCATCTTTGGTTTTCAAAGCCTTTTGACTTGCGTTAATATTTAGGCCTTTCTGGATATTACCGCAGATTCATCAGAGACTATGCCAAAATAGCGAAACCTCTAACCAAACTTTTAAGAGGATAGGAGGGAAGAATATCAAAAAATAGATCAAAAAAAAAATGTTCATTAATCTGAATAACCCAGCAATAGAAGCTTTGAACAAAATAAAAAATGCACTCATTTCAAAAGATGTAATTCTAGCGTACCCTAATTTTCAGAAAGACTTCCACTGAACTACAGACGCTTCAAAGTACGCCATCGGTGCAGTTTTAGAACAGGACGGAAAACCTATTACTTTCATTTCACGAACATTATCTAAGACAGAAGAACATTACGCCGTAAACGAAAAAGAGATGCTTGCCATCATTTGGGCATTAAAATCCCTTAGAAACTACCTCTACGGTACTGCAAAAATTCATATATTTACTGACCATCAACCGCTAACGTACGCACTCAGCAACAAAAATGACAATTCAAAATTTAAAAAATGGAAAGCAATTCTAGAAGAGTACGATTACGAACTTAAATATAAACCTGGACGCACTAACGTAGTAGCTGACGCACTTTCACGACCTCCTGAATTAAATTTACTCTGAATAGCAACCCATTCTGATGAAAGCTCAGGTCATAATCTCATACCAGCAACGGAAGCCCCGATTAACGTTTTTAAAAATCAGATATGGCTCTTAACAGAACAAAAATATCATTACGAATTTCTAATTCCATTTCGAACATACCATAAGCACATAATCACTAGACAACACTATTTAATGGACGACTTAAAACAAATCCTAAAACGCTTCTCAAATCCTTCTGTTATAATCGGACTAATTACCTCTGAAGAAATAATGGGACAAATTCAAAAGCTATATCCCTTATACTTTAATACATTTAAGATTAGATTGACACAAGCACAGGTCAAGGATTTAAAAACAGACGGACACCAAGAACAGCAAATTATCCTTGAACACAGAAAATTCCATAGAAATGCAAAAGAAAACAAAGAACATTTTATTCAAAAATTCTGTTTCCCCAAAATGTTAGCCAAAGTAAAGAAAATCGTTAAACAATCTAGAATTTGTGTGGAAAACAAATATGACAGACATCCAAAAAAACCCAATTTACAACCAACCCCAATTCTTGAATATCCAGGCCAAATTCTTCATATCGATATATATATAGCAGAAAAGAAGTTTGTATTGACAGCAGTCGATAAATATTCAAAGTATGCTCAAGCACGCTTAATAAAATCAAGATCAGCAGATGACATACGCGAACCACTAAGACAGTTACTTTTCACTCTCGGCATACCTCAGACAATCATCATAGACAATGCAAAAGCACTCAATTCGAATTCACTAACATTTATGATCGAAGATCAACTAAGGATAAAAACTTATAGGACACCACCCCACACAAGTAAAGCAAATGGACAAGTAGAGAAACAGAAGACATAGACAGGACATTTGAGGAATTACTAGACAGATCAGTTTATGAATGCAATGTTTCTATTCACTCGACAACAGGACAAAAACCAATTGAAGCCTTTTACGGGCGAAAAGTTTATATAGATCCAGAACAAAACGAAATAGCTAGACGACACAATATTCAGAGATTAAGAGACAAACAGGAAAGAGACCTTAAATTCCATAACAAAGACAGAACTACTCCCAAAGACTACAGGCCAGGACAAACTATTTATATGAAAATAAATAGAAGACACGGTACTAAGCTGACAGCTAGATATAAAAAGGAGATAGTAAAAGAAAATAAGTCCGCGACAATCATAACTGAAACAGGAAAAGTAGTTCATAAGAGTTTAATAAAAAATTAATGAAAGGAAAATACCAGCAACTGAAACCCCAATTAATGTTTTAAGAATACTGGAGTTTGCTCATTAACGAAGCATCTCGTGTTAATGCAATTAGCAATTATTAACGACAGCCAGATATATAAAAATTATCTTTTAAGGAAGTTAGAGACGCGATTTCGAAAATCCTCATTTGTAAGGACCAAGTAAATCGCGGTCGTAAGGACTAATTAAAAAAAAAAAAAAAGAAAAATAAACTTAATTAATAATATATTTAAATATTAATTTGTAAATTTATTCGACTCTTTTCATAAGTTTTTGTGTTATGTTAATAACTCTAATAATTGTTCAATTATTAATTAAGAGTCATATTTTTGAGCTCAAGGTCTATGTTGCTTTCTGAAAAAAACAACCAACAACAACAACAATACCTATAGAGTATAGAGTGGCAATCATACAGCAGACTAGACAGCTGTTTCGTTGGCCGCTACACCAACTCAGTAGCCTTTATATGATAGCGATGATAAACCTAGCAACATAGACCTTGAGCTCAAAAATATAACTCTTAATTAATAATTGAAAAATTATTAGAGTTATTAACATAACACAAAAAATATATTTAAATATTTCTATTTAGGCTCATTACAGCGGCAATAGCAACGGCTGCAAACGTGCAAATACTAGATTATTCCACTTCACAACTAATTACTATAGACGCAGGGCCAACCAAGTTACAAACTGGGATCTTTAAAATCATACACGTCATCCAACTACGAAAACAATAATGTTTATTTATACAAATTCAAAATCGTCAAAATCAAAAATCATTGAAACCTATCCTGACATCCTTAATAGATCGAAATAAAACATACCTCAGTAGGATAAGAATAAATAAAAAAATTTATAAAAGATCACTAGATTTCATTGGGTCGGCATGGAAACGGATTGCTGGAAATTCAGATCATGCCGACTATAACATACTAATGGGGAACGTATTGGAAAACAACAGTAGACAGGTAATAATAAATAAATAATAATGAAATAAACTCAATTTCAAAATTCAAGAAGATACAGCATTCGAAAATTACTTGTAATGAAAACAAAGTTTAAATAATTAAAGAAGAGTTAATAAACATAATAAATTTTAAGATATGTGAAAATAAAACATATGGAAAAAGTAAGGATTGTAAATCATATAATAATTTGTCAATATGTCCCAGAAGTACAATTGACGACATAACGAATGGCAAAGCACACCTGCTAAAAAGTAAGGCTGATAATTATCAGCCATATATTGTCATATATGACAAGGTATTAGTGGGTCTGGTAACACAGTCGATGCTTCTGTTTCGACTAGCAAATATTCAGGTATTGTAAGTCTGCGTTCGTTATGCTGATCCAACATGAATTCATGGAGTCGGTCAGGAATTTTGCCACAATTACATCGAGCTGTTTTGAGCTGGCATTTACATTTTTCGATGTAAAATATTTTCGTTGTGCTGTCAACAAATTCTCTGAATTTAGCATCATTTTTTGTTTGTCTCTTACAAGCTTCACGGTAATTTTTCAATAATTTGCCCAATTTTTTAATAATATTTTTTTTTTCAATAACCTCAATATTTAATTTGTTCCAAATTTGTATCAATTTGTCGCAAACGTGTGGGGTGAATGTGCCGTATGAAAACATTTTATTTGCGTTTTTGCAACGAGCGGCCAAGAAAAAGTAATGTTTCAAAATGTCGCTCGTAATTGGAAGCGAAATATCGTCTAATTCAGCCTCTAAACCGAATGCCAATACGTTTTGCGAAGACATGTGTTCTAGAATTGATGATGACGCTGATGATTCTGGCTGCGTCTCCATCTCCACATTCTCTGTATTAACAGAATCCACTGGATTATCCATAGTAATTATATCTTAAATTAAAAAAATGTTTTTTATTAGCACTGCACAGTTTATACACGAAACAATAATTTCTAAAACTTACATTTGCGGCAGATATTTTAAAATGCGCATTTAATTTTATGTGTATTTGATGCTGTGATCGTTTACAATAAACTAACAAAAATGCGTCAAATGAACTGAAAACAATAGAAGAATAAAAAAGAAGAACTAAAATAAATAGCATAAAATAGAATAAAATAAAACAATAGAATTAATATAAGAAATACAACATTTTTATGATTTTGTGCTATGAACAACTGAAAATGGTAATTTATCAATATTATCACGAAAAATTTGCACTTTCACAAGGCCAAAACTACCTAAAGGAGCGTTCCAATGCTTTTGCGATGTACTAGAGAGTTCTTAACTATTGTCTTGGCTATAATTGTCTTAGTATTGGATTGAAAATCTCAATGGTTTGGCTGTTATAGGCCAAAATATCCAAAAAAATGTTACAAAATTCTGAGAAAAAACTGCAAGTCAAAATCTGGAAGCTCAATTTTCACCGTAGACGTATGTTCTAGTGGACTTTTTTGCTCATTACAATCCCAAGAATCAGAAACGCGAAGCGCCCATTAAGATTTTTTGTTTTCCATGCTAATCGCCCCACCTACCTTACATATAGCATTTCAATTTTTTAGACCATTAACCTTAACAGTACATATGAACATTATTTATACCATTTACATTATTTATTGCATTATATACTTTATTATGATATAGCATTTTTATTGATTTGTGGGAATAGGAGGTGTGGCCAAATTAAAACCCCTATCTCCTACTTGATATAAATGTGCTGCCAAAATTCCATCTGAATCGGTCTAGTAGTTTAGAGACATAGTATTTTCATTGATTTATGGGCGGTAAAAGTGGGTGTGTCAACATTTTTTTCTAACCCATGCAATACTTGAAGGACATTTACTGCCAAAATTTCAGCCAATTTACAGCCCGGTAGTTTTGGAGATATATTAATTTGAGGGCAGTAAACGGGGGTGTGGCAAAAATTTTTCTAAAACCCCGTTCATCTGAATCGGCTTAGTAGTTTTGGAGATACAGCATTTTTATTGATTTGTGGGCGTTAAAACGGGGTGTGGCAACACTTTTTCTAACCCACACATTACTTAAAAGACATTTTACACACAAAATGCTGACAAAATTTCAGCTGAAATAGCCCGTTAGTTTTGGAGATATATTAATTTGTTGGCGGTAAAAGCGGGTGTGGTCAAATTTTTTTCTTAAACCCCATTTTCTATTTAAAGGAAATGTACCACCAAAATTTCATCTGAATCGACTTAGTAATTTTCGAGATATAGCATTTTTATTGATTTGTGGGCGGTAAAAGGGGGTGTGGCACATTTTTTTTCATAATATTGCATTGTACGGGCTTACACATGTATGCTTAATTTAAGCACAATGTGAAATCACATGTTGCTCCGAAATCACATGTAGCTTAATCGGAGACCCACAAGCTGTCGAAAAACTGTTTGCTAGATTTACGGTTATACATATATAACAGGTCATTCAATAAGTCCGTAGAATAAGTAAGAAAAAAACAAAATTTTGATAAAACTTGATATATAATAGTTTCAACATAGTTGCCTTCGAGAGCGATACAACAAGTATAACAATTTTCCAACTTTTCGATACCACTTTTATAGTTCGATTTCTCTTTCTCGTCAAAATAGGTTTTAGTTTCAGCGGATACTTCATCATTGGACTTGAATTTCTTTCCAGCAGGCATTCTCTTGAGATCTGAAAACAGGAAATAGCCGCTGGGGGATAAATCCGGAGAATACGGAGGGTGGGTAAGCAATTTGAATCAATTTGATTCAATTTTGCCATCTTGCGAATCTTGTTTCAAAGAAGCTTAAAAACCGTTTATAAAAAGTTTTGACTATTTATAAAAATGTATATACATTTATTTGAACAATAAATTTTGCAGTTATTTTATCCATACAACGCCGTACTCTTCAAAAACCTAAAATTTTGCTACTCAAAAAAAGTTCAAAACGACAGCCCTGGCGCTAATACGTTTTTTACTCTTTGAATGAGTGTGGAGAGATAGAGCACAAAACTTCATATAAAAAACATCTTAAGCACGCTGAAGGTGGTCAGCAACAACATGTCAGTTAAATTTCAGTTAAATGTCTCACTTTGGATATTTGTCTCTCAAATTTTGGAAGCTTCGCCATCTTTTTTTTCTCGCTGATTGCTTGGTCCACGGTATGCTACACATAATTTTCTTTCTGACAAGGTTGAAGGCAATATTCTTAATTTTTTTTTCTGTTCAAAACCTGTTTTCAGCCAGTTGTTCAAATTGTTTTCAGCTTCGGACCGTGAACACAATTTGTCGGTTACTTGGAATTTTTGGATGAAAACAACAACAAATTTTGTCGGTGTCTGTAAGTGGAACATGCACTAAGCACACATTACAACATACATATGGAAATACAAGCAAACTTCAGTCTCGGCGCTGGCGGTTGCAAGCTTCTGAGATCCTTTAAAATCAAAATAAATTCGTTTTAGGGAAATTTAGAACAACAACAGACATGTACAAGGTAGTGAGTTTTTAAATGCAAGCTGTTTTTAAGGGTATCGAAAAATACTTAATGATGCCTTTGAGGTCAGAAATTGTGTATGTAGGTATATGTAAGTTAGATAACCGTTCACATTTTCGCGGTTTTCTTTCAAAGAATTGGATTCAATATACTAGAAAATTATGCAAACTATTTTCAAGTGTTTAGGTATGCTGCGAAGTGATTACAGATTTCACACATTATGTAAGTTATCACGCTACGTTCCCACGAAACACCTGAAGAGCACACTGCGTTCCCATGAAATACTGGAGGATCATCTAACAATCTCGCAGTACGTGCCAATGCAGTGCACTCGCAACTGGCCGCGCAGCAACGAGTGCAGCAGTGGATTTTTGAGTGTGGGAACCGCCATGGCAGCAGCTTATGGGTACCGGCTAAGTTAGGCTTTGCCATAATTTTGAGCTATAAATATGTGTTACTTTCAATTATAGAGGCAGCCCAATTTGGGGTATAAACTTGGGGTATAAACTTACTTTGATACCGAATAAACTTAAATTACGTTTAATTAATATTGAACCGATTGTGAGTTTCAATTAATTTTGGCCAAAGAGTATTATTTTACATGTACGTGCCTTGATTGCGTTAACTGGCGTCCGAGAAGGGACCGGACGTCGTTTTTACACCATTCTGGAGTTAACTAGTTTTTTTTTTTTTTTTTATATATATTTTTTTTTTTTTTTTTTATTTTTTTTTTTATTTTATTCGCGAAGGGGGAACCTTCAAAAGGCGCCACCGTGCAGGTGGGAGTGTGCGATTCTTACGCACTAAACCTAACCTCCGCATTGAATCTTCGTTCTTGTATAAGCCCCGTGGGACCGCCGCAAGGCATGACTTCACGGAGCATGGGAACAGCACTAAGCTGGAAACTGTTGGACTTGTGTCCGTATTCTAAAAGATTTGGTCATGGGCTTGTATATAAACTCTACCTTATCTATTTCGCAAACGCTCAACTCTTCGCAGTTCGTCGATAATCAGTCGTGCTAGGGTGCTAACCACTGACCAGTTAGCTTAATTTCTCAGCATAAGGGTAACCAAGTTTTGATCAGTTACCGTTTCGCCGAGACTGACCGAAGCCTCAAGTCTGGCATTTTGGAACTTGGGGCACTCGAAGAGGACATGGGCCGCGTCTTCAGGTATACTTCCCTCGCAATGGGTACAATAGGGATCTGCTACGTGCTTGTATTTGTGCAGATATGCCCTGAAGCAACCGTGCCCGCTTAAAATCTGCGTAATGTAGAAGTTCATGGAGCCGTGAGTTCTACCAAACCAAGCGGTAATGTTAGGGATGAGCTGATGAGTCCATCGACCCTTAACTGAGCTATCCCAGCGATCCTGCCACTTTAGCAGGCTTCTCTCCCGTGCGAGTCTTTTGCGAACTGTTGGGTTTTCGCTATTGGCTTCAAACAGCGTTTCCTCTACTAGAAGGTCGATAGGTATCGAGCTTGCTAGGACTAATGCTGCATCCTCGGAAACTGTTCTGAAGGCACAGCATACCCTGAGTGCGCCAAGTCTATGCACTGATTCAACACCACGTCGGTATGACTTCGTTTTCATTGCTGTGGCCCACACCGTTGACCCATACATCACGATGGATCGTACTACATTAAGGAGTAGTATCCTGCGCGCCTGTTTGGGGCCTCTCGTATTCGGCATCATTCTCGATAAAGACATGCATGCGTTGGATGCCTTTTTATGGGCATAGTGGAGATGCTGTTTAAATGTTAATCGGGAGTCAATCATCACGCCAAGGTATTTAATGCATTCCTTTGATTGCACCAGCGTCCCATTAACATTGATGCTTGCAACTTCCATCTTTTTGCGGCTGCTTATGAGCACCGCTTCGGTTTTATGTTCGGCTAGACAAAGACCTACTGACATAAGCCAGTTATATATAATGCCGATCGCCACACTACTGAGTGCCTCGACTTCACAAATGAGAGAATTTTAAAATAGGAACAAACCCTCTGTAAGCCATGATACAATGATAAGGTAGGGCCGCTTCGCTGAGTACTCTCACGCGTCAACGAAGAGTGGATAATGAGAAGGAAGATATATGTCAAAACGACGAATTTCGTAGAAATTGCAAATGAAGAAAATATTATATGTTTTCAAGTTGCAAACAGTGTGGTGACGGGTGTTAATTTTGTGCTAACTTGAGTGAAAATATTATAAAAAAAGTGTAATAAAAACTAAAAAATGTGAAAGAAGTCTTAAAATAGCAAAAAAAAAAACCTGTTACAGTTTTAACCTAAAAACAACTGCGAAACGTGAGCATAAAGAAATCCGCGATGAACAGCTGATTTTGACATCTGTCTCGCTTTATTCTGCTTTCCACTCCATTCCTCTCCGAGTTGGCCTTACCTTATAATTCCACCTTGCTGTAAGCCTCCTACACAGCTATTTTAAATTTTAATGCTCTCAATTGAGAACAATCTTCTCATTTTGTGTCAAACAAAAATCAAAAACAAATAAATGAATTAAAATAATTGTGTTTGTTTGACAGTTGCTATGGGCAGCTGTATTATTTAAAGGTAAACAAATTTTTCGATTATTTTTTTATTTTATTGTTTTGAAAAACATCTTAAGAATGTTCAAAAATTTCAGAATAAATTTCGAAGCCGTTTAAGAGATGTTTAAGTTTTTATGAGTAGTAAACGCTCAGAAAGTAAGGTAAACAAAAACTTTGAACGCGATTTTTTCGAAATGACTTTTTTGAAACGGCTTGCACTTTAATTCGAAAAGAATTCGTCCAATTAACTCAGATCTAGTTTTATTATTTTTAAAAATTAAGAACGTTTTGAGTGAACCGACAAAATCAAAAAAAACGTATTTTTTTTTGCTTAGTATTTAATTTATAAGGTCCGATTTCGTGCAATAAAAATTGGGTTTTTTTAATTTATGCGGCTTTTCGTTATTTTTTTTTTAGTTTTAAACTTTTTGGCGGTTCTAAAAAGAACTTTTTTTTTTTTTTTTTTTTTTTTTTCGCTCCCTGGAGAGGAAATATCCGCAAGAGACCTTTCGCGACCTCAACTTTTACACTCTGTATAACCATAACTATCGATGCAAAAAACCAAAAATAAAATTGTTAATTTAAGACTTAACTAAAAATAAAAAAATTATTTTGATATTTGATAAAATTAAAAAATACAGTCATTCAAAAAAGTCCGCTGTTTTACTCAAAAAATTGAAACTGGGCCTTAAAAAAATGCCTGCCAGTATATCAAATTCACAAACCTATATATTTTTGTTTTTAATTTTAAAGAAAATGCCATTATATTTATCAGAGTCACAAACGAAAATTACAACTGTTCCTATATTAAAGCATCAGTATTCTCACTTTAGCTTTAAGACTCTTAAAACTCGTTTATGAATACAACGCTTTTAAAGAGTAACTTTAAAAAGCGTTTTAACTAACGAACGTTTGAAAGCTGTTTAAAAATATTTTTATGAATTCGGCTGTAAGCTTACACAAAATTAAAAATAAAAATTATTTGTGAGTTTTGTTTAAAGTTTTGTATGTACTTGAGAGCACCTGGACATCCACAAGGCCAGCTGGCTGTCCCCGGATCAAAAAAACGCGAAAACAAATTGATCATGTTGTAATCGACGGAAGGCATGCCTCTAGTGTTCTAGATGTGCGTGCATTTCGGGGGGTCAACATTGACTCTGACAATTATCTTGTTGCAGCCAAGATCCGCATGCAATTATGCATGCGAAGACCATACGCACAGGAAAGCAACGAAAGCTAGATGTCGCTAAGCTGCAGTTACAATGGACTGCCGAAGCCTACTCCGCTCAACTCTCGGTTAAGCTCAACCAACCAACCTCTGGACTCGACGACGCCGGCGCACTTTGGACGCATATATCCCACTCCATGCGCGCTGCCGCTGAAGAAGTCATTGGTTTCCGGCGCCCGCAACCTCGGACCAATGGTACGATCAGGAGTGTCGCATCGCGACAGCAGTAAAACACGCCGCATACAGAAAAACGCTGCAGTCAGCTGCAACGCGAGCCGTGCGAGAAAACTACCGCGAAAAAAGACGAAAGAAAAGAGAGCAGGAAAAGCGTGAGCGTGAGGAACTAGACGTATACCAGGGCAAGAAGGATGCACGAAAATTCTATCAACAGGTTAAGCGTCTAATCCAAGGTTTCAAGCCCGCAGCATCCACTTGCAGAGACGAAAATGGAGATCTGTACACAGTGTGTGCTTAGATTGTGGAGACAGCACTTCTCCAATTTACTTACTGGAGACGATTCCACCAATGCCGCCTATCGAGAGCGCAGTGCAGTGCCACCAATCGACAATGACGGAGTGGAAGTATCACCACCTAGCCATGGAGAGGTTCAAGTTGCTATCCAACGACTCAAAAACAATAAAGAGCGGGTGCTGACGGCCTGACAGCTGAATTGTTTAAAACCGGCGGCGATGAATTGATAAGGCGCATGCATCAGCTCATCAGCAAAATATGGCTAGAAGAAAGCATGCCCGACGATTGGAACCTCAGTGTACTGTGCCCTATACTTAAGAAAGGAGACCCTACAATCTGCGCTAGTTATAGAGGTATCAGTCTTATTTCCATCGCATATAAGGTTCTCTCAAGCGTACTGTGTGAAAGATTAAAGCCGATTACAAAAACACTGATTGGACCTTATCAGTGTGGCTTTCGACCTGGTAAGTCCACCATAGACCAGATTTTTACGCTTCGGCAAATCCTGGAGAAAACCCACGAAAATCAAATTGACACGCACCATCTCTTTGTCGATTTTAAAGCTGTGTTCGATAGCCCGAGAAGGGATTGCCTATACGCAACAATGTCTGAGTTCGGTATAACTGCAAAGTTGATTAGACTTTGCAGAAAGACGTTGAGCAACACACGCAGCTCCGTCAAGGTAGGAAATGACCTCTCCGAAACCTTCAATACCGAAAGAGGTTTCAGGCAAGGCGATCCACTGTCATGCGATCTCTTCAACATCATCATGGAGAGGATCGTACGAAAGGCCGGTGTGCATCGTAATGGCACCATTTTCTATAAAGGTGTCCAGCTCCTTGCGTACGCTGATGATATTGATATTGTTGGCAGAACCAAGAGAGGTTACCGCTGCTTTTGCCGCTATTCAAAAGGAATCAGCCAAAGTGGGTTTGACGATAAATGAGGGTAAAACAATGTATATATTGTCTACAAACAAGGGAGCGCGGCGTTAAGACTCCCACGTTTCATCCGGCAGCTATAACTTTGAAGTAGTCAAGGAGTTTGTATACCTTGGCACCGCCATTAATTCCACCAACGAAATCAGCCTGGAGATAAAGCGAAGAACAATAATTGCTAATAGGTGCTACTACGGACTCAGTAAGCAACTAAGTTCCAGAGCCCTCTCCCGATCGACAAAACTAACACTTTACAAGACGCTCGTTCTTCCTGTGCTGTTTTTTGGCGCTGAGGCATGGGTAGTTTCGCAAACTGACGCAGCCGCTCTGGGGGTGTTCGAGAGAAAAGTTCTTCGCAAAATCTTCGGTCCTGTTCGGCGATAACTATCGGATCCGAATGAACCACGAGCTGTATGAGCTCTACGAAGACATTGACGTAGTTCGGCTTATTACTGTGCAGCGACTACGCTGGCTGGGTCATGTCCATCGTATGGACGACGAAGCTCCAGCGAAAAAGGTGCTCGAGGCGAGGGTCGCTGGTCAACGACGACGAGGCAGACCATGCCTCCGATGGATGGACCAGGCTGAGGAAGCCCTAACCGCACTTGGTGTATCCGATTGGAGAAGGCGCGCGCAAAGCAGAGGCGCCTGGCGAGAGCTGATAAGATCGGTCGAAATCCGGACACGGGTTGTTACGGCCACCTAAGTAAGTAAGTAAGTAATGTACTTGAGAAAAATTCCTGTATAGGATAAAAAGTATTTTACAAGCAAAGAACCAAGAAATTTTTTTAAGCAAGTGTGTGGTGAGCGTGATCAAAATATCAGGAAAAAAAATTGTAAAAAACACAATAAAGCCGTATTATTTGTAAGGTAAGTGCCTGTAATATTTTTACCATAACAATCAAAGGTTTATTTAGTTGAGTAAAAAATGGAAGACGTAAACAACACTCTTATGAACTTGACTGGGACAGTCAATGCTCTCATTCAATAGTTAAAGGAAATAGATGACCGATAGGGTAGGCTAAAAAGCACAGGAAGTGACACAGAAGCCTCTACCGCTCTTGGCGCCGAGTTGAAAAAGGTAAAGGACCGTATTGCTCGGATTGAAGTTAGGGAATTGGAATCTGACCAAAATTCAGTCGGTGATGTAAGTCTTGTGGCTGTTTGAGCACCAAGAACGGATCAGGATCTTAAATATATAGGTAGGCTTCCTGACTGTGTGAAGGAGCTAGAGGTATTTTAGGAAAATCCGGTGAAATATGTATCCTGGATACACACCGTGGAGTCCATACTCAAGGATTTTGAGAGAGTATGGGATTAACCCATTTATAAGGCCATATTGCAGCACAAAAGGTAAAAGATTCTGGGTGGTGCCGACACAACCTTCGTGTCGTACAATATTTTCGATGACGAATGGCCATCTATCAAAAGAGTTTTGTCACTGCATTATGCTGACAAAAGACAATTGAGATATTGAGATTGATTATGCAACAACTTAATCAATTGTCACAGAAGGGGTATAAGTTAGATGAATTCTATGCAACGGTTAACCACCAATTCTCGCTTATCATTAATAAAATAAAAACCGGAACGTACTCTCAAGAGACGATCAATGCATTGGTAAAAAGCTACCGTAACCGTGCATTGGACGTTTTTATCCGAGGCTTAAAACGGTGATCTTTCTGAAATACTAATAATTCAAAAGCCTAGGATACTACCTCAGGCGTACTCCGCCTACTTACAAATACAAAATCTTTCTCTAAGAAAAAATACCATTCATTCAAGTGTTCTAAATAGGGTTACAGTTCCGTACCGAAGATAGACCGCATTTTCCACCCAGGGTAATTAACTGTTTCCCTTCGAGAGGCAACAATAGTTATAATAGAAAGAAGTTTCAATCAAACTATTCAAGCCGACTGATGGCTTTTACCCCACCCGAAAGGATGGAAGTCGGCGAATCCATGCAAACAAAGAGGTCAAACTACGTAAACCATCCTCAGGGTGGCAATACTTTAAAAAAAAGAGCTATTTCTACCAACTACCCGCAGAAATACCAGAGACTAAGCAACATCTAAATGTCAAATCCAGAAGCAATGGAGGAGGCAATGGAGAAAGCAATGGAGACGCCAGAACCTGAATGCCCAGTGGAATTGACAATTTAAATTTTATGGCGGGTGCCTCTCCAGCATACTTTATATAATAAAAATTGTATAAGTCCGTCTGTTACAACTGACTCAACTCTGCTAAATAACACCTTTCAGGTGCATACTGCCGGCAGCAACATTAATATAAATAAGATGGTGAGTGGTAAGTTTTTTGAGAAAATTGGCAATAACACGGTTGCATCCTTCTATGTTTTGCCAGGCGTAACGTCCTTCGATGGGATTATCGGTGATAATACCCTAAAGGACCTAGAAGAGGCAATTGACCGTAAAAATAACATCTTAACACTTAAATCTAACATTAAAATTCCATTAAAAGCAAAAATATCGAAACAAGTTTATTAAGTCGAACCAGGTAATATATCCGCTAGCGCAGAGCTGCGCATAAAAAATCGTCTGGGCAAATTTAAGCAGCTATTTGGCCCAATTGATGAAAACCATACAATAAAGGCCGAAATAAGGACAACGACTGATGAGCCCATCTATACAAAAAGTTATCCCTATCCGGTCCCAATGAGAGATGAAGTAGAGAGGCATATAAATGAATTATTATGTGAAGGTGTAATTCGTCCCTCTAGGAGCCCGTACAATTCTCCTATTTGGGTGGTTCCTAAAAAACCCAAACCCAGTGGGGAACAAAATATAGAATGGTTGTGGACTTTAATAGATTTAGCAGTGTGACCATATCTGACGCATACCCTATACCTGACATAAATTCAACTCTTGCTAGCTTAGAAAAGCGAAGTTATATACCACACTTGACTTAACGTCTGGGTTTAACCAAATTCCAATGAAACCATCAGATGTTCCCAAAACTGCGTTCACGACCATGAACGGTAAATATGAATTTCTACGATTTCCCTTCGGTTTATTGGTAAGATTTTACTTTATTGGTAAGATTTATTGGTAAGATTTTCTACGTATATATCGATGACATTATCGTGTTTGGCAGTGATGAGGATAGCCATCTTCAGAATGTTGAAATAAACACATGCAATAACAATAGAGTTCAGCTACTACAGCTATATCGCACTTCCTCAGCATTAACCCATCTAAAGCCACTACCCAGTAATCATTGAAAATATCAATGTTATGGATACCCGTGACCACAAACAAGTAAATGTGGGAAAAATTTACCCACCAATGAATGGGTTGGGCTCAGGGACAACACAAGACGTAACAACTAACCATGCGTATACATAGATCTATTTACACAACTAATTTTAATCTACTTTTGAGTTGACCTTTTGACAAATTAACATCAAAAACGCTACAATTGTTAACAAAGGAACTCATGCGACTTAAAGCAGCAGTAGCCATATAATTTGTTCTACTAAATGGCAAATAAATTAAGTTGTTAGCGTTTCTACTGCTTCTACGGTTAGTGTTAAAATTTATGTGAGAAAGAAGTTCTGGAGAATCGAATACACCTGTTATGAGCTGGTGTAAATATACGATATCTGCCGATTTCCTTCAATCACCTAAAGACTGCATTTTTAATAGTTTTAAACGATCCTCATAAGGAGGAAGGTCTAATATGTCAGTTCCACTTAAGCCCCTTAGAGCAAACTGAACAAAACGTTTTCGGATTCTTTCTATTCGATCAACATGCACATTGTAACTTGGGGACCAAACTTGACTTGCATACTCTAAGTGAGGACGCACGATTGCATAATACAACGTTGTAGTTGTAATCATGCTATTAAATTCTTTGGCCCAGCGTTTTACAAAACCAAGCATTGAAGATGCTTTTTTACAAATATTATCAATATGAATGTTAAACGACAGCTTAGAATCCATGCATATACCTAGGTCTTTGACGGTGTCTACACGACTCAAGGCAGTATCTTTAATCTTATAATCAAATATAAAATTATTCCTTTTTCGCGAAAAGGTCATAGTTTGGCATTTATCTGAATTTAAAAACATATTATTTTTAGAACACCAAACTTCAAAGGATTTTAGATCAGACTGGAGTAGATCTGAATTATCTCTAGAATTAATCGTTCTGTATATTTTCATATCATCGGCATAAATAAGCAGATGAGAGTGTTCAATGACGTGAGTTACATCATTGATAGCTAAAATAAACAGAAGAGGACCAAGGTGACTACCCTGAGGAACACCTGATCCAGTAATAAATTCAGAAGACAATGCGCCTCGGAAACGTATTTGATATGATCGCTCTACCAAATACGATTTAATCCAGTTCACAAAATATTGTGGAAATCCCATTAACTCAAGTTTAAATAAGATTAGATTGTGTGGTAGCTTATCAAATGCCTTACTAAAGTCAGTGTAAACACAATCGACCTGGTTACCAGAATCAATAGAATTTAAGCAGAATGTTGTAAAATCGAGAAGATTAGACACAGTGGATCTGCCATTCACAAAACCATGCTGACGAGTTGTTATGACTTTGCCACAGTGAATTTTCACCCGATCGTACACCATCCGCTCAAAAAGTTTTGGAATCGATGAGAGCTTAGCGATAGGCCTATAGTTACTGACATCGTTCCTGAAACCCTTTTTAAAAATAGGACTTATAAATGATTATTTCCAAAAAAGTGGAAAATAACTTTCGTTAATAGATTTATTGAATAATAAAGACAGTGGTTGACTCAAAACGGAACCGCATTGTGTTAACACTGCGGCAGGAACACCGTCAGGTCCAGCACCAAACTCCTCATCGATCGATCTAATATACATTAAAATATCCTCTGGAGTGAAGGATATATGTTCCAAAGATACTCTGGGTTCGGAATTCATATATTCAAAGTACTCTCCATCAGGATTAAAAGAATCTGTAATCCTTTGTGTACCAAGGGTACGTAGAATTCCTCGCAAATTTGAGACTATAAGGTACGGATTGAGAAAACACAGCAAAGAGTTCCATACAAAAAAAAAAATGTATGGAGTCATCAAGGCAATTTCCATTTATATATTCTAAAATTGCATTAAGTTTGCCATTAAGCAACTGATTCAACTTCAAAAAGTCAGCTTTTTTAAAATTGAATTCATAAAGCTTATCTGCTGAATTAGAATTTACTATATTTGCTCTGTCGGATTCGTACCAAATACTCAATGGTGGATGATATTCATCAACAGTAGTTAGAGCATGAAAGGCCCTCTTAACAACAACATTGTTACTGTCTGTAGTTAAGACCAGGTCAAGAAGTCTTTCAAGACTATTAAAAATACAACTAACTTGTTGTAAGTCTGAACAAATATTATCAACAAATATATGTTCTTGGCGGGTCTTCGAATTAGATGCACAATAGTACGTATCATCGTCAGAAGAATGCCATTTTAAATCAGGTAGATTAAAATCGCCCAATAATAAAATGTCGTCATTAACGTCAAGTAAATCAATTATGTAATCTATGCACTCCGCAAGGCTTGCATAGACCTCTACACTACTCTTAGGAGGAACATACGCATTAATAACATATACATTAGAGTTACAATGTATAACTTTAACGCAAATTAGTTCAATATTAGAAGAGCAGGGAATGTCAACAATAAAACTGACAAAGCAGTTCCTTACAGCCAAAAGGACACCACCACCGACAGAAGAAATATTGTCAGTGTATCTGTCTTTTCTAAAAACTTGAAAACTATTGTATTAACTATTGAAATGATTTTTTCTCGATTACTCGAAGCAAACCTGAGAGTTAATTTGGAAAAGACGGATGTAGAATTCCTCGGATATGTCGTGACGCCTGATGGTATCAAGCCTGAAAAAAGTTAAGGCCATTGAACAAATCTTGCCACCGGAAACCTTGAAGGAGCTCAAGAGCTTCCTTGGTTTGACATTTTACTACAGAAGATTTATAAGAGATAATGCTAAGGTAGCTAAGCCCTTGACCAATTTGACAATGGGAGAGCATGCGCAGGTAAAAGCTAATCAATCGAAAAAAAATTCCTATTGAATTGGATGCACAGGGTCTTGAGGCTTTTTTTATGAGTTTCTAGCGTTTCCTAACTTTTAACCATTTAATTTAACAACAGACGCCTCTGACTTTGCTATTGGAGACGTCCTGTCTCAAGGCAAAATCGGTAAAGTTAGGCCTATTGCATTTGTGTCGCGTTCCTTGAGCACAACCTGGGAAAACTACGCTACTAACGAGAAGGAGATGCTGGACGTAGTCTAGGCCTTGGACCACCTATGAAACTATGCTTATGGTACTAAAAAAATTAAAATCTTTACGGACCACCAGCCCTTGACCTTCAGTTAGGAAATAGGAATTATAACGCGAAACTTAAGAGATATAAAGCTAGAATAGAAGAGTATAACTACGAGTTGGCTTACAAGCCAGGTAAATCTAACTTTGTGGCCGACGCTCTTTGAGACTTTCCGCTATTTCGTTCCGCTCAGAACAGAACTGAATCATTTGGCAGGATCAAGTGACTGTGTTACGGATACAGTATCAGAAGGCCAGGATGCCGCCACCGAAAGTAGCTAGCGAAGGTATCCAAGATTCCGCTACCGAGACGGTTAGCGAAGGTAACCCATACGTCAGCCGCGACCATGCACAGTGCGGAAAGAGACAGCTTCGATTTAATACCATATGTAGAAGCTTCCTTGAATGTGTTTCAGAACCAATTAATAATCAGGCAAGGCAATGACCTCCATTGTTGGGAGGCACCACACATATCTATAGAAATTAATTGCGAAAATTTAAAAACATACTTTAAAAAATTTCTGAATTTCGCCATCATTAACGGGATAAAAATACCTGAAGCCTTATTACAAATTCTTCAGGAAGCTTATATGGACCATTTTTCTAGATATAAAAAAGAATCACTCAAAGAGTTATGAAAGACGTATGCAATGAAGAAAGAATCTCTCGGATCATTGAAGATGAGCATAGACGTGCACATAGGAACCCGCGGGAGAATGGTGCCCAGATAATTGAGAAATATTATTTCCCACGCATGAATGCACTTACAAAAAGGCACACCTCACACTGCGAAACTTGTAAGATAAATAAATACGACCGACATCCGCCTTGGCCTCAATTGCAGAAGACCCCAGTCCCCACATACCTATGTGAAATTCTACACATAGACATATTTGAGCTGCAAAAAGAAAAATTTCTAAATTGTGTTGATAAATTCACAAAATTTGCAAAGCTCGAAATCATTGTCACAGATAATAAGAGAGGTTTCATTAGTCCTACCGTATCAACCTATATAAGATCTTTAGGAGTGGAATTGTAGCAGACGCCAACTCAGCGTAGTGAGGTAAATGGTCAAGTGGAACGGTTTCATTCCACTCTTTTAGAAATTTATAGTTCTATGCAAACTATTTTTTGACCCAATTTAAAGCATAAAAGGGTCAGTTCAATCAAATTCAAGCTTGTATTGCTTATCGTTTATGTTTCTGACGTCTTGATTTTGTATCCATGACTTATATAGGTCGAAGTAATATTTTCGAGAAAATATGAAATATAAGATGTTAAATTTCGTTAAAGAACATGAAGAAAAATATTGTGATGAAAAAAGTATAAATTTATTAACTAAAGATTGCTTTCACAATGCCTACAGTTTTTTTTTTTTTTATCTCTCTGAATAGTGAATAAGCTACCCCTGTAGCACTAGTGAAGTGACTTGTGGAATGGTAGTGTAAAAGGTAGCAATTGACCCCTGCCTATGACATGTTCACGTAATATTCGCCAGTTGAATGCAAAGAAAGTAGATTGAAGTGGAACTAATACTGGTTACCTTAGGGCTAGTGAAATCGGTAGTTTTGTACTAGTGCCAATTACTGCAGGGTAGTGATATATTTTTTGACAGAGCCCAAAGAATAAACTATCAAAACCTAGCAGAGTTTAAAAGTAGAATGCATGAAGAAATTAGAGCACAGATAGAAAAAAATTAGGAACTAAGAAATCTCAGAATAAACAAAAAGAACCAGATTCCTAAAGAGTTTAGTATAGGTGATCAAATTTATGTCGCAGATAAGCAGATTCAGGCAAAACAGAAGCATTTTTATAAGAAGCAGGTAGTAGCAAGGGATAATAGAGTAACTGTTGTGACTGATACTGGAAAAAAGTTTTTTTTTTTTTTTTAATTACATGCAATAACAATAGAGTTCAGCTACTACAGCTATATCGCACTTCCTCAGCATTAACCCATCTAAAGCCACTACCCAGTAATCATTGAAAATATCAATTTTATGGATAACCGTGACCACAAACAAGTTAATGTGGGAAAAATTTACCCACCAATAAATGGGTTGGGCTCAGGGACAACACAAGACGTAACAACTAACCATGCGTATACATAGATCTATTTACACAACTAATTTTAATCTACTTTTGAGTTGACCTTTTGACAAATTAACATCAAAAACGCTACAATTGTTAACAAAGGAACTCATGCGACTTAAAGGAGCAGTACCCATATAATTTGTTCTACTAAATGGCAAATAAATTAAGTTGTTAGCGTTTCTACTGCTTCTACGGTTAGTGTTAAAATTTATGTGAGAAAGAAGTTCTGGAGAATCGAATACACCTGTTATGAGCTGGTGTAAATATACGATATCTGCCGATTTCCTTCGATCACCTAAAGACTGCATTTTTAATAGTTTTAAACGATCCTCATAAGGAGGAAGGTCTAATATGTCAGTTCCACTTAAGCCCCTTAGAGCAAACTGAACAAAACGTTTTTGGATTCTTTCTATTCGATCAACATGCACATTGTAACTTGGGGACCAAACTTGACTTGCATACTCTAAGTGAGGACGCACGATTGCATAATACAACGTTGTAGTTGTAATCATGCTATTAAATTCTTTGGCCCAGCGTTTTACAAAACCAAGCATTGAAGATGCTTTTTTACAAATATTATCAATATGAATGTTAAACGACAGCTTAGAATCCATGCATATACCTAGGTCTTTGACGGTGTCTACACGACTCAAGGCAGTATCTTTAATCTTATAATCAAATATAAAATTATTCCTTTTTCGCGAAAAGGTCATAGTTTGGCATTTATCTGAATTTAAAAACATATTATTTTTAGAACACCAAACTTCAAAGGATTTTAGATCAGACTGGAGTAGATCTGAATTATCTCTAG
Source organism: Coremacera marginata (assembly GCA_914767935.1). Lineage (NCBI taxonomy): Eukaryota > Metazoa > Arthropoda > Insecta > Diptera > Sciomyzidae > Coremacera > Coremacera marginata. Next base: position 115,062,987 of record OU612047.1, on the reverse strand, counting down.
AATTAATCGTTCTGTATATTTTCATATCATCGGCATAAATAAGCAGATGAGAGTGTTCAATGACGTGAGTTACATCATTGATAGCTAAAATAAACAGAAGAGGACCAAGGTGACTACCCTGAGGAACACCTGATCCAGCAATAAATTCAGAAGACAATGCGCCTCGGAAACGTATTTGATAAGATCGCTCCACCAAATACGATTTAATCCAGTTCACAAAATATTGTGGAAATCCCATTAACTCAAGTTTAAATAAGATTAGATTGTGTGGTAGCTTATCAAATGCCTTACTAAAGTCAGTGTAAACACAATCGACCTGGTTACCAGAATCAATAGAATTTAAGCAGAATGTTGTAAAATCGAGAAGATTAGACACAGTGGATCTGCCATTCACAAAACCATGCTGACGAGTTGTTATGACTTCCCCACAGTGAATTTTCACCCGATCATACACCATCCGCTCAAAAAGTTTTGGAATCGATGAGAGCTTAGCGATAGGCCTATAGTTACTAACATCGTTCCTGCAAGCCTTTTTATATATAGAACTTATAAATGATTTTTTCCAAAAAAGTGGAAAATAACTTTCGTTAATAGATTTATTGAATAATAAAGAAAGTGGTTGACTCAAAACGGAACCGCATTGTGTTAACACTGCGGCAGGAACACCGTCAGGTCCAGCACCAAACTCCTCATCGATCGATCTAATATACATTAAAATATCCTCTGGAGTGAAGGATATATGTTCCAAAGATACTCTGGGTTCGGAATTCATATATTCAAAGTACTCTCCATCAGGATTAAAAGAATCTGAACAGAATGATTCTTTAAAAAGATTGGCGAATAGGCCACACATTTTGACGGGATTGTCAGTAAATCCCTCAGGAGTTCTAAATGAAGAAGGAAATCCATCAGATTTCTTCTTTGTGTTTACGAATCCCCAAAATTTCTTTGGATCTGTCAATATTCTCAGCTTAACATTATCTAAATATTCGTGATATAATGTAGCTGAGCGATTTTCAAATTCCAGAAACAAACGTTTGTAAGTTTCTAGGTCGTTTGAGCCTAAGCTACAGACGTATTTCTTCCATGCCCTATTCCTGTTGTTGCGAAGAGTCTTTAAGTCCTTTGTGTAGCACGGGTACGCAGAATTCCTCGCAAATTTGAGACTATAAGGTACTGATTGAGAAAACACAGCAAAGAGTTCCATATAAAAAAAATGTATGGAGTCATCAAGGCAATTTACATTTATATATTCTAAAATTGCATTAAGTTTACCATGAAGCAACTGATTCAACTTCAAAAAGTCAGCATTTTTAAAATTGAATTCATAAAGCTTATCTGCTGAGAATTTACTATATTTGCTCTGTCGGATTTGTACCAAATACTCAATGGTGGATGATATTCATCAACAGTAGTTAGAGCATGAAAGGCCCTCTTAACAACAACATTGTTACTGTCTGTAGTTAAGACCAGGTCAAGAAGTCTTTCAAGACTATTATAAATACAACTCACTTGTTGTAAGTCTGAACATATATTATCAACAAATATATGTTCTTGGCGGGTCTTCGAATTAGATGCACAATAGTACGTATCATCGTCAGAAGAATGCCATTTTAAATCAGGTAGATTAAAATCGCCCAATAATAAAATGTCGTCATTAACGTCAAGTAAATCGATTATGTAATCTATGCACTCCGCAAGGCTTGCATAGACCTCTACACTACTCTTAGGAGGAACATATGCATTAATAACATATACATTAGAGTTACAATGTATAACTTTAACGCAAATTAGTTCAATATTAGAAGAGCAGGGAATGTCAACAATAAAACTGACAAAGCAGTTCCTCACAGCCAAAAGGACACCACCACCGACAGAAGAAATATTGTCAGTGTATCTGTCTTTTCTAAAAACTTGAAAACTATTGTCAAACAATTCCAAATCAGTAATGCTTCCGTTTAGCCACGTTTCTGTTAACGCGATAATATCCTCAGAGCAATTTTGAGTTGATAGAAATAAGCTCTGCGTCTTAGAACGTAGTCCCCTTACATTTTGATAGTAAAGGGACAGCCTATTTAGTTTTTTTGAGTCTGGCGGGGCTTGAGTCACCCTTTTAGACTTATTTTTTGGCTTGAACTCAGTAACAAGAATATTATCGGCCCACAAATTAGATTTAAGAACAGTTGTAAAATCTTCGGCTGCAACTGTTAGAATAAAAGAAGCATGGGAGGGCTTATTACCAATTTTTTTGCATGAACAGAATGCATTTGAGTTCACTAACTTGGATTGCCTGACAAACGTCAATATATTTTCTATTGATGTGTCGGGCTGAAGACGTGAAATGAAAACTTTTCTGGTCCTCGAAACTGCTCTTAAAGTCAAATGACTGTTAGGCGTAGTTGAAATCGTATTTGGGCTACTAGTCAATGAAGGAATAGAAGATGGTGTATGAGAAATCACAGTATTATTATTTTCTGATGGCATTGCTGGGGGCTGATCTGCCTTGGAAGGTCTGGAGGACGCCTTCCGACGCTTATTTTTGTTTTTGTTTTTCCTCTGTCTTTTACAGCTTTTTAGGTCTTTTTCTGATGAAACTGACAAAATTCCGGAAGATGCAGTCATGGACGAAGGAACCGAAATGTTATCCTGATCAGTAATTTCATCAGAAACGCTGGTAGTGGGTGCGGCACTAACTTCGCTGAAAAATGTAACAATTTCTCTGAAATTATTATTTAACAAGTTAAGACTTTCCCCAAAAAGCTTTATTTTAGAATAGAGTTCATCCGGGGAAAGGGCCCTGCACGAAGCACAATACCAGCGAAGACCAGATCGGACAGACATTAAATCGTCAAGGCACGATTTAGAAATACCAGCACAAGAAGCATGGAACATTCGCTCACATGGGCCAGAACAGCTGAACATAGGGTACAGAATATTCTGGCTTTTGCATTGCTCGTTACGAGAACAAGCAGCAATATTATCAACGGAAAAATAATCCATTGCAAAAAATTTTAAATTATTCTGTGAGCAAGTGTTTTTGAATGTAAAATGTGCTTATGGGGTTAGCAAAAAAGTGCAGCGTACACAAAACCGTTAAAAAACAACAACACTAGATACGCTGACTGCACTACAAATAAACAAACACCGCACAAAGAGAAATTGAAAAATAATTAGGCAGACGAACAAGCACTGAATTTTAATATAAACAACAAAAACTATTGCAACTAATTATATATAAATAAAGACGATTATTAATAAACACTATTTAAATTAAATTGATTAAAAACATAGAAAACGTTTATTAAAAGATTTGTTGATACTTAACGTTTACAAGATGCAACAATACACAGTTATAAAATTCACTTATCACAGCAACACAACTAAAAAACCAACCGATCACCACAAGAAGACGAGATCAACTGAAAAGTTCCATAAAACACACGTTCGGAATTAGGGGAAAAATACTAATAGTTAGAAATTAATTGGCACAGAATTCATAGGCAATAACAATAAAGGAGAAAAAGACACTTACCAAGTCATTAGATACAGGCAGCGCTGGCCAGAAATGATTACTTTCGTGAAATGATTATAAAAAATTACTGATTAAAATTAATTACAGACAAGAAAATTGCTTGATTACTTGATTACATGAAAGCAGTAATCACTTAAAGTATTATTATAAATTACTTAAAGTAGTATAAAAATAAACTTCAAGTTGAACGGATACAAAACCTAAACATACAAGTGTTTATAGCTCTCATTTGCTTTTGAGAGAACATGCATTTCAAAATTTCTGTCTGACAATCGATTATATCTTGGAATATTTATCATTGTAGCAAACGAGAACAAGCGTTCTACTGGTGCCGAGGATGGTAAGGTTGTATTGTATAGTAAAAACATGTGTTTAATCAGCGGCTCTGAATTTACCACTTGCAGATTTTGCGAACATAGCTGATTAAGATACGTCAAAATTATAATATCAGATTCAATATTTTCTGATTCAATTTCGTTTTCCTCAACACAATGACAATTCTCAAACTCATAAAAATTATCGTTTTCTATTTCAAGATTTGAGTTACTTGGATTATTATTCAATTTAATTTTTTTTTGTAGCCTGCATTGTAATTTGCTTCACTTTGGTTATCATATGAGGTGCTAAAGCTTTTACCCATCGTAGTTTAAATGCAGGATGTATTACAGCAGCTACAACAGCATCTCGACCACGACCTTCAATATCAAAGAAATCTTCAAATCTTTGAGCTTATATAATAATTCCAATAGGGCTCGCAAAACTTCAGATGTTTTTCGCTTATTTTGTTTAGATTTATTCGTAAAGAAATCAATGCAGGCAGTAAACATCCATAATAGCAATCTTTCTCACCTTGTATTTTATCGATTGTCTCAGCAATCGGTGACATGCACATAATGTACTCCTCTATGTAGTCGAAATCAATTTTTTGCAATCTATGTCGGGAATCGGCTACCAAAGCGGGTTCATCATTGATATTGGATTGATTTTTTTAAATATGCTGCAGGTCATTAAATGTGGAATTCCAACGAGTTACTATTGGCCGAATGAGTAAGCATTTCAAGTTTCTTTAATTATTTCGCTTTGTTTTGGTGACCGCTGTTTATTCCAAAGAAAATTACATTTCTCAATTGTTTAAGCGTGTCTTGCAGTCAAACCAACTGAATTATCGATTGCTTTTTTTGTATCCGTTGTTGCTACTAAATTCAAAGTATGACTGATGCATTTAATGTGTTTCGGAAGATTGCATTTAGAAAAATCATATTGAAAATCATACTCAGCATATTTTTCATTTTTATCACCATTGCCATCATCACCACTCTAATCATCTTCATCTACCACCCCAAGTAGATCAGATTCATTGCCCTGCAATCCAAAGTGTTTAAGGCCTTTCACAAAATTACTTCCATTATCAGTAGTTGTATTGGTTGTCTTAGATACATTTTACATTACATACATTTTACATACATTAGCCCGACTAATTCATGTATCTCAGTTAGGAGAAATGCCAGTCTGTCATAAGAATGAGTGCCCTCGAAACGTCGACAAGCTATGCTGCTGAGTGGCGAACTAACGTGGTTGGACCAACCTGCGATGAAAAATGAATTGAATTTATGATTCTAAAGTTAATGCGGAACCAAATAGAAATTAAATTAGTCGTACCTAATGAGCAGTTACTCCCAAAAAACTTTTTGATGAACATGACCAAATATCTGCTGTTGTAGACACATAAATTACAATTTCACTTAAAACATTGGTAATAGAATTAATTTCAATTTTAAAAGCTACCTCAACTCTTCTCACAAGTGTCTGTCGGCTTATATGTTTTAACTTCCATTTACCAATTTTAATATTCATATCTGCAATTTATAAAATGGAAATTAATTCTAAAAGTGAATTACAAAGGTTTCATAATACAAAATTCTATAACTAATCATCGAATATTTTACGAAAAAAGTTGTTTTCAACAGTTCCATATGGCGCCATACTATTGTATTGTATAGGTTTCATAATACAAAATTCTATAACTAATCATCGAATATTTAACGAAAAAATTTGTTTTCAACAGTTCCATAAGGCGCCATACTATTTAGTACATAGTTTGTAACATTGATCTCAAATAACTTTTGAGAAAATGTACATTGCGCAACTTTAGTATTTTTGTTTTGAGCTAGTTCCAATTTTTTCACTTTTGATTTCTAGTTTACTAGTTTACTAGTTTTCTAGTATACTCATTGTAGATTGGAATTAAGCTTAAATGAAGTCTCTATAAAAAACGATTGAATAAAAAAATGCTTACATCTCATATAATTAATGATATCAAAAGAAAAATATGCTCGTATCTTCAAAGATTTGAAACTAAAGATCTGAAGATTGTCTAAATTGTACATGTTATTGCTTAACACGTTGGCTTATTGTATAAGCACATTTTTTAACACATTAAACCACTGCATACAGCGCAGAATTTTTTTTATTGGCACCAAACGTTGTTTTTAATGTAACGATCAGAGAACTGCACAAGCCTTTTCACTTGCAATTTCAAGTAATTTCTGAATTTATGAATACAACCGCGCTTGAACTTGATAATTTTCAAACAGGTTCAAGTATACTTGAAATTAGTAAAGTCGACGTCAGCTTGTTGCCCGAATTTATGAAAGCGTGATCTACGACACGAAGTAAAAACAAGCGGCAGCAGACTTGAAACGTACGTCATAGAGATTGAAAAGCTTGAATTTGTTTGTGAATTTTCAACTAACTCAACTTACTTGCTTAAGAAAAGTATAGTTAAAGAAAAATTTGTTGGGCACAAGGATGTACCCAAATAAATAGTTTTAAAAATAGTTTGTGAAAAATATGGGTCGCTGATAAGGGTGGTAAGGGTGATAAGGGTCCTCAAAAATGTTTTTTTCGTGCTTTTTTTTAAATATTTTGTGCTGTAAATCGGGCCAATTATTTGGAATCTGATGTGTTTTGACGTCTTTCCTAAAAATGTGCAAAATGGGCAATTGATAGACCCATCTATTTGTGCGTCTCAGAAATGCTTCCCCCTTAGAAATCCCCAAAAAATGGTTAATTTTTACCTATTTTGCTTCCCCTTCGAGATATGGCACTTTTTCTATTTTTTCGAAGATTTTTCGAGAATTTATCGATATCTTTCGATTTTATGCTGTTCCATATCTCGAAGGGGAAGCAAATTAGGTAAAATCTAACAATTTTTGGGGGTTCCTATTTGAGGAAACAGTTTTGAGACACACAAACAGGGGGAATACGGGTAATACGGGTAATACGGGGGTAAATACGTAAATACGTGTGGCGGCCGTGGCGTAGTGGGTAGAGTGTGTGACTCTTACGCCAGAAAACCCAGGTTCGAATCCTCCATCTAACACAGAAGGTTTTTTCAATTGAATTAATTTTTCTGTTCGGCCGTCACCTCTCTGCAGACAATGGCAAACCTCAGAGAGTAAAAACTGCCATGAAAAGCTTCTTGAGAACATAAGCTTCGGAGTCGGCGTAAAACATGTAGGTCCAGTTCTCGATCATTTGTGTGCAAACATTTCACATCACACACAACACAATTGATCATAAGAAGCTCGGTCAAAGTCCTGTTAATGGCTGAAATGGCCATTTCGTTTCTTTTTTTTTATACGTACATTTCATCATCGATGCCGGGTCCATACAGTACATCACTATCATCCACGTTATCTAAGGCATCTTTTTGCTCCTGTCTACGTAAAACTCTGCCTTCTTTGGTCTCGCGAGCAGATTGCTCGTCCGCTCTGCTGATCCGCAAAGAGTCTGTCGCGCGAGCCCATTCATGCACACTTGTTCCTGAAGTGATGCCTAAATCTTGCATGAGGGTCAGAAAAGCAGTATATTCTTCGTTAAAAAGTGATACTGCGACATATGCTGCAATTTCAACGACAGTTGCGGTACCACACACTGATTTAGGACTAATTTTCCATATGAGTTTGTTGTAGCTTTCGTTGTTGTTCTGCGTGAAACCACCCAGACAACGTTCCAAGAGCGTGTCTCTGCTTAAATCTTCATAAATTGTCTTTAATGTGTCTAAAACATCAGGTGGAAGTGGAGAGTAACTGTGCTTGAATGATCGTAATATTTTTGCAGCCGGTCCAATAGCTGATCAATGACGATACACCAAACAGCGAATTAAATTTTCTTTTTTCCACGGGCCGTGACCGGATACTGTAATTTCAACTGTGTCTTCGCGATTATTTTATTTACAAGTCTCTTCGTTTCTTCTTTGATCGCAGAAGCAAAATATATTTTTGCAACAGTTTTTACTCTGGTGTAAGCACGGTTTTGAAATAAAACTACTTGCCATGTCCATCAATCCAAAAAATTTCACACACCTGGCATATCCTAGGCCTAAAACTCGTATCACGATTGCGAATCTATTATTTATTTCGTAAGCATTACCACCAATTCTGTTACTCGACGGAACTTAGTTTGGATTTTGCACTTTTCACACGTAACTTTTATTTTTAAGCCAAGACCTTCTTTTTTACAAGATTCAAATGCCACTGAGCTATCACACGTCTTACACGTCACTAAAGTTGCTACAGTAGAAAAACTAGAAGAAAGTCTATAATTCGATAAAGTTTTTTAGATTTTTACTCGACTTCAAGCGAAGCATTCAATTTAATTTTTTTCGCTGATGCACTGGACGCTCTTACTTTCGTTTATCGATCCTGCGGCATTACTCTATTTCTTGTTCGGCTTACTCTTGGGTCACCCTGTGCACGTCCTTCTCTGGCAGTTGGTTTCGGCATTTTTTCGATGATAAATACAAAATCACTAAAAAAAATAAGCAAAAACAAAACGGAGCACGAGTTAACGAAATCGGATTAAAACTAAAATGACGCACATACCTGCTCTCCTAAGCGTTCAATTTTAGACTGAAATATACATTCTGCATTGAAGGATACAATATACGTTACACTTTTATTTACCTGATGATATTAAGACGAAAAGAGGAGATAAAAGTAATACAATAAAGACCGAAAAAGTTGGCGCTCGCCGCTCAACGCAGGTAGCTAAAAGGCGTGCAAAACTAAGTTAAAGGTACGGTCATTCAACTTACTGTAACTTCGTTAGTTTTGCTCCGAATGATCTAAAAATTTAATACAATATTTTTCAAATGTTGTACTTTCAGAAACAAGAATAAAAAATATGGAAAAAAATTGTCAAACCTTACCTCTCCCCCTTAACAAAGCTTTTGTCACAAACCCTTAAAGCTATTTAATAGCTGCTCAAGAAAATATTGTATTTATAGTAAGCCTAAATTGCAATTACTAACATAACAAAAATGAAGTAAAATTTATATTTTTTTTTTTTAACGTGAATTAATCTGTAATCGCTGAAAGCTAGGTCTGATTACTGATTACTAAATTTATCAAAAATCAAGTAATTACATAGTATGATTTCCTTATGTTTTATAATCTTATGTAATCACTTAGCATGATTACTTAATTAAAAGTATTTCAATTTATTTTGTAATGTTATTTTTGTGAATATTTTAAAAAATTCCTCTGCAATCTGAATACATGTAATCATGGCCATCCCTGAATACAGCCAATATTACATGCAATAATAATGCACACGAATATAAGCATACGTAGAATATTTATTGTAATAAGGAAAAAAAGGAGTTCTTATAAAAATAAAGATCGTTGTTCTACAAATCATCACATTTTACTTGTAATAAGGGAAAAAAAGGAGTTCTTATAAAAATAAAGATCGTTGTTCCACAAACCATCACATTTTACTTGTAAGAACCAAAAAAAAGGGAAGGTAAAAATGATTACACCTTTTTATCAAATAAATACTAAATAAAAATAGTTCAAAAGAACAGGCAGGATATGAAAAATAAAAAACACAGAAGTATCCTAAAAAATGTACACCTATAATACTAGCAAAGAACACAAAAAAACCTAGATAAGTAAAACATTAAGATTAAATGTTAAATATAAAACTAATATTACTTTTTTCAAAAAATAAACATTTTTAAATCAATATATAACTAATTTATAGAAAAGGAAATGCTAACCCTAGAGTACTAATCTACGTAAAATTTACTCACTTCTTACGAGTAATATAACGTATAGTGAACGGAAGTTTAGTATTCTAGGGTTAAGGAAATTTCTAAATTTAGTTCTATTTGTAACCCTTATTCTTTTTGAAAGCAACAAAATCATATTTGAATCAATTTCACATTTAATTTATAGAATAGAATTCGTTAAATAACCAAAGTATCGTTATTTGGCTATTGCGGTTCCTGAATGTTATATTTATATATTCTATTTATTTATATAAAAAATCTTATATTTATACTTCAGAGCTAAAAAAGGGAAAGGAGTTCAATTTATGCAGCTATTTCTTATTACAGTTTAGGACTTATCCTAGCAATAGCTGCTGCGCATGGCTTTCAGGTTTTCAATTATTAATCTCCAATTTATCCGTTCGAGACATTGACGGTTTTTTCAAGCTCGTACACATTGTGGATTTGGATACCTACAGGGGCTTACTGTTAAACATTTCATCCTTGGCTAACTCCAGTATGCAGAACAACGATAAAAAACTCGTGTATGAATATCACTCTAGATAGATAACCAATCGACTGGACGAATTAAGAGCAAGAAGCCCAAGGCAAAGTCGGTCGATTGATTGCATTAGCTCCGCTTGGAAACGGATCGCAGGCTCTCCGGATGCTGCTGATACTCAAGAGCGAAAACAACATAATTAAAAACAACATCCACCAGCATAAAAATAACGAAAAACTTTTTACTTCTACCCGTGAAGCGTTGCAAAAAGTAAACCAGATAGTACACAAAATGAATGCTATATCAAGGGATAATATAGAAGACCAAATCGAGGGCAGTCTTTCAAAGTTGCTGCTTGTCATAAGAGCTGAGGTGAGTGAAATCGGTTGGGCCTGTCAGATGGCCAAAACAGGAATTGGAAATGGGAATATGCTGGACAAGGAAGAAATTAGCCAAATCTTGGCGGAAATGGAGACGCTTCCGTATCAAAATCCTATTCAGGCGATCGAGTTCGGAAGGCCGTCGGTATACACAGATGATTCTCTCCTGTTGTACGTCCTAGCTATGCCTAAATTAAGTCCGGCAAAGTACCACCTTCTTATAACCAGAGCTGTTATAGCTGATGGTAAGCAAATTAACTTAGAGTTCTCTCAAATGTTAGTGAGCCAGACGGAGACATACGGGTTGAAAGAAAAATGTCTTTTAATAAACAACTCAACCATTTGCGATGAAATGATGTTGCAAAAGATTCCAGAGAAAGCTGTTTGCCCAGAATTCTGAAAGGAGGACACGCCAAATGTCAATTCCGGTCCACACAAAGAGGAGGTAATCAAAATGCTTACTGAAAACATCATTTTCCTTACTAATTTCAGAGGCGAAATCGCAAGCGAAAATACAACAACGTTCCTTGAGGGTACTTATGCTATCCAGCTCGCAAATGAAACGGTATTCGTCCGAAACCAAACATTTACAAGTAGAAGCACCTCGCATTTTCAAGCACTCCCACCTGTTCTGGCAAACGTCACTAATCAGTGACTATAAGTGGACATCGAATACTTTCTCAGCATCGAGAACATCAGACCGTTCTCGCCTTGGCCGTTTAAGGGGTACACTTGACCTTTATTTCATTTCGGTCATCATCATCATAATTTTGGTGATCTCTTTCTTCACGGTACTATGGCGTATAATGACCAAGAAGCTCAGTATACCACCGATTCAGTCAATAGAGGAGAAACCCAACGTCGCAGGACTACAGCCAAAGCCACTTCGATCCTTCCATTCACACTTTGATATGCGGGACGCAGACTTTTAAAGGGGAAGGAGTTATCACGCCACGTTCCCACGAAACACCTGAAGAGCACACTGCGTTCCTATAAAATACCTGAGGATCATCTTACAATCTCTCAATTCGTGCCAATGCAGTGCACGCGCATCCGGCAGCAGCAGCGAGTGCAGCAGTGGATTGTCGAGTGTTAGAAACGACTTGGCAGCAGTTATAGGGTAGCGGCTTAGTTAGGCTTTGTCATAATTTTAAGCTATAAATATGTGTTACTTTTAATTATGCTGGCAGTCCAATTTGGAGTGTCTTTAATACCGAATAATCTTAAATTACGTTTAATTTAAATTTAACCGATTGTGAGTTTCATTCAGTTTCGGCCCGATGGACATTGTGCTAGCTTGTATTATCCAATGTTTGGCCCAGTATTTTTTTACGTGCACGCGTCTTGATCGCGTTAACTTGTATTATGTATGAGGGTCAATTTCAAAAATGGATATGACAAAGACATTTTTAAATTTGATCTCCTTTAGTATGTTCAACTTTAAGCATGGCTGTTGTTGTGAAAATTAATATAAAATCTACAGCCACTCATAAATTTATTTTTTTAAGTATTTGCAGAAGTGCATACAATTTTTGTCTAGAGTGTTATCTCTTCAAAAAGTGTTTAAGTCTACTTAAGATTTCCGAATTTTAGCATTTGATATTTGTCTTAAGTTCAAAATTAAAAAAAAAAAAATAAGAAAAAGGTTAGTAATCCGGCAGCATAGACATTGGTGTTGAAACAACCCTCAGGACTTTTAACGATTTTTTAGTAGTTTTGTTGAAAAAAATTCTGCAATAAAAACTCAAAACATAAGAAACAGTAAAATAGCAGGTAAGAGCGGCGTGAAATGCTTTCCTATGGAATTAAAAATTAAAGAAGTAAGAGGGAAAAATAATCGCTTGTAAATATTAAACTTTAAAATTCGCCTTAATTAATGCCTTATTTTTTATATATTGTTTTTATCTTACAACAGTATATATTACAGTATATATTACAACAGTATTTTTAAGTTTTTTTTGTGCTTGTTTTTTAAGCGAAAGAACTGGAAAAAGCAGGGAGAGAAAAAGGCGTTTATTTTAAAATTCACCTATGAATGCATGAAAAATAAATAGAACACAAATCAAAATCAAGGATTATTTTTATTAGGTAAATAAAAAATAAACAAAATTAATATCTCATTTAATGACCTTCTCCGCTGAAAAAAATTAAAAATATGGAATTTTTACTCCGAAGTCATGATATGAACCAAATCGGACTTTTATCAATATACATTTCGAATATGAGCTTAAGGTATTTCAGCTTTGGTACCCTTCCGAAGCTCCATTCCTTACTAGTTTTCTACATTTATATTTTAAAACTTTTATAATTTTATATGTTTTTAACCAAATCCCGGGATCCTTCCCATCCCGGGACTGTCGGGAATAGAAAAAGTTCGGGATCCAGGGATTGCATACCCTACCTGCACTACATTTAGAGGAGAGTAAGAAACAATTATATTGAGGTGATGGTTTTAATTGAAGAAATTCCTTAAGAGTTATAAAATTGTCAAATTTGGTAAATGTTTAAAAAAAGTTTTAATTTTTTAAAAAACAACGATGACGCTTGTTGTAAAAGACCTCTTGCACTGCGGGCATTCTCCTAGCTGATGGGTTGACCCGAAAAAAATTATTTTAATATTTTAAAACGTAATGACAATATCTCCCATCTGCATGAGACAAAATTTTAAATAAGTCTTTTTTAAAAATTTATACGTACTTGGAATAAAAGAAATTGCATTTTTTACTAATTTTTTGTTTTAAATTTTGAATTAAACGATTTTTAAAGGCTATTTTGAAAATCAGTTTCATTCAGATTTGTTAAAATATTATTAAAAAATGTCCTTCCAAATATTGCAAGGATCGGTTAAGTAGTTTTTGAGCTAGGTTGCCAGCAGTTTTTAAAAACGTAGTTTTGAGAAAAACTACTTTAAAGCTATACAAAATAAATAATATTAAGTCGTTTGGGTTCAAAACTTAATTAAATCACTTTTCGCATGTTTCGCTTCTCAAATATACCGTTTGAGCAGATAAAATAAATGATGTAATAAAATAGCAGCTTTAGTAACTTAATTTTTATATTATATCGAACTCACGCGCGGGTCTCTTTTCAAGCTTATAACTTTCTTAACATTCAAGATATCTTTATAAAAATTTGTTTACATATTTTTTGAGATGTTGTTAAGTCATTTAAAATAAAAAAATTTTGATTCTGTGATGCCTCATAATGTACTGCCTTAAATACTTTATAAGAATCTATATATATAAAAATGAATGTATGTATGTGGGTATGTGGGTATGTGGGTATGTGGGTATGTGGATATGTGTGTATATCACGTATAGACTCCAAAACCACCGAACCAAACTCTATGAAATTTTGAGGGATACTGAAGCAACATTCGGGAAGTGTTCCTGTGAAGTTTGGTGTTGATTGGGCAAGGGGGCGTGGTACCTCCCATACAACCCAAATTGGCTCTATCGCCCACAAACCAAAAAAATTGCTATATATCAGACGTTTTAATCATATAAAACTTAAATTTGGTTATTTTGTTCAGATGGTTACGTTCGGTGACTGTACAAAAAATGGGCGTGGTCACACTATATCTACGCCCACTTTTCAGCAATTATTTTAATTCCTAAAATGTTCAAGTTTTGATAGTGAATCTTGATATGCAGGTGCTATGCATACAAGTGGCAGTCACTATGTAAATATAAACGTTGTCACGCCCACTTTTACCGCCCACAAATAAGTACAAATGCTTTATATCAGACGGCTCTTGCCATAGAAGGCTAAGATTTGATAATTTAGTTTATATGATTACTCTCCGCCAATATACAAAAAATGGGCGTGGCCGAACTATATCTACGCCCACTTTATCGGAATCATGCTTATTCTTGAGTTGTACACGTTTTGATAGTGAATCTTAGTATGCAGGTGCTATGGATCTAAGTGGCAGTCACTATGTAAATATAAACGTTGTCACGCCCACTTTTACCGCCCACAAATCAGTAAAAATGCTTTATATCAGACGGATTTTGCCGTAGAAGACTACGATTTGGTAATTTAGATCGTATGGTTACTGTCGGCCAATGTATAAAAAATGGGCATGGCCGCACTATATCTACGCCCACTTTATCGAAATCATGCTTATTCCTGAGTTGTACACGTTTTCATAGCCAATCTTGGTATGCAGGTGCTCTGGGTGCAACTGGCAGTCATTATGTAAATAAAAATGTTGTCACGCCCCCTTTTACCGCCCACAAATCAGTAAAAATGGTTTATATCAGACGGCTCTTGCCGTAGATGACTAAGATTTGGTAATTTAGTTCATATGGTTACTGTCGGTCAATGTATAAAAAATGGGCATGGCCGCACTATATCTACGCCCACTTTAGCCTGCATAGCCAATCTTCGTATGCAGGTGCTATGGGTGCAAGTGGCAGTCACTTTGTAAATATAAACGTTGTCACGCCTACTTTTACCGCCCACAAATCAGTAAAAATGCTTTATATCAGACGGCTTTTGCCGTAGAAGACTAAGATTTGGTAATTTAGTTCATATGGTCACTGTCGGCAACTGTTTAAAAATGGGCGTAGTCGCACCATATCTACGCAGGTGCTCTAAGTGGCAGTCAATATATATATATAAAATTTGCCACGCCCACTTGTACCACCCACAAAAAAAAAACGAAATGGCCAATTTCAGTCCTTGAAAGTACTTTGACCGAGCTTCTTATGATCAATTGTGTTGTGAGTGTTGTGGAATGTTTGAACACAATTGATCGAGAACTGGACCTACATGTTTTATGCCGACTCCGAACGGCTTACGTTCTCAAGAAGCTTTTCATGCCAGTTTTTACTCTCTGAGGTTTGCCATTGTCTGCGTAGAGATGGCGGCCGAACAGAAAAATTAATTCAATTGAAAAAACTTTCTGTGTCAGATAGAATTCGAACCTGGGTTCTATGGTATACAAGCCTCGCACGTCAACCAGTATGCCACGGAATGGTTTGAAATATTCTGTAAAAACCGAGTTTTTTATAAAAATATTTACTGGCGCGGTAGTTAAAAATAACAAACGGTCAGAAATAATAGTAATTAAAAAGTTCTTCCAATCTGCACTAATAAATTTTAAATTTTTACTCTACTCTATAAATTTAAATTTTTTAACTTTTTTTTTTGTATTATTTTCACTAAAATGCAAATTAAATTTTTTTTTTGTTTTGCCATTTTACTTTTATTCAAATAAATTATCTATGGATGATAAAATAAAGTGTAAAGTGAATTGCTAAATTGAATGAAATTACAAAAAAATGTACACATTTTTTACATTGTACAATTTATTTGACTAAAATTAGTTTAGGAAAAGATTCGTTTGAATTTTAGTGAAAATAATATGAAAAAAAGTTAAAACAATCCATAAAATCCGCATTATCTTTGGTCCAACGGAAATATAAGATTTTTTGATGCAACATTTTTTCCATTACTCTTATTTCTGACCGTTTCTTTTTTTTTTCTAACTGCCATACCAGCCAATATTTTTAGTCGCAATATTTTGTGGATCATCATAACATAAGCCATGGATTATTTTGAAGAACGAGACTGAACAAATTTTTTTCTAAAGAGCGTGAGGCGACTTAATGTATATACGTATGTGGGTATATGTGTATATCACGTAAAGGCTTCGAAACCGCTAAGCCAATTTTTATACCAAAGCGTTGAGAGGGTTCCTGTGAAGTCTGTTGCCGATCGTAAATACACCTAAAATTTTCGATTTCGAACAGTTTTGTAATTATAGGTCGCAAAGCCTCGGAATTCAGTATTCGACCTCAATTTACACATGCCGTTGCACAGGTAACATTTTATGGGTGTTGGACGAGGGGCGTGGTACTTTTTCCGCACCCAAAATTTTCGGTATAGCTTTCGAAATAAGTCATCTATATATATAAAAATGAATGTATGTATGTGGGTATGTGGGTATGTGGGTATGTGGATATGTGTGTATATCACGTATAGACTCCAAAACCACCGAACCAAACTTTATGAAATTTTTAGGGATACTAAAGCAACATTCGGGAAGTGTTCCTGTGAAGTTTGGTGTTGATTGGGCAAGGGGGCGTGGTACCTCCCATACAACCCAAATTGGCTCTATCGCCCACAAACCAAAAAAATTGCTATATATCAGACGGTTTTAATCATATAAAACCTAAATTTGGTAATTTTGTTCAGATGGTTACTTTCGGTGACTGTACAAGAAATAGGCGTGGTCACACTATATATACGCCCACTTTTCAGCACTAATTTTAATTCATGATATTTTCAAGTTTTGACAGTGAATCTTGATATGCAGGTGCTATGCATACACGTGGCAGTCACTATGTAAATATAAACGTTGTCACGCCCACTTTTACCGCCCACAAATAAGTAAAAATGCTTTATATCAGACGGCTTTTGCCGTAGAAGACTAAGATTTGGTAATTTAGTTCGTATGGTTACTGTCGGCCAATATACAAAAAATGGGCGTGCACGCACTATATATACGCCCACTTTATCGGAATCATGCTTATTCCTGAGTTGTACACGTTTTGATAGTGAATCTTGGTATGCAGGTTCTAAAGGTCCAAGTGGCAGGCATTATGTAAATAGAAATGTTTTCACGCCCACTTTTACCGCCCACAAATAAGTAAAAATGCTTTATATCAGAGGGCTTTTGCCGTAGAAGACTAAGATTTGGAAATTAAGTTCGTATGGTTACTCTCGGCCAATATACAAAAAATGGGCGTGCCCGCACTATATCTACGCCCACTTTATCGGAATCATGCTTATTCCTGAGTTGTACACGTTTTGATAGTGAATCTTGGTATGCAGGTTCTAAAGGTACCAGTGGCAGGCACTATGTAAATAGAAAAGTTTTCACACCCACTTTTACCGCCCCCAAATTAGTAAAAATGCTTTATATCAGACGGATTTTGCCGTAGAAGACTAAGATTTGGTAATTTAGTTCGTATGGTTACTGTCGGCCAATATACAAAAAATGGGCGTGCACGCACTATATGTACGCCCACTTTATCGGAATCATGCTTATTCCTGAGTTGTACACATTTTGATAGTGAATCTTGGTATGCAGGTTCTAAAGGTCCAAGTGGCAAGCATTATGTAAATAGAAATGTTTTCACGCCCACTTTTACCGCCCACAAATAAGTAAAAATGCTTTATATCAGAGGGCTTTTGCCGTAGAAGACTAAGATTTGGAAATTAAGTTCGTATGGTTACTCTCGGCCAATATACAAAAAATGGGCGTGCCCGCACTATATCTACGCCCACTTTATCGGAATCATGCTTATTCCTGAGTTGTACACGTTTTGATAGTGAATCTTGGTATGCAGGTTCTAAAGGTACCAGTGGCAGGCACTATGTAAATAGAAAAGTTTTCACACCCACTTTTACCGCCCCCAAATTAGTAAAAATGCTTTATATCAGACGGATTTTGCCGTAGAAGACTAAGATTTGGTAATTTAGTTCGTATGGTTACTGTCGGCCAATGTACAAAACATGGGCATGGCCGCACTATATCTAAGCCCACTTCATCGAAATCATGCTTATTTCTGAGTTGTACACGTTTTGATAGTTAATCTTGGTATGCAGGTTCTAAAGGTCCAAGTGGCAGGCACTATGTAAATAGAAATGTTTTCACGCCCACTTTTACCGCCCCCAAATTAGTAAAAATGCTTTATATTAGACGGTTTTCGCCGTAGAAGACTAAAATTTGGTAATTTAGTTCGTATGGTTACTGTCGGCCAATATACAAAAAATGGTCATGGCCCCACTATATCTACGCCCACTTTATCAAAAGCATGCTTATTCCTGAGTTGTACACGTTTTGATAGTGAATCTTGGTATGCCGGTTCTATAGGTCCAAGTGGCAGTCACTATGCAAATATAAATGCTGTCACGCCCATTTTTACCGCCCACAAATCAGTAAAAATACTTTATATCAGACGGATTTTGCCGTAGAAGACTAAGATTTGGTAATTTAGTTCATATGGTCACAGTCGGCAACTGCTAAAAAAGGGCCGTGGTCGCACCATATCTGCGCCCACTTTTTCAAAATCATGCTTATTCCTGAGTTGCACAAGTTTGATAGTAACACTTGATATGCAGGTGCTCTAAGTGGCAGTCAATATATATATATATATAAAATTTGCAACGCCCAATTGTACCACCCACAAAAAAAAAAACAAAACGAAATGGCCAATTTCAGTCCTTGAAAGCACTTTGACCGAGCTTCTTATGATCAATTGTGTTGTGAGTGTTGTGGAATGTTTGAACACAAATGATCGAGAACTGGACCTACATGTTTTATGTCGACTCCGAACGGCTTATGTTCTCAAGAAGCTTTTCATGGCAGTTTTTATTCTCTGAGGTTTGTCATTGTCTGCAGAGAGGTGACGGCCGAACAGAAAAATTAATTCAATTGAAAAACTTTCCGTGTCAGGTGGGATTCGGACCAGGGTGTTCTCGCGTATGGGCCACACACTCTACCCACTACGCCACGGCCGCCACTTGATTTTTTTTTTTTGATCCACAAATTAATAGAACTACTTTAAATCAGACGATTATCATCGTTAAATACTAAAATTTGGTAACTAAGTTCATACGCTTACTCTCGACAGCTTTGCAAAAAATGTGCATGGTAGCACTATATCTGTGCCCACTCTTCAGAAATAATTTTATTTAATTTATTTATTTACTTATTTTTTTAATGTACTATAGTTAATTACAATTTAAAAATTATAACTAAGTCAGCACTAGCTGCCAGGGCTATCGGTTAGAAATAATTTTAATTCCTGAGATGTGAACGTTTTGATAGACAAACTTGGTATGTAGGTGCTATGGGTCAAATTGGCGTTCACTTTATATATAAATGTTGACACGCCTACTTTAAACGCCCACAAATCTATAAAAAGGATGTATATCAGACTTTTTTTAGAGTAAAAGACTAAAATTTTGTAGATTAGTTCATATGGTTACTGCCAAAACCCTTAAAAAATGGGCGTTTCGCACGTTATCTACGACGACTTTTCAAAAATCATTTTAATTTCTGAGCTGTACGTGTTTTGATAGTGAAACTTGGTACGTAGGTGCAATGGGACCAAGTGGCGGTCACTATATATATAAATGTTGCCATGACTACTTTATCTGCTCATCTATCTATCTGTAAAAAATGTATGTATGTATAATAAGGCTCCTCACAAAAAGAAAAGGTGAACAAGTCGGTTCCTCAAAATAATGCTTAATGTTGTGATGATTCCCCAAATATTTCGACTGTAGGAATAGCCATCCGTGAGCTGGAATAGTTTGAAATAAAAAAGAAAAAAAAAACAAAAACGAAATGGCCATTTCAGCCCTTGAAAATACTTCGACCGTTTGAACACAAATGATCGAGAACTGAATCTACAAGTTTTATGCCGACTCCGAACGGCTTATGTTCTCAAGAAGCTTTTCATGCCAGTTTTTACTCTCTGAAGTTTGCCATTGTCTGCATAGAGATGGCGGCCGAACAGAAAAATTAATTTAATTGAAAAAACTTCCTATGTCAGGTGGTATTCGAACCTGGGTTCTATGGCATTCAAGGCACGCACCTCAACCAGTATGCCACGCAATGGTTTGAATAATGCTCTAAAAATCGAGTTTTTTATAAAAATATTTAATGGTGTGTTAGTTTAAAATAACAAACGGTCAGAAATAATAGTAATGAAAAAGTTCTTCCAATCTGCACCAATAAATTTTAAATTTTTACAGTCGGACGAGAGATAATGCAGATTTTCATTACTTTTTTAACTTTTTTTTTTAATTACTTTCACTAAAATTCAAATTAATTTTATTTTTTTGTTTTGCCATGTTACTTTTAGTCAAATAAATTATCTATTGATGATAAAATATAGTGTAAAGTGAAGAACTAAATTGAATGAAATTACAAAAAAATTTACACATTTTTTACATTTTACAATTTATTTGACTTAAAGTAGTATAGGAAAAATTTCGTTTGAATTTTAGTGAAAATAATATGGTAAAAGTTAAAACAATCCATAAAAATCCGCATTATCTTTGGTCCAACGGGAAAAATGTAAGATTTTTTGATGCAAAAGAACTTTATCATAACTCTTATTTCTGACCGTTTTTTTTTAACTACCATACCAGCCAATATTTTTCGTCGAAATATTTTGGGGATCATCATAACATACGCCATGGTTTATTTTGAAGAACCGGACTGAACAATTTTTTTCCTAAAGAGCGTGAGGCGACTGAATGTATATACGTGTGTGGGTATATATGTATATCACGTAAAGAGTTCGAAACCGCTAAGCCAATTTTTATACCAAAGCCTTGAGAAGGTTCCTGTGAAGTCTGGTGCCGATCGTAAAAGGCACCTTACACACACCTAAAATGTTCGATATCAAACAGTTTTGGAATTATAGGTCGCACAGCCTAGGAATTTAGTATTCGACCTCAATTTACACATTCCGTTCCACAGGTAACATATTATGGGTGTTGGGCGAGGGTCGAGGGGCGCGGTCTTATTCCGCACCCAAAATTTTCGGTATAGCTTTCGAAATAAGTCACACATCAATGAAACTCGGTACGAAGTTACTATAAAAGCATGGCTTCACTGAAGCTACGCCCTCTTTTAGGGAATAAGCGCTGAGCGCAGCGAAGCGCGCCGGGTATAAGCTAGTATTTTATAAAAAGGGTTTTAGGTCTTTTGTTTTCTTAAATACATTTCTGTTTTAAAATGGTTTTTATGCCTTTTGTTAGTTTAAATATTTTGCTTGTTGTAAGAATTTGCGCCAGCCTTTCTACCTTGTGCTTGCTGCCGCCAGCTGAAAGCTCCAAGTTTCGTCAGGTTGTCCTCTACTTGATCCTTCCAACGGAGATTCGGTCATCCTCTTCTACGTTGACCGCTGCTAGGTACCGAATCGAATATTTTCTTCGCTTGAGCGACTTTTCCATCCCCTCAACCTAGCCAGCAAAGCCGCTCGATTTTTATGCGCTTTACTATGTCGATGTTGGCGTAAAGCTCATGCAGCTCATCATTCCATCGTTTTGGATGCTCGCCACTGACGCAGATTGGTCCGTAGATCTTACGAAGGATAGTTTTACCGAAAACTCCTGAAGTCTTTTCATCAGAGCTGCTCAACGTCCAGGTTTGTGCTGCATATAAGAGGACGGGCATGATTAGTGACTTATAGAGCGTGACTTTTGTTCGTCGAGAGAGAGCTCTGCATCTCAATTCCCTACAGAGCGCATAGTAACACCTTTTGGCAAGAGTTATCCTTCGTTTTACTGATATCGTTGGTGGAATTAATGCTGGATCCCAGGTAGACGAAGTCCTTCACAACCTCGAAGAAGGTGTTGTCAACAGTGATGTTTGTGCCAATACACTGGGGCTGTTTGCTTGTTGACACCAAATATTTCGTCTTATCTGCGTTCACTGCAAGACCTATGCGACTCGACTCTTTCTCTAATTTGGAGAATGCTGCACTGACTTCGCGTGTTTGTGGCCAATGATATCGATATCATCAGTATACGTTAGCAGCAGGGGCGGATCGTGAATTTGTGGGCCCTTGGCTAATAATACTTAGGGGCCTACCTGATTACTCAACTAATTGGCATTTTTTCAAACAAGTGTTTTTTATGTAGTTAATTATTTCTTCGTATTCCCTTAGCTTCTGATCTAATTGGTGCCGTATGTTGTTCACGAACTCTCAAAATAATGTCATCGTTATTGTTTTTTAAAGCTTTGACTGGCTTGAATTTTTCAAAGAAAATTTTTGTTTTGTTCACAATTTAACAGTTCCCACCTATATGTCGAATGTCATCGTTATTGTTTTTTAAAGCTTTGACTGGCTTGAGTTTTTCAAAGAAAATTTTTGTTTTGTTCACAATTTAACAGTTCCCACCTATATGTCGAAGCAGAAAAGAACGTATATTTTTTGCATTACTTCAAAAATTTTCACAATTTCGGTTACAGCCCTAACAGATTCTGGACCAACTAGGTTAGGGAATGCGCAGTACATGGTTAATAGTCCGCGGACTTACTTTCTTGTTTAAATTGTGCTTTACACCATTATAGTGTTCCTCCATGTTAGCAGAGCTGTCAAAAGACTGCCACTACACTATCCAGTATATGTTTCTAAAAAGTCTTGTAGAATATTAAATAAAAGTAAGTCAGTAACTACTAATTTTAATGAACGATATACATCTTTCAAACACCTTTCTCCGAAAACAGTATTGTAATACAATAGCTAGTAGGTCATTATAAGACAGATGTGTGGTTGAATCCATCACAGTCGAATAATACTTTGTCTCGTCGGTATTTATTTTAGCTATAATTTGGCTAATTATCTGTTTGCCCATAATCTCAATTATTTCCTAATATACTGTTTTTGATAAGTACTATACTATCGGTATTTGTCGTAGCTCTCATTGTTCAATATGTTCACGAATGTTCATAAAGGGTCGAACTCTTTCAATAGCTCCAGAGCACCCATAAAATAACCATTATGTATAGAACCAAATACTTTCTCGGAACCTTTAAATACCAACCTTTAGAACCTTTAGAACCAAATACTTTCTCGGAACCTTTAAATACTAAGCCCCTTATACTCAAAAATTTTACCACTGCAATAACACATTTTAGGCCATTGTGATAATATTCTGTTTCTTTCCTAAATTGCTTGTAAAGCTGCTTGTCTAACATAACTTATTTTTAATTTAATTATTATTTTCTAAACAAGTTGCTATGTGTTTCTAATCAGAATATCCGTTGTCTATTGAGAAGGGGTCTAACAAAAAAGTTTCCAAATCAAATAAAAAGCAGTACCAACCCTGGTTAAATAACATAACCAAGATATTTTCAGTTGTCAATTTCATATTTTAATGAAATACCTTTTTGAAAATGATCTGTTTTGTTATTTGTATTTCCTTTTTGAAGCTCAATATATATTTTTCGAATCTTTATTTTTAAAAGTCAGTCATTTCATGTGAGACGATGTTATCAATAGAATCATTATTTAGCAATACTGGCCACAAGCCTACGTCAACATATTTCTCAAACTCCACTTAATATTTTCTAAATTTATCTATGCCTCGGTATTACCGCTCTTTTGCTGAACACCAATATCGTTCTCGGTGGGATCAAGATCTTGCACATTTTCATCACTGGTCTTTTTTCATGGTTTTGCGATTTCCTGGTCTCCTCGGTTAGATTCTCTTCGGATAAGATATTTCTTTTTGGCTAGGTAATGGATTTGTAGATATTTATTCTCGTTTTTGCACATTTATTTATATCTTTTCCTCGATCTAACTGTAATTTTCGTTTTTCAGCTCTACTTGTATATTTCTAGCAGACATTTTGTAAAATAAAATTTTGATATGTTTATGAAAACAAACAAAGAACTTTATAGTTTTCTGACAATAAACAGAGCGAGCGGGATAATTGACGTAATATTGTCCTTTTCGCAATATTTTTATACCACTTGTACAACGAAATAGAAGTAGAAGAAGTAAAATAAAAACAAAATAATCCTAGTTTACAACTGTTTTTTTTTTCTTTAGCTATGACTTTTCTTATGCTGATTAATTTTAATAATAAGAAAAGGAAGATAAAGGCTCGGAAGAAGAAAATTAAACTAAATACTCACTAAACACAGTTCTAACATAACACAGTCAGTTTGTCACTTTGACGATGAGAACAGAAGTGCGAAAAAACTAGCAAAATTGTGTTGGGCGATAAACAGCACATGCGAGAAAATACACCGACCGAAAACAAGCGGCGGGCACTCCGTCCAATAGACTTGCACACGGGTTAATTAATCTCATGGCTGCCAACCTCATGATTATATTGTTTTTTAGTTTTGGATATTACATTTTTACTTCACAATATCTTCTTCTGTTTTCAATGGGGGCTGATGGCTCTTTATACCATGGGGCCCTGGGCTGCAGCCCAAAAAGTCCTTAAGTAGATCCGCATCTGCTAGCAGCATAACATTCTTGTAGAAAAAGGTGCCGCTTTGCCTCAGGTCAGCAGCTCGAATGATCTTCTTCATAATTAGATTAAAAAAGTCGCACGATAAGGGAGAGGTCCTTCTCGATTTTAATTACGCTGCTGGTGTTGCGCAGTATCATCCTGCATAGACGGATTAAATTTGCAGGTATACCAAATTCAGACATGGTGGAGTATAGGTGATTCCTTATTGGACTGTAGAAGGCGGCTTTGTAATCGACAAAAAGATGATGGTGTCGAGTTGTTTCTCTAGGGTATTTTCCAAGATTTGTCGTAGCGTCAATATCTGGTCGGTGGTAGATATTGCAAGTCTGAAGCCAAGGTCTGATAAGGCCCAATTAGTCGGCACACGATGGGCTTCAGTCTTTCACATAATATGCTCGATAGGACCTTATATGCGATATTTAGGAGGCTTATCCCACTGTAGCTGGCAAAAATTGTGGGATCGCATTTCTTGTGGATTGGGCAGAGTACACTGAGGTTCCAATCGTTTGGAAAGCATCTACGATATTCCGCATAAAAGCTCGTGAATGCATTTAAACAGAGCTTCGCCTCCGTTCTTAAACAGTTCAGCGAGTAAACCATCAGCTATAGCGGCTTTGTTGTTCTTAAGTCGTGTTTCAGCTGTCAAGACTTCATTATAGTCGTGCAGCGGAACTTCAACGCTGTCATATTTAATTGGGGTTTCCGGGATATCATCAATATTGGCGGAATTGTTGTCATCATCGCCATTCAGAAGACTAGAGAAGTGTTCCCTCCATACCGTCAGTGTACTCTGGATATCTATCTCCAGATTTCCGTTTTCATCCTTGCATAAAGAGGCCCCGTTTCTAACACCATCGGCCAGGCGCCTTATATTTTCGAAAAACTTTCGGGCCGTATTCCTGTCGTATGGCGACAAAAATGAGGCCCGAAATCTTCATAATCTTCTCGCACTCGCGCTTTTCTGTCCCTCTTTTTTCCACCTGAAAATAGGTCTCTCGTCCTTCCTCGTCTCTCTGTATCGCTCCTTAGCAGCACACATTACAACCGACTTTCTATGCAGTGGCGTCGCGACACTCATGGTCGTGCCACTGGTTTTTGGCGGGGGCGGTGGTAGCCAATAACCAGCTGACTTGGCAAGTCGGGTGTCCTACCACAAGATCTTCGTAAAAATGATTTATGGTGGAATGGGTCAACATGGCTCAAGCTTGCACCTAGCTCTTGGCCAAATTCCATTCAAGAAGTTGATATTGAAACTAGCCTGGAAAAGAAGTCCACAAAATAATTTTTTCTTATTTCAAAGATTATGAAGACATTCTTGAACGTTTCTCTTCATACCCAAAGACAACACGTGTTTTTGCTTATATTTTTCGATTTTTCCTCCATACACATCCAAATTACCGTTCCAGTTTTTCTGAAAGCTCAAATCTCATTAAAAGTTATGAAGTACATCAAGTAAAAATCGGACTGATTATACTCAGCCAAAAGGTGATACATGCTGAAGAGTACAACAATCTGTCGAAGAAAGAACCAATTCAATCAGGCAGCAGTCTTCTTAATTTAAAGCCTTTTCTTGAAGATCAAGATGAAGCGTGATGAAGGGGTTCAAAATGTACCCCTAATACAATTGAAATCAGCTATACTACAGAAATGACAAGAAAAACCAGCTAACTATTAATTTCCAATTTCCATCCATCCAGCCACCAATGAATATGCATCAGTTTGTTCAAAATGTACCCCTAATACAATTGAAATCAGCTATACTACAGAAATGACAAGAAAAACCAGCTAAATATTAATTTCCAATTTCCATCCATCCAGCCACCAATGAATATGCACCAATTTGTTCAAAATGTACCCCTAATACAATTGAAATCAGCTATACTACAGAAATGACAAGAAAAACCAGCTAAATATTAATTTCCAATTTCCATCCATCCAGCCACCAATGAATATGCACCAATTTGTTCAAAATGTACCCCTAATACAATTGAAATCAGCTATACTACAGAAATGACAAGAAAAACCAGCTAAATATTAATTTCCAATTTTCATCCATCCAGCCACCAATGAATATGCACCTTGCACCTTGATCTTGATGAAGAATGTGTGGAAGATTAGTCTCTTCTCCAGTCATGACTTATGACGAAAGACATCCCATATCAGATTTCCTTGCACGTAGAAAACCAGCTTGTTCTCCGTCTTCAGTTTTGGATTCCAAGAGACAGAAATCAGATCAAAAGTATCATTCATAATTGTAAAGTTTGCACTATTTACAAACAAAAGGTGTAAACACAATTTATGGGTTTGTTACCATCTGAACGAACAGTTCTCACACGTCCATTTGCTCATACTGGCCTGGACTTCGCTGGACCATTTGATATCAAAAATTACACTGAAAGAGCATGTCCTGTTACAAAGGGTTACGTTTGTGCCTTCGTGTGTTTCGCCACGAAAGCCATCCATCTTGAAGCCACCTCTTGTCTTTCCACTTCAGTTTTCTTAGCAGCTTTTCACAGATTCAGGGGGGCGAACAGGGGGCGAACCTTCACATGGCAACGTGTCTGACCGCCTCAACCTGCCGAGGCCAGCATTATCCATGTCGAAATCGTCTCAAGTCGACTCAAACTTCCACGTGGTGTTCCCTGGGCAACGGCAAACTGGCATCCGTCAATTTGATGGCTAATTTGAGCGGCGAGTCACTCCATAGACCTTAAACATGGAATGTGCTCAGGGTTTGGGTCCCGCCACATTACTACTGCCCAATGAAAACTAAACCAGCCTCGGATAAGAACCCCAATTACGTTGATGACCACCGCAAACGAAAAACGGACAATGATTTACGGATATGTACCTGGAATGTCCGCACCCTTTATAGGGAAGGTGCCATTATCCAACTGGCGAAAGCCCTCAAAACAATAAAGGCTGACATCACCGCCATACAGGAAATGCGATGGAAATGGCAAGGCTGCTCTAAACAAGCACACTGTGATATCTACTACAGCTGCCATGCGGAGAGGCGCGAATTTGGATGTGGATTCGTTATTAGCCGGAATATACACCACCTTGTTTCCCGGTTCACACCTGTGAACGAAAGATTGGCCACGATCCGCATCAAGGCAAAATTTTTCTCCATCAGCCTTATTTGGGCGCACGCCCCGACGGAGGAAAAGGACGAAGCCGTCAAAGACGCTTTCTACGCTAGTCTTGAGGACGTATACGACCACCTTCCGGTCCATGACGTGGAAATAGTCCTCGGCGATTTTAATGCGAAAGTCGGAAGGGAAGGCATCTTTGGCCCCACTTTCGGTCAGTTCAGTCTTCATGAGACCTCCACGAACAACGGTCTAAGACTGATCGACTTCGCCGCGGCGCGAAACATGGTAGTTAGTAGCACCAGATTTAAGCACCTCGACATCCACAAGGCCACCTGGCTGTCCCCGGATCAAAAAACGCGAAACCAAATTGATCATGTTGTAATCTACGGAAGGCATGCCTCTAGTGTTCTAGATGTGCGTACATTTCGGGGGGTCAACATTGACTCCGACCATTATCTTGTTGCAGCCAAGATCCGCATGCGTTTATGCAATGCGAAGAACATACGCACAGGAATGCAACGAAAGCTAGATGTCGCTAAGCTGCAATTTTAACGGACTGCCGAAGCCTTGTCCGCTCAACTCTCGGTTAAGCTCAACCAATCAACCTCTAGACCCGACGACGCCGGCGGACTTTGGACGCATATATCCCACTCCATGCGCGCTGCCACTGAAGAAGTCATTGGTTTTCGGCGCCCGCAACCTCGGAACCAATGGTATGATCAGGAGTATCGCATCGCGACTGCAGAAAAAAACGCCGCATATATAAAAACGGCTTCAGTCAGCTGCAAAGCGAGCCGTGCGAGACAACTACTGCGAAAAGAGGAAGGAAGAGAGGCGCCTTTTCAGACGCAAGAAAAGAGAGCAGGAAAAGCGTGAGCGTGAGGAACTAGAGGTATACCAGGGCAAGAAGGATGCACGAAAATTTTATCAACAGGTTAAGCGCCTAACCCAAGGTTTCAAGCCCAGAGCATCCACTTGTAGAGATGAAAATGGAGATCTGAATACGGATACACAGTGTGTGCTGAGATTGTGGTGACGTCACTTCTCCAATTTACTTACTGGCGACGATTCTAGCAATGCCGCCCATGGAGCGCGCAGTTCAGAGCCAACAATCAACGATGACGGAGTGGTAGTATCACCACCTAGCCATGAGGAGGTTTGAGTTGCTATCCAACGACTCAAAAACAATAAAGCAGCGGGTGCTGACGGCCTGTCAGCTGAATTGTTTAAAACCGGCGGCGATGAATTGATAAGGCGCATGCATCAGCTCATCAGCAAAATATGGCTAGAAGAAAGCATGCCCGACGATTGGAACCTCAGCGTACTGTGCCCTATACTTAAGAAAGGAGACCCAACAATCTGCGCAAGTTATAGAGGTATCAGTCTTATTTCCATCGCATATAAGGTTCTCTCAAGCGTTCTGTGTGAAAGATTAAAGCCGATTTCAAAAACACTGATCCTTATCAATGTGGCTTTCGACCTGGTAAGTCCACCATAGACCAGATTTTCACGCTACGACAAATCCTGGAGAAAACCCACGAAAATCATATTGACACACACCATCTCTTTGTCGATTTTAAAGCTGCGTTCGATAGCCCGAGAAGGGATTGCCTATACGCAACAATGTCTGAGTTCGGTATACCTGCAAAGTTGATTAGACTTTGCAGAATGACGTTGAGCAACACACGCAGCTCCGTCAAGATAGGAAATGACCTCTCCGAAACCTTCAATACGAAAGAGGTTTCAAGCAAGGCGATCCACTGTCTTGCGATCTCTTCAACATCATCATGGAGGGGATCGTACGAAAGGCCGGTGTGCGTAGTAATGGCACCATGTTCTACAAAGGCGTCCAGCTCCTTGCGTACTCTTCTGATATTGATATTGTCGGCAGAACCAAGAGAGATGTTACCGCTGCTTTCGCCGGTATCGAAAAGGAATCAGCCACAGTGGGTTTGACGATAAATGAGGGTAAAACAAATTATATGCTGTCTACAAACAAGGGAGCGCGGTGTTTAGACTCCCACGTTTCATCCGGCAGCTATAACTTTGAAGTAGTCAAGGAGTTCGTTTACCTTGGCACCGCCATTATAATTGCTAACATTAATTGCGAAGAACAATAATTGCTAACAAGTGCTACTACGGGCTCAGTAAGCAACTAATCTCCAGAGCCCTCTCTCGATCGACAAAACTAACACTCTACAAGACGCTCGTTCTACCTGTGCTGCTTTATGGCGCTAAGGCATATGTAGTTTCGCAAGCTGACGCAGCCGCTCTGGGGGTGTTCGAGAGAAAGATCTTCGCAAAATCTTCGGTCCTGTTCGAGTCGGCGATGACTATCGCATCCGAATGAACCACGAGCTGTATGAGCTCTACGATGGCATTAACATAGTTCGACGTATAACTGTGCAGCGACTACGCTGGCTGGGTCATGTCCATCGTATGAACGACGAAGCTCCAGCGAAAAAGGTGCTCGAGGCGAGGGTCGCTGGTCAACGACGACGAGGGAGACCATGCCTCCAATGGATGGACCAGGCTGAGGAAGCCCTAACCGCACTTGGTGTATCCGATTGGAGAAGGCGCTTGCAAGGCAGAGGCGCCTGGCGAGAGCTGATGAGGTCGGCCGAAACCCGGACATGGGTTGTTACGACCACCTAAGTAAGTAAGTAAGTTTTCACAGAATCGTATCCCGGCGAAAATGTCCTTTGCACCTTTATTCCGATAATGGCACCACGTTCGTTGGTGTGTCGAAAATATTCGAAGTCATTTATTAATCGAAGTCGTTAATTTATAGCTCGTGACGCAGTTACTTCTAATTTTAGCCATCAGGACGTCACGTGGCATTTTATTCCATCTGGTGCTCCACACATGGGCGGTTTGTATGGAGCTGGAGTAAAAAGTTTCTTAACTTTCTTCCGCAAAACAGCCAGTAATTTCAAAAATACATTTGAGCAACTTTCCAACCTTATTTCGAGGATTGAGGCCTGCCTCAATTCACGCCCAATTTCTCTAATGTCTGAAAATCTTTCCGATATCCTTCCTTATCGGAGGACCTCTCCATGCACCTATAGAATCCAAAATTACAGAGCATTCCGTTTCTATAATTAATCGTTGGCAAAGATTAAAAGCTTTGCAACAAGAATTTTCCTCGCGTTGGAAAAATGAGTATCTCAAAGAGTTGCATAAAAGAAACAAATGGAAAAATCCACAAATAAATATTGAAGAAAATGCTATGGTTGTCATCAAAGATGAAAACCTCCCTCCAACAGAATGGCGGTTGGGTAGAATTTTAAAAATTTACCCAGGCAGCGATAGTCGAGTTCGAGTTGCTGATATAATAACGCAACGGGGGGTAATTAAACGTCCGATCGTCAAACTGGTCGTCCTTCCAAATGAATAGCATTCTCCAATTTTTTCTTTGTAGTAAAAAACATCCATTCCATTTCAGATTAACAAAATGCCAAAAGACAACACTAAACGCCATCACTCGCAACCTAATTGGCCCAATCACAATGCGAAAATATTCCAATGTGGTCTGTGCCATCGATACCACGCATAACGTTTTTGCACAAAATTCTTATCCATGAACACTGAGAAAAGGATGCGGGCTGTGCTCCTGCACAAATATTGTTCTAACTGCTTGGCACACAAGCATTCTGAAGGATCGTGTTTGAGCAAACTAGGTTGCATTATTGCAGAAGGGATCACCACACTCTGCTTCATATGCATGAACGCTTGCGACGAAGCCAATCCAATGGTCAACTGCAGTTTTTATCCTCAATGTGCATGGAAAGCTTCATCACGTTCGATCAATTCTTGATCCA
This sequence comes from Coremacera marginata, assembly GCA_914767935.1. NCBI lineage: Eukaryota > Metazoa > Arthropoda > Insecta > Diptera > Sciomyzidae > Coremacera > Coremacera marginata. Next base: position 115,031,576 of record OU612047.1, on the reverse strand, counting down.
TGCACGCTCATCAGTCAAATATCCGGAAAGCTGGTTACTAAACTCCAATGGGCAACAACTTTATTTGGTGGCGACACAATTTGCTACCTTTCCATCCAAGCTCGCTCTGAGTCGATGTTTAAAATGCAAGTAGCTTTAAAGATCGTCGGACATATAACATTGAAAACTCCTTCCGAACCCCTAAATGAATCGAAAAGATCCAACATCTTATCCTCGCCGATAAAAACTTCCAAAAGTCTGCTGCGATTTCGGTTTTCTTGGGAGCCGACGTTTATCCTAAAATTATAAAATCCGGCATATCTTACTTGACGCTCGGTTTCCTGTTGCGCAGAATACTATTTTTAGATGGATCCTTTCTAGATCAGTTTCAATATAACATAATTTTGCTGATTATAAAGTTATAACGACTTTTTTTATATATAAAAAAAAAAAATGCAAATGCACTATTTAACAATTGAACTTTATCCCCTGAATTTAACGCAAACTTTTAATTATATTAGTTACATATATCATGAAATATAATCAATATCTATTCATTCTTTAGTACATTTTGTAAGTTATTTATAATGCTGGAATACATTATTTTATGTATTATTTTAATTGTTTCAAATGTAACTACATTATATATGAATTTTAATTTGAAATGATTGCAGTAATACTGCAAGGCGGGCGGCAATGTATATGTGGAAAACCGCACCTTATGTCTTAACATAATTTAATTGATAAGATTAATTTCACTCTCAGATGGCACATCTTGCACATTCGAATATTCGCCATTTTCTAGTTCTAATGCTTGATTTAGGCTCTTGCTGTAACTTAAGTCTAGTTTAAGATAAAATAATGGCACTAAGTGAGACCCAGGTGACAGAGGACTCAGATCCACTGGATTTTCATATTCCTGGGTATCACTTACTGCCATTGTTTTCTTCGCATAGGGGCATCGCTCTTTTTATAAGAACAGATGTGGCATACCAGTTCGAGCGGGGTCTGAGCGTCACCGATCCGGAATTCAGCTCCATGTGGGTGAGGTTCAGAGTTCGTTCGCACTTGCTACATTTTTGTTTCATGTATAGAAGTCCGAATTTAGGAAGAGAAGCCACTTTTAATGAATTGGACTCTCTCTCTGATTCGATTACGCACATTTTGGGGTTGTTTCCTGACAGCGAAATCGTTGTTGCCGGCGATTTCAATGTCCACAACTCGGCTTGGTTATGTCACTCGAGCCACACCACACCTGAAGGACAATATGTTGAGCTTTTTGCTGAATCAAACCAATTGATTCAACTAGTGAAGGAACCAACATTTTTCCCACGAAATGATTTGCAAAGCCATAATATCTTAGACCTTTTTCTGACTTCTCATCATGAAAAATATGATGTGAGTGTCAATGCACCTCTTGGTAATTCGGACCATTGTACCATCTCCGCTGTTTTTTCATATTCTGACTTTCGCACCTTTACGCCTAAAGCCCCGAAAAGGACTGCATGGTTTTATGAAAGAGCAAATTGGAATGCGTTAAATAATTTTTATCGCAACTTTAATTGGAAATTATGTTTCGCTGATAGAAATGTGAATGCCGCGGCTGTCATGGTACAAGAAATTATCTTATTGGGTATGCGGTTTTTATTGGGTATGCGGAAAAGCATTAAACCAAAAGACCACTCATGGTTTAATGAGACTTGCAGGATTGCAGTCAGGTCCAAAGAGGAAGCCTATCAGAATTGCCGATCTGATAAGAATGCTGATACTAATAGACTTCGCATCGAGGCTAGGAATCGCTGTAACGCAATTTTAAAACGCGAAAAGTTTCTTCACGAAACTCGCATTAGAGAACAGGTTCTTCTCTGCCCTAAAGGGAGCAAAAACTTTTGGTCATTTGTTAAAAGAGTTAAAAATCAAACGTCTCCGTCGATTCCGACTCTTTTAAAAGATGACCAAATTTTCACTGACTCGGTTGATAAAGCGAACCTGTTGGCTGGATTGTTTGCACTCAATTCCACAATCTCGGATAGCAGTCAGCCACTGCCCTTTGTTGGGACTAGTTCTTCTTCAATGATTCAAAAGAGCAGTCAAAAGAGTCCTTGCAAATCTTAACATAAACAAAGCCTCTGGTCCTGATGGCATACCACCAATTGTGCTTAAAACGTGTGCTTCTACACTGGCTCGGCCTTTGCGCAACCTTTTCAACATCTCATACAGGACAGGAGTATTTCCATCTTGTTGGAAGGTCGCAAATGTCCAGCCGATACCTAAAAAGGGCGATGCCACGAATCCTGCAAACTACCGACCCATTGCGATATGCTCTACGCTTTCCAAAGTTATGGAGAGCGTAATAAACTTCCACCTAATGAACTATCTGGAGCACAACGAATTGCTAAGTGACCGTCAATATGGTTTTTGTAGGGTTGTCAAATCGCGAATAATCTCCCCAATACTTCATTTGTATATATGCTTTCACATTTTCAATGGTGAGACGATTTCAATAATCTGTCCAAACTGACTCCCTCAGCGAAAACAGTCGTTCGGCATTGGCATTTCATTTTGGTATATATGAAACCAGCTGAAATACCTTTCAAAATTTGGCAGTGGGCTTTATTTTTACAAGAAATTCTATTGTTTAGTTGGATTTTTTATTTATTTAGGACATTTGGTGCAAATTTAGTGATGTAAAAATAAAAACATAGGAATTATTTTTGAAGAGTTACGTGGAGTTACGAGTATTAAGCAGGGGAATGCAATTGAGATAATATGAAGTATATTAAGAATGTAAAGTTTGCTTACTTTTCAGCTCAGTTAAACGAGGAACCCAATTAAGCGGGGCGCAATTAACCGGAGATCACTGTATAAAAATAATACAAACATAAATTCTATTCTGGACAATCGGGACATTTCCTGCGTAAGGTCTTCGCGGGACGCACATCTTTAAACTGAAAATCGGGACAACCTGCGTGGAAATCGGTACCTGGCAGCGCTAGGTATTACGACATGTGCCTGTCTATGGCGAATGATTTTGCTGGTAAAACATTCGCCTCAAGAGAAGTTTGTGAATACCAACTGTCTCAGTTTTTTGACAATAGGACGAAAGTTTTTACGAGAGAGGCGTAATGAAATAACTTACAAAATGGCAACAAGTTATCGAGCAAAACAATGCATACTTGATCTAAGCCGGATCATTTTAATTATACTAAATGAAACCTTGCGTTTTATGCAAAAACAATGGATTTATTTTTATTAAACATGACGTATATATCTTTTTTTTTTTGTTGAATGAATTTAAATTTGTGTTACAAATTTTTATTAAAGTTTTTAAATAAAGTCAAACTTTCATAACTCGAACCAATATAATCCAAAAAAAGATTTATAGAAATTTTTTATTAAAACTAATATTTGGATTAATAAAATATTAGTTATGAATTATTATATAAGTTTTTATATAATACTTCTCATTATATAATTATTCTTATATTCTCGCTTAGTTATAAATTCTAAGTCGAATCTTTCTTAAACTCGACTTTAGCTTTCAATCAATGATAGGCTAGAAGTTGAGTTTAAGATAGATTTGACTTAGAATTTCTGTATTGTATATTGTAGAATGGCCCTTAACTACACTGATTTCAAATTCGTAGTAAGATGTGCCTGGAATTTTTTTTTTATTTTTAATTTGTTCAAAGCCCTGCAGAGCTCGTCAGTTGTGTTTTAATTCGATTGCAAATCTAAATCCAAATTGTTGAAGAATTTGGCTACATTATCTTTTGAAGGCGGCTGAGGTTTAACTTCGGAAAAAGTCACTCTGACACCAATATTACGTTGGAAATGTAACTCTTAGTTTTATTTTATTTTATTGAATGCTTCATACCGTATGCCTTATGTTAAGTTAGAATAGTACAATATATAAAGAAAAACATATAGCATTTCCAGAAAAATGTCCACCGTGACACGAAAATGAAAAGTTATTAAAAACTTATTATTTTATGATATTACCTTAGCACAACATCTCAATTTTATTAATTTAAGCAATTTGTACATAAATTTATTTACAATTACAATCGTCTGCATTGTTTCACAAATGTAGTTTTTCTCTTTCGTAAATGTTAAGTAAATGTTTCGTAAGCGTTTGTGTTTTAGTAAAAATTGAAGGTATTAACTAAAGATAGTTCTTTGTCAATTATTGAGGCAAGGAAGGAACAATATATAAAATTGGTTTCTTGACTACCCAATTACTTAATTACTTCGTTATTTAATTACTTAATTATCCAATTTAATCACAATGGAAATTTAAGTAACGTAACGCCAGCAACGTCACGTCAGACGACTAAGCCTAATTACAAAGAAACGGGAAAATATTTTTAAATTTGATGACTTGGAAAATAAGCTCATATTATTTAAAATTCTTCTAAAAAAAGTTTTATACAAAAAGTCTTGTCTAATTTGCAGAATTTTGCAAATATCGTAAGCCAAGTCGAAAACTACTTCCGTTTTTTGCAACGTCACGCCAGAGCATAGTTTTGCTTATATCTTTAAATCCTTGGAGTCGATTGTTATAATTCTTTTACTTTATATAGTGCTACTTAATTACTACGCAAATATAAAAAACCTTATTAAAAATTTGACTTTTTCATTTTTTTTTTTTTAATATGTTTTCGTACAAATCGTACGTAACGCTAATTTGGAAATGCCCATATAGCGATCACACCTTATATAAAAAAGCTACATTTTCAAATACACTCAAGATAGAGTGCTAGATTGTAGAAACATAACTATCTTCCCGTAACACCACCACATCCTCTTCTCGAATTTTTACTACTTCATGTTATTATCTATTTGTGGCCGTGACATACTGGTTAAGGTGCGTGACTGATATGCGATAGAAAACAGGTTCCAATTTCATCTGACACAAAAAGTTGTTTCAATTGAATCAATTTTTCTGTTTGGCCGTCAACTTTCTGAAAACAATGTCAAACTTCAGAAAGTAGAATTGCCATGTAAGGCTTCTTGACAACATACTATGACCCGTTAAGAGTCAGCAACTTGTAGGTTCAGTTCTCGATCATTTGTGCGCAAATATTTAATAAATACCACACCCAACACAATTGATCATAAGAAGCTCGGCCAGAGTCCTTTAAAGGCCTGGCATGGCCGATTCGTATTTATTTTTCGTTATTATCTTTTGAGATATAATATTAAAAAGAAGTAAACGTAATTTTTGTGTACTCACGCTTACCTTATTGTAACGAGAAATTTATAGAAAAAATGAAATGATAACGTTTATCTCTAAATGAATACCTAAACTGAAAATTCAGAGCGGTTTCGTGCTCTATTTAAGAAAATTATACTAATAAGTTAGTTTAACATTTTTTTTTTAAAACAGTTTATTATAACAAATTAACATATTTGAATAGAAAATTCATTTAAGAAGTTAAAAAAATGTTTATTCAAAACAAACTTTTAATATTTTTAGTAATGGCAAAAACAACTGCTGTACAAAAAACTTGGTTTGTTGATTATATATAACGCCAATGAAATAAATAATTAGTATGTGTCTATTAGTAACTCACAGGAAGTACATGCTCTTATATTAGCTAGAGGAGGATCAAAAGGAATTCCCAATAAAAATTTATATAAATTAAACGGACTTACGTTATTAGCTAAGTCCATAACAACACTGCAAGAGTCAAATTTTTTTGCTGCAGTATGGGTTTCTACAGACAGTGAATATATTAAAAAGGAGGCCATAAAATGTACGTAAGTTAAAATTTAAACGTTTTCCCTTTCAAAAAAGATAAAATATATATATATAAAATATATATATATAAAATATTTCCTAACGCTAACATCTTAATGCAAGTGGAAAAATTTAAAATTTTTTATTAATGATCTCCACCCAACACCCAAACAAAATAACAAGCTGAGATAAAGCTACGGCTAGTCAAGATTAATGTATTTACTTTTCGAAATTTTTGAGGAGGAGATTTTTGGGGTGTAAAATTACAATTCCTTAATTACAAAGACTGGGATTTCATTTCCCACAGCTGCTTACTTTTTCAAAACCTATACATATACTAGCTGAATACCCGGTGTTACTCGGGAGTTAAGATGAATATTTTTTAAGCATACTCGTCGATTTGAAAAACTTTTCACAAACTCTAGAAAGAATATTGTGTGCATCTTTCAAACAGGTAACTTCGGCACAATGAGCAAAATTGTAACTTCAACATCTCAAGATTATGAGAAAATGTTAGAAAAATCGCGATTTGTGTGTACGTGCCGATGCATAGATTGGACATTTTTTATAAAATTTCATAGTCAAACCAAAAACGAATTTATGGCAAACGTTAATGTACATTTTCTCACACATACATGCTCTCGTGTCGTAATGTTGCTGTAGAGTTCAATGTGCTCAGGCTACTAAATGTTTGCACATGAGCTCGTATGCTATTATTGTTGACGTAAGCTTTGTGTGTTGTTTTTAAGGCTTTACAATAATTATAATTCACGGATACTTTCTTAAAGAAATAAAATTAAATTAAAAAAAAACTAAACATTCTTAGTTTTTTTTAAGAATAAACAAAAACTTGCTTAAAAAAAAAAAAGACACAGTTTTGATAGTATCGTAAAGGCTGTTCATAAGTACACAGTCTAATATGAAATGTCGTAGGTTTCGATTGCTTTACTTACGTCGCACAGTGGCATGTTTGGGGCATTTAGACGGTCTTAATTCTGTAACTCGGGTTTGAGTGTACGGAATAATTTGAAATTTTGGACTTAAGCTTTTAAGAAGCATTTCTTCCTTATGTGTAATTTTCGATTGGCCTTAAGAAAAAAAAGTTACGAAAATTTGTATGGGAAAATTTGACTTTTCGCTTCCCTACACTACGATTTCCCACATTTTTAAAAATGATATTACTTCTAAACAAAATGCAACACAGAAACCGTAAGCCACTTTTTGCAAGTACGCCACGGTAAGCCCCTTATTTCTTAGTCCACCAAAAAATATCTTGTCAAATATTTGTACCTGTCTTTCTGAAGTTATGTTTGAGTTCTCAAAAACGGTAATTTTTGCCATATTTCAGTTGAAATTTTACCATTTTCCGAGCCTTTCCCAGCTTTTGTTTTATTATTATCTTAAAGTGCATTATATCGACTTCATATACTAATAGTTTCAGATTTTGCAAACATCTGCATCCTTATTTTTCAAGGGGTTTTCGTATTTAACCCCTTATTTTGAGCAAAGATATAATGTAGTTTTTATGCATTAAAACAGCTACCACACTGTTTTTCAGTATTTTAGTGCAATGTTAATAAAATTGAATGAAAATATTCATTTTTATCAACCCAACCTCTCTGCTCCACCACCTCTCCCTATAATAAAGAGTGTAGAGCGAAAAAGTAAGTCAGTAATAACAAATAACAGGTCAACAAGATTTATTAAATGCAAGTGTTTTTGTTCTGTTGTTGTTTTTTCTAATAGAAAAAGCTGAAGCATAAGGTTATTGCACTTCGTTTATGTTTACATTTTTCGCAAATTAACTGTTAACTTAATTGTAATAATTTTTAAGCTAAGGTTTTTGTTTGTTGACACAATTCAATGTATGATTATTTCTTCTGTTGAAGTCAAAGAGTGCGCGTTAATTAGATATCAAATTAAATTATTTAAGTGCTTTAATTATTTATTAATTAATTTAGTGAAATGGAAAGTACAAACGTAGTTTTAACTCGAAATGAGTTCTTTGAAGTGTGTTGTACTGTTCCTAAAAGATAGATTGGTACTGCATATTTGTAATAAATCAAATTTTTGTGTGGAAGATTTTGACCAGATAGATATTTTTAAAACAAACGTATCTAAGTATCTCCACACATTTAACGAGAAATTTTATAAAGTTGGCTGTCGTAAGGATAGGTATGTTTTATATTTTACCTACACTTTGTTTACCGTTATTTGGGGAACCAGGAATTTTTCTAAAAAAATTTAAAAAATATTTTCTGCTTTGTCTTTCCTTCCTATTTCAATATTTAGGGGTATAATTTGCTGTTAGTTTTTCGATACACCTTAGTATACATTTTCTTGATCAGCGTAGTTTCCTGATATAGCCTTTTTTTTTTGTTTTTTATCATCTGCAATGGATGTTTGTTACAGGTTTCTTACAACTTGTCAAAGCCGGTTGCAACTGGCTGATATTACTATTAACTTAGAGGAGAATAATGACGAAATTTTAGAGGAGCAACCTACCTGTTCCAAAAGAGCAGGAAGACCAATAAAATCATTTGAAAGCTGTGCTGAGCGAACAAAACGTCGAAAAGTGCAAGAGCTGTTGGAATTACATACTTCTGAAGAATTGACCTACGCTGCTCAAAAGTCTCAACGAGCAGATGGAAATCGGTTAAAAGCAGATACGATGAAAGCGGTTTCGGAATTCCCTGAAGATTCAAAGAGAATCAAGCAATGTTTACAGAAACAAGAAAAGCAACGAATGTTTACTCCGGAAGAAGCTCTTGCGTCTTACGTCGATAATAAAATGACGAGACGTATTTATAATAATCTTAGAAAAGATGCATTGAAAATAGGCCATTTCTTATATCGATCTACACATATGCTGCAGAAAACAAAAAAAGAATGTTTTCCAGATGAGACTGCCATCCTTGTAAATGAGATAAGTGCTGCAGTGAAAGTGCAAGATATGGTTGATATGACAATAGTTCGACTGCTAAAATCACAATCATCGTTTATAGCGACCCATGTTGCTGACGGGATGACTTTGACCCTTGTTTGCAAATGGGGTGGAGATGGAAGCTCAGGGTATAGTAGATATAAACAACAATTTCAAGATGAATCCAGTACTGATGAATACCTCTTCCTTTTAAGTTTTGTTCCTATAAAACTATACATAGAAAATGTCTCAAAACAAACTATTTGGGAAAATCCTAGCCCATCATCCACTCAATTATGTCGCCCATTCAAACTGATTTTAGCAAAAGAATCCGAAGACCTATCCGTAAAAGAGTTTAATGATATAGAAAACCAAATCTCCGCTTTACAACCGGTTACTACGTCCGTGGCTTCGAAGAATGTTACGGTGAAAACAAATTTCGTTTTAACGATGATAGATGGAAAAATAGCTAACTTTTTAACATCGACAAGGTCAACGCAATCATGCTACATTTGCGGAGCTAGGCCGAGTGAAATGAACAACGTGGCACTTTTAAAAACGCCAACAGTTGAATTTTATCGCTACGGTTTGTCAACATTGCATGCCTGGATTAAAGCGTTTGAATGCCTCTTGCATATAGCTTACGTTTGGACGTTAGAAAATGGGCAATAAGAGAACCAGCTGATAAGTTGATCATAGAAAAAAAAAAAAATTATTCAATCTCGTTGTAGAAAAGAAGTTGGAATATTAATTGAAGTATGCAAGCCAGGATATGGAACTACCCATGATGGCAATACTGCTAGAACCTTTTTTAAAAATCCTGAGAAATCAGCAAATATAACAGGAATTAACGTAGCGTTAATTAAAAACTTTAATATTATCCTTAGCTGTATATCGTCAGGTATTGAAATTAATTTACCAGTCTTCCAGACTTTTCTTGAAGAAACTCGCAAATTATACATTAGTTTATATGGCTGGTATTGTATGCCAGTTAGTGTCCACAAAATTCTTTGCCATGGATCAGAAATTATAAAACAATGTGTTGTGCCTATTGGGCAATTATCAGATTAGGCTCAGGAAGCCCCAAATAAGGATTGTAGGCGTTTTCGTATGTGCAATACGCGGAAGTCATCAAGGGTTAATACAAATATAGATCTTCTAAATATGTTGTTGATATCTTCATATCCTGTGATAAATTCATACCGCAAAAATCCGTTAAGAAAACATAAATCTTTTACCCCAGAGATGCAAAAATTTCTTATGCAGCAGGAAGAAACACTCGAAGGAAACAGTTCGTCTTCTGATACATCTTCAGATTACGACTCTGAATCGTCGGATTCATAACATGAAGTCAAAATGAAGATATTTGGGTTGTTTTTGAATAAATAATTGGTGTAAAGTATATAAGAGTTATATAATTTTTAAAGAAAATTTTATAAGTAATCAAAATTTGAAATAAAAAAATAAAGGTTCATTAAGAATTTTTTGAAAAATTTTACTTTAAACCTAGAAAATATGTATTTTTTTTTTAAATTTCTTGGTTTGACCTCAAAAAATGATATGTTTAACTTAAATCCTAACTAGTGTTATATATCCTCAGAAAGACCATTAAATTTTCTTTCCAAAACGTCTTTAAAAAAGTTCCACGTCAATAAGTTCCGCTGGAAACACGTTTAAAGTGAAACAACCTCCAGAAACACGCAAATTAACCCCTAGCTCCCCAGGGGGTCAAAATAGACCTCCACTTCTCATACATTTTTTTGCTTGTTTTTACATCCCCTATTGTTTAAAATCAATAAATAATTTTGGCCATCTAAATCGTATGGGGCACGCCACTGTGCGTCGCTTAGATCAAGGTGCCGTGTGTGAAATAAATCTATAGCGAAAGACAGTTTGTCTTGTAATAACTGCAAAGGCATTTTGCAGAAATCATGTGTTAACATTGATGACATTAACATTACTAAAAAAAAAAACGAAATGGCCATTTTAGTCCTTGAAAGGACTTTGTCCGCTCTTCTAATGATTAGTTGTGTTGTGAAATGTTTGAACACAAATGATCGAGAACTGGACCTGCAAGCTTTATGCCGACTTCGGATGGTTCATGTTCTCAAGAAGCTTTTCATGGCAGTTTTCACTCTCTGAGACTTGCCATTGTCTGCAGAGAGGTGATGCCGAACAGAAAAATTAATTCAATTGAAAAAACTTTCTGCGTCAGGTATTACCAGGGTTCTTTTCGTATGGGCCACAAACTCTACCCACTGTGCAACGAACGCCAATTAACATTACTTACATTTAAATTTTTACCCCAGTATTGTTTTCAACTGTACAGAGTGTCTGAATTCGTCAATTGCAGACATCTAAATTTTCTGATCACACTACGATTTAATTTTTTTCTTTGAATGCTGTTTCTCCTTCTAATGAACCAATTGAACTCAAGCAACAAGAAGAAATCGAAGTTATCGCTCAATTATGGTTGGACAGAATGTAAACACAGAGCTAGCTGTTTTTGACCGAACGATTTTCCCTCACTTATCTTAATTTTTGCCGTCGGTGGCTGAAACTCATATTTTGATTATGTTGTGAATCATACGAATGTTTCCAAGCCTAACATGTCATGTACTAGACTTATTAAGCGAGATATACAACCTCAATCACTATTTTTAATCTAATCTTTTGGAGGGTTTGGGTCCCGCCACATTACTAGTGCCCAATGAAAACTAAACCAGCCTCGGATAATAACTCCAATTGGAATGTCCACACCATGCGCGCTGAGGCTGAAGAAGTCATTGGTATCCGGCGCCCGCAACCTCGGAACCAATAGTCAGGAGTGTCGCATCGCGACAGCAGTAAAAAACGCCGCTTATAGAAAAATGCTGCAGTCAGCTGCAACGCGAGCAGTGCGAGAAAACTACCGCGAAAAGAGAAAGGAAGAGAGGCGCCTTTTCAGACGCAAGAATAGAGAGCAGGAAAAGCGTGAGCGTGAGTAACTAGAGGTATACCAGGGCAAGAAGGATGCACGAAAATTCTATCAACGGGTCTAACCCAAGGTTTCAAGCCCGAAGCATTAACTTGTAGACACGAAAATGGAGATCTGAACACGGATACACAGTGTGTGCTAAAATTGTGGAGACACCACTTCTCCAATTTTCTTACTGGCGACGATTCCACCAATGCCGCCCATGAAGAGCGCAGTTCAGTGCTACCAATCAACGATGACGGAGTGGAAGTACCAGCACCTAGCCATGAAGAGGTTCGAGTTGCTATCCAACGACTCAAAAACAATAAAGCAGTGAGTGCTGACGGCCTGTCAGCTGAATTGTTTAAAACCGGCGGCGATGAATTGACAAGGCGCATGCATCAGCTCATCAGCAAAATATGGCTAGCAGAAAGCATGCCTGACGATTGGAACCTCTGCGTACTGTGCCCTATACTAACTCCGCCAGGTTAGCAACTTAGTTGCACCTGCCTGTCCACAGCGAGGATAAAGGAGGATGGTTGTTTGTAGGATACGTCCTGCAAACGTAAAAACTGATAGGGCCAACCAAGAGCTCGGGGTGGCGCCCATCTTGCTAGCAGGTCATATTCGATATATCGAAGGTATAGCAATTTACCTTAAAACTTGTTAGTACGGGGACAGTCTTAACCCGTCAAATGGGGTAGACCCTATCTATCCACCGCACCGAGACCTTAATTCGGCTGGTTGCAACAGATGTGAAGTGTTTGGCATGCGTGCGTAATAGTGTCGACGCTTCGGCTTTCCAAAGTGGTTTGCTTGTCAAGTGTTTGACTCGCACCCTCAAACTGGCACGGCAGTCACTGAGGGAAGTGTTGAAATGGTGAATAACTAAGGGTTCTCATACTGAGCACGGCAGTCCCTGAGAACAGTGGCCAATACTCTATGTCTGGATATTGAAATCCGAACGGCCAGAGTAAGAGTGGCATTTGCAAAGGTTCTCCAGAGTAGGTACCAGTCATGCGTAATAGTTTCCAGTTGTGTCGGCAGCTGAAAACTGTTAGCCTAGCCCTTTAAGTGCTCATTGAGCACAGTCATAAATAAGAATGCACTTTTTCATAATTGCATTTGTGTGTTCTTGGTCTTTTTGCGGGGATGTTGTGAATCCTCATTTGACGGGATCGAGATGCCCAGATGGCTGTCGTGGGCTGGCCCTTCGGAGAGTCTCTTACTGGTTGTGGTTGTGTGGATGCTACACGGGTCTAGATTGACCGGCGGGGTCACGCAGTGGTTCGGCCGGGCTGGCATATCTGTCTTAATATGTAAGAGATTGGGTAGGTCTCATCTCCACCAGTAGATGGATGGTAAGTACGTCATTACTGAAGTCTAAACTGGTACTGCTATTACGGGCAGTTTGTAATTTATTACATAATGCTCCTAATCAGCAGGACATTGGGTGATGCTTTGTGTTTGTGAAACAGCTTCCATGTTCGTGTTGCCACACCGGATGCCCCGTATGTTTTACTTGTTAAAACATAAACGGGTCCGTGTTGTGGTACAACACAAAGTTCTGGTTGTCTGTTTCATGACCTATTACCCTAGGTTTTAGATGACCCAAGTACTTAAGCCTTACGGCAGGTGTAACTTGTAAATCGAATACGAAAATCAATTTGGTTTTCGTAAGGGCAAATGTGTGACTGATGCGTGGATGTTTGTGAAGAGAGTGGTGAGTGAGAGCAGCTCCAAGTATTTCTTGGGGTTGTTTGTTGATTTCAAAGGGGCTTTCGACTATCTACGCTGGGATAGAGTGATAGCTAGACTGAGTGAAGTGGGATGTTGTGAAAGTATACTTTGGAAAAGTTACTTTTCCGGCAGGCGTGCATGTGTTGTTGGTGTAAACCAATGTGTATGGATGGATGTTGTTCGGGGTTATCCTCAAGGGTCTATCTGTGGTCCACTCATTTGAAATCTCATGATGGATCCTAAGTATATTGAGGAGGCTCAGTCAACTTTTTAAATGCTGTGAGTATGCTGATGACCTCTTTGTTTTGATTGAAGGCCAGTCTCGTGCTGAGCTGGAAACCAAAGCAAGTGAGGCCATGGGCATTGTGTGTGAAGGGGGTGTGAATATTGGTGTGAGTGTGGCCATGGACAAGACCGGGATAATGCTGCTGAAAGACAGATTAGCGCCTAATCGACATCCATCGGTACGTGCGAATGGGGTTACTCTCAAGTATGTGACAGGAGTGAAATACTTAGGGATAACCATGATTGAAAGAATGGGGTTTATTGCTCATGTTGTGACAATGAAAAGCCGACTTTTGTCGGTTGTAGGTAAAGTGTGCCATTTGCTTAGAAGTGAATGGGGCCTCAGTAGACGGGCTGTGCGCCTTATGTATGAGGGTCTATTTGTTGCTTGCGCAACTTTTGGCGCTCCTATATTGTGTGATGTGGTCAGGTATGCTGTGGGATATCGAAAGATACTCTCTTGTCAGACAGCCGTTTTGATTGGGTGCATGCCGGTGTGTCGCACGGTGTCTACTGATGCCTTGCAGGTTTTGATGGGGGTAGCTCTGCTTGATCTTGTAGTGATGCGCAATTGCGTAGCCTACGGGATTAAGAAAGGCGTGCCTTCATTATTGTTTGATTGGATCTCGCACTCTGATACGAATAGTATGAATGAGGATGAAAGAAAAGCTAGACTGTGTGAATGTGTGATATCTAGATGGCGATCTAGATGGAATGAGTCTGTGAATGAAAGGGTCACGTATAAATTTATACGTGATGTTCTGTTTGTAAAGGAACATCCAGACTTTTGGTTCAGCTTAAGTCTGGGTTTCCTTTTGACTGGACATGGTTCTCTTAATGCATTTTTGCATGAGAGAAACTTGAGTGACAGAAAAAGTTGTGATTGTGGGGCAGTTCGTGAGGACTGGTTGCATGTGCTTCGTGAATGTCCTCTTTATCAGGATATTCGTGATTTGCGTGCAATGGGTGTGATGCGTGATAGTGGTTATTTTGATCTTGGAAATGCGCTTGCAACAAGTGAGCAAATTTCCAAGCATGTTTAATTGTGGTATTGCGTGAGTTGGTGCTTTTGTGTGCCTATGAGACTTTGTGGTCCATAAATGAATGGTTTGTGAATATGGGGTGTGTGGTGTGAATGTTTTGTATGTTTGTTTATGGGGTTGGGCTCATCTCCTTGAGCTTTTCTTTTTCGAATTGGTAACTAGTCCAGAGCTGTGATGGGCTAAAACTGGTAGTAGCCGGGGCGTAAGCTACGAGGTTTGATCAAGGACTTTAAAACTAGTACCACGGGCAGTCAGCGGCGCCTGGCTTATGTCAGGCTGACTGATTTGGGATGGACCTTCGGGGAGTTTTCGTGGTGGCTGTGGTTTACTACCCATATCGCGGGCGGAGCTATCCAGCTCAGTATGGCTTACACTCTCAAACCGGGCGCCATAGCCTTTAGTATGGAAGAGGTTTTAGATAGGCTTCCACCCCCACCTAGGGTTGCGAAGTGTCATCACAACATGGAGATAATTTGGTCCCAATGTTATGGAACAAGTAAACTTAAGCCTACACGGCAGTTGTTTACATTACACACAACATTTATACTTCATACAACCCTATACTTAAGAAAGGAGACCCAACAATCTGCGCCAGCTATAGAGCTATCAGTCTTATTGTATTTCCATCGCATTTAAGGTTCTCTCAACCGTACTGTGTTTAAGATTAAGGCGCGCTGAGGCATGGGTAGTTTCGCAAACTGACGCAGCCGCTCTGGGGGTGTTCGAGAGAAAAGTTCTTCGCAAAAACTTCGGTCCTGTTTGAGTCGGCGATGACTATCGCATCCGAATGAACCAAGAGCTGTATGAGCTCTACGAAGACAATGACATAGGTCGGCGTATAGCTGTGCAGCGACTACGCTGGCTGGGTAATGCCCATCATATGGACGACGAAGCTCCAGGGAAAAAGGTACTCGAGGCGAGGGTCGCTGGACCATGCCTCCGATGGATGGACCAAGCTGAGGAAGCCCTTACCGCACTTGCTGTATCCGAATGGAGAAGGCGCGCGCAAAGCAGAGGCTCCTGGCGAGAGCTGATGAGGTCGGCCAAAACCCGAACACGGGTTGTTACGGCCACCTAAGTAAGTAAGTAAGTAAGTAAGTATTACTAAGACTTACTTAAGGGTGATCCACTAACAGCTTCCTACTTTGTTTTCTAAATAAAATACATAAAAATCAATATATTGATTCAAATCCTTATTTGGAATGATAGTTCGGTTCCTACAACTCAATATTAAAAATTATTTTCTTCAAATGCTTCCCACGACCAACTCTTAAATTGTCTATTCTGTGGGTCCAATTGTCGACAACTCTTTCCAGCATATCGGCCGGTATTCCTTGAATAACACGAGTTATGTGGGTTTGCAAAGCGTCAATAGTTTCGAGTTTGTCGACATCAACAAGTGATTTAACATATCCCCAAAGAAAGTAATTCACTCTTTATAAAGAAATTGCCAATCTTAATCTTTAGCCTTCTGAACCCAAAATTAGGAATTTTTAGTTTTTTGAAAACCAGTACAACAGCTCACGTTGCCATAACCACGTCGTGTCTCTGATACACATGCGCTTAAGCCGCCTCTCACCCTCTTCCCCCGGTAAAATGAAGTGGTTGTGATAAAATTGATTTCACAGTACTAAAATTAAATTGTTTGCACATTTGAATATTGTATTAAATTCCTTGGAAAATTTATCTATCTTTTCATTTGAGTTACGGCTACAAGCAACAACATATAATATGTTAGAAAATGAATAGCTTTTATTTTACTTTTGTGATTGTTGTGTCCAACTGAAGGTTAACACAGTGCATTAAAATGTTACAAGTCTGTAGACATTTGACTAAACGGCTTCTCTCGAGATGAGACATTTTTAATAAGGTTTTTGTATATATATTAAAATTTTTATCTTGCTATTATATAAAAATGAGACTTGAAAAACGGGGTTTTTTGCAATTCCACAGGTAAGCTCAAGAACTGATGCACAGATTTTACTGAAATTTTTATTATTCTTACAATAATTTATAGCTAAGAAGTTTTTGGCCAATAATCTGGCGTTATTGGAAATATTTATCAAATTCATGTCTTTTTTCGGCGATATGTCGATCTGATGTATGGTGAAATGAAAGATCTTTGCAATTCCAACAAAAAAGTCATATAAGTAAAAATGTGTCATGTATCTAGGATCAATAATTTTGTCGGAATTGTTATATTTTAGTGAAAACGTTCATCAATTTCTTGCAAGCAGCCATTTGTTGATTGGCTTCGATGCTCTCATTACTTGCAGCTAGCAGACGGTTGCTTTGGTTTCGCCAAAAAAGCAGCGCTGGCCGCCCTATACCATAACTGAGCGCTCTCTGAGCGTAACTTTTCACATGTACCCAAAACTCACTATGATTCAGTCGATCGCTGACAGTGATGCTGTGGAAACTTATGTCGCTTTGCGCTGCAAACTGTAAGAGCTAAGTGATCGCGATTGCCACTTTTTAAAGTCAAAATTCCTCAAATTTAAATAACATTCCTCAAAACAATTTTTGAACGATATTTTAATTAAATAAAAATAATTTTGGTGGTTGATTTCTTTACTACGCTTTTTTTCTCAAAATGGCGGCTCAAAAAGCAAGACATACAAATTTAATTTTTTTCATGATGGCCATAGAAAAATTTAAGAAAAGGAGACAATTTGATCATAAGATAAATATTTTATTATGGAGTCGACAAAGCAGAATAAAATTTTGGATAAGAAAATTATGTAAGAAAACTATTAGCCAGATTTGGTAAATTAAAACATTGTCACCACCTTTAATTGTGTTTTTGACACTAAGAAAAATATTTGAAGCTGTTCAAAGTCACCGAAAAATTTGAAATATTTTTTATTTGGCAATTAAAAATTGAAAATAAAATTTTTTAGATTTTTTAACTAATGCATCGTGCAAAGCACCCTCAAAAATAGTAGTATTTATACAATATTTTTGGGCTTATTGATTTTTTTCTGCTCAAAGTTTCAAACAAAAAGTCATTCTTGGCGTTAACGAGTAAAATAAAACTCACCTCTCCTCACAAAGCGGCAGTACTAGCCCAGCCCTGAAAGCATTTTCTCCAAGCGAGAAAGAGAGTTTCAGAGAGTTTTTTTATGGAAAATGTTGAATTGCTGTGTGCAGAATTCTGAAGCTACAAAATAGAAGTACAAACACTCCCGAATTCGTGTTTGTACCGAATTCGTGTGTATTTTCATTTATCACATTAAGACCAATAGTGCCGTAACAACCAAATCAACAGCAAGTCACAACAATAACTTCAGAAGTACAAGCAATTTATGGTACGTATCAATTTAAGCTTAAAGTAAAACGCCGTGCGCTGCAATTTCATCACTTTAAAGCTGCTCATTCATATGGGTTGAATGCAAAACAGAAGGATTTTTTACCATGTTCTTATGGCACTACATACACTGGTGTTACACGTGCAGTAATTACTGTATCTTACAGCAATTTTGAGCCCCATACAGGCAAACAGTAATTAGTGAATGAAGTACAGTAATTATGAATTCCTACCCTTAAATAAACGTTTCGCTCAGCAATTATACACAATATTTCTTTAAAATAACAGCATTGCGAAATTTCCTTAAAAAATCAACACTTCATCAAAATAACATTGCAAACTTTGATAATTTTTGTGCCACATTATAAAAATATTGGTAACACAATTTTTTTTTTTTCATTTTTGAAACAAAACGGAAAACAATTTGTATATGTTTCTGCATTTAAGAAAATTATTAACATGTATATTAACAGTCTGCCACATATTTCAATCACAGCTGAGCAAACATTCTTGGTTATTAACTTAAATAAAACGAAAATAATACGTTATAGACCTAACACAGAAACAGTTGAAGGGATATTACAAACCAAAGCTTTAATAAAAAGTTATGATTGTAGCAATATTGTTTTGGATCAAACTTTAGATTTGGCAAGTGGGTACCATCAAGTCCTCGTAAAAAAAAGTGATAGAGAAAAAACTGCGTTTAGTACGGCATTTGGGCACTATGAATTCAATAGAATGCCATTTGGACTCACCGGAGTTCCAGCAACTTTCCAAAGATTACAGGGAATAGATTGTTTTCTATATTTAGATGACGTAATAACTTATGGCACACTCTTGCAGCAATATGAGGAAAGCCTAGTGCAAGTATTTCAGAGACTAAGGGAAAATTGTTTTAAGTTAAATACGGAAAAGTGTCAATTTCTTCGTAGAGAGATATCCTACCTAGGACACAAATGTTCGGAGCTAGGGGTCTTACCAGACCCACAAAAGTTAGAATGCGTAAAAAATATTCCAATGCCAAGGAATAGAAAGGAAGTTCAAGCGTTTTTAGGGTTAGCAAATTATTACAGGAAATGCATAAAAAATATGTCACAATTGGCATCCCCCATAAACAATTTATTGGAAATAGACACAAAGTTTCAATGGTGAGAAAAATGTCAAGAAGCATTTGAAAAGATAAACGAAGCTATAACTTCATCACCCATGTTAGCCTATCCCGATTTTGAGAAACCATTTTTACTAACGACTGACGCAAGTGGGGAGCGATAGGAGCAGTTTTGTCACAGGGTGAAGTAGGAGAAGACAGACCAATTGCCTTCGCAAGTAGATCATTAAATAGCACAGAAAAAAGGTATTCGACAATAGAAAAAGAATTTTTAGCAGTCGAATGGGCAACAAAAAATCTTAGAGCATATTTATTAGGTAGACCATTTAAAATTTACACGGATCACCAACCCTTGAGAGGCATAGCGAATCTGAAAGATCAGACATCAAGATTAGCAAGATTTAGACAAAAAATATTAGAATATGATTTTGAAATCATATGTAAACCAGGAAAAAGAAATTTAAATTTAAATGCAGACGCTTTAAGTAGGAAACCACAACAAGAGCAGGGTATAAGAGTAGTGCAAACGAGATCAAGGACCAGAGTCAACGAGCAATAGGATTAATCAGAGAATATCCCAGAAACTGAAAGTACACAGCAAGAAGAATCATTAGGTATTGAACAAAAAGGGAAAATAATAACGGATACAAAAGAGATAGAAACAATACTGAAAGATTTTCACGATTCAATTTTAGGAGGCCATCAAGGAGCCTTGAAAACACTATTTAGAATAAGAAAAGAATACCGGCGAAAAGGAATGCAGAAACAGATAAAAGAATATGTAAAAAATTTCAAGAAATGTCAAGTAAACAAAAGTTCTAGGTTAACTAAAATGCCGATGGTCTTGACGGATACACCAACACGGCCATTCAAAAAAGTTTATATGGACATAGTCGGTATCCTGCCAGAGACAATATCCGGTAATAAATATATATTAACATTCCCAGACGATTTTTCAAAATACATGGCTTATGTTGCAATACCAGATGCGGAGGCAAGCACCTTGGCAAAAGCATTTTTCAATGAGATTTTGACTCGTCAAAATGTGCCAAGGGTGTTAATAACCGACAATGGGCCAAACTTTATTTCACGTCTTTTCTCGGACGTATGTAAAATGTTATGTATAAAAAAATTGCACATTACACCATACCATCCGCATAGACCTATAGCGGAATATTTGCGGAGTTTCGCGAAAGAGGATGGGTCAAACTGGGATCAATGGTTGGCAAGTGCTATGCATGTACATAACAACACAGTGCATGTATCAACAAAGCAGACGCCTTTTCGAACATTTTACGGGTTTGATTCCGAAATGCCGACCAATTTGAAACGAAATTGTGGGCCGGTATATAATGCCGAGGATCCTTCAAAAGTATTAAAGTACCAGATCCAAAGAGTGCATGAGCTAGTAAGACAGAATCAGGAACGTGCGAAAGAAGCCTATAAAAAGCAATATGATAGTACTTTAAGCCCAGTAAAGTTTAAAATCGGGGATAAAGTACTAATGACGAATCAGAGTAGGAAAAACAAATTTTCACCAATATGGATAGGGCCATACGAGGTGGTAGGAATTAGAAGTGCTGAAATGAAATTTTCAGCTGAACTGAAATTTTAATCAGAAATAAAACGAAGAAATCCATAACAATTTACTGTTTCATAGCAACTAAGAAAATAAATGATTAGCGAATATAAATTAAATACAGAAGAAAAATTATGGGATAATGAAATAAAACGAAATAAAAGAGATATTAAGAAAACATAAACACCGCAACAGGGTAATGGTATAGGTGTAATGAAAAGAGGGTCCAACACAAAGGACAACAAAAAATAAAGAGAATTTAGAAAAATTGCAGAAATTTTAGAAAAACGAAACAACCAAACGGTAATGCTTGCCGAACAAGAACAAATCAGGAAATTAGAAAACTATATAGGTAACAAATGTCAGATTAATAATATTTCTAACAAATGGAAAATGCAGAATAATTTAATAAATTACAAAAAGAGAAAAAAAAAAATATATAATTTCTTGTAATAAAAAATTTGGAAACAATTAATTTCAAAGCCAAATTTTTTTAATTGTGTTTTTTGTGAAAAAATCAAAGTATTTTTTTCGAAGTCGTTTAACTTTTAAAAAAATAAGCAAGCGCGTTTTACGAAATAAAAACCGTAGTATGGTAGACGTAAAAACCAGCATTGAAAGGTGAACAATGTTAGTTCTTTTCCTACAAACATACACACACACACACATAAACACACACATACACACACATTATCGTACTTTTACAATTTAAAAAGAAAAAACAAACTGAATTTAAAGAATAAAGTGAAACGAAAATTCGCATATAATAGAGCAAAAGAAAGAAAGGTTATGTTTAACAGAGAATAAAATGCGTTTACGCATAAAAATGTTGAATTGACAAATGGAAAAATGCAATGTAACATTAAAATGTAAGAGAGAAAATAAGTTTCTGAATAATCTAAAATTAAAGAGAAAAATTAAATTAATAAAGTAATAAGAAAAAGAAATGTAAGCCGAGATGACATTAAATAAAAAATGCAGTACAAGGGAATTTAAATAAGAAATAAATATAAGACCGGAGATTCTAAGCACCAAAAAAAAAAAAAAATAAAAAAGCAAAAGAAAATCGAAAAGTACCATTAGAGAAAATGTTAAGGAAAGAAAACATTAAAAAATTATGTGTAGCAGAAAAGAAAAGGTTTGTCGAGAAAGAACAAATAAAATTGTAATAAACCATATCTCAAGCCGTAGAGAAATAATGCATAAAGCAAAGAAATATTTGTAACAATAGATGAATAGTAAAGTAAAAATAGAAATAATTGTTAAAGACGGTGAATAATTTCTGTAATGAACAAGAGCTTAACTTTATAGGGTTTAAATAGATAAGGGAGTATCGGAACCAAGGAAGAGTGGGGGTGCAACCGAAGATGACGCCGTTGGACCAGAAAAAGGAATTACCGAGGGGAAAATAGTTGCAGAAAGGATGAGAAATGTGTACAACGAGTTTGGCTAAAAAGAAGTTTGTGGCGCTAATGCGGCAGCATCCGCGTGAAAAACTGCAAGAAGGTGGCAGCATCCACGTGCAAAAATGCAATAAAACGGCGGCAGCATCCGCAAAAACAACTGTGACAGGCAACTGACATAAAAAAAAAACTACAACGACCAAACAAAAGAGATGAACACTCTTCTACAATAAAATAAACCAACAAGTGTCAAAACTTTCATAAAAAGAACAACACTTTCTAAAACAAAATCAAAGATATTCCACTTTTTCTAAATCAACCGAAGGTAAAAAACCCTTTACTAAAACAACCTAGCAAACCAAAAGTGTCAAAACTTTAATAACAAGAACAAAACCTAGAAGATAAAATAATGAAAGGAACCAAACCATTTCTAAAGAACAATAAAGCAAAGTTCTAAAATAAATTACATAAAATCTAAGCCTACCATTTAATGTCAACTAAAATTAAAAACACGAAAAACTATTTGAAAAGCAGTGTTTAAGGAAATTAATAATTAAAATTAATCAATTGATGAACTATCAGAGAAAAAGACAACATAAGTTAAGCGCAAGACGCAAAGCATCCACGTATCACCACAACACACACTTCAACAAAGTAAACCACAATTACAACAAGGAAAAAACGTCGTAGCATTTTCCCCGGAGAACCGATGGACAACACGAAAAAAGAGAAAGAAGTGCAATATTGAAATTGCAGTGAACAAACACCATCCCAATCCTCCTCTCCCCCCCTCCCCCCAAAAAAAAACAATAAAAGTTAGGAACTAATAGGTTATATTAATCGGAAATAAATATTAGATAAAACTAGAAGAAATACAATATAAAGTAAAAATATTATCCAATTGTTTAAATGCATAATTAATTTAACATGTAATAACAATAGAGTGCAGCTACAACAGCTTTTTTACACTTTCTCAGCATTAACCAATTCAAGGCCACGACCCCAAAATCATTGAACAATATCAATGTTCTGGATACCAGTGACCCCAAAAAAAATAAATGTGGGAAAAATTTACCAACAAATGAATGAGTTGGGCTCAGGGACAACACAAGACATAACAACTAACCATGCATATACATAGATCTCATTACACAACCGCTTTTCATCTTCTTTTGAGTTGACCTTTTGACAATTTAACATCGAAAACGCTATAATTGTTAACAAAGGTACTCATGCGGTTTAAAGGAGCAGCAACCATATAGTTTGTTCTACTAAATGGTAAATAAATTAAATTGTTGGCGTTTCTATTGCTTCTACGGTTAGTGTTAAAAACTATGTGAGAAAGAAGTTCTGGAGAATTGAATACACCTGTTATAAGTTGGTGTAAATATACGATATCTGCAGATTTCCTTCGATCACTTAAAGACTGCATTTTTAATAGTTTTAAACGATCCTAATAAGGAGGAAGGTCTAATATGTCAGTTCCACTTAAACCCATTAGAGCAAACTGAAGAAAACGTTTTTGGACTCTTTTTATTTGATCAACATGCACATTGTAACTTGGGGACCATACTTGACTTGCATACTCTAAGTGAGGACGCATGATTGCATAATACAACGATGCAGTTGTAATCATGCTATTAAATTCTTTTTATAAGAGCGTTTTATAAACCAAGCATTGAAGATGCTTTTTTACAAATATTATCAATATGAATGTTAAACGACAGATTAAAGTTCATGCATATACCTTAGCATATACTCAAGGTCATAGTTGGGCATATATCTGGATTTAGAAACATATTATTTTTAGAACACCAAAGTTCAAAAGATTTTAGATCAGACTGAAGTAGATCTGAATTATCTCTAGAATTAATCGTTCTATATATTTTCATATCATCGGCATAAATAAGCAGATGAGAGTGTTCAATGATGTGAGATACATCATTGATAGCTTAAATAAACATAAGAGGACCAAGGTGGCTACCCTGAGGAACACCTGATCCAGCAATAAATTCAGAAGACAATGCGCCTCGGAAACGTATTTGATAAGATCGCTCCACCAAATACGATTTAATCCAGTTCACAAAATATTGTGGAAATCCCATTAACTCAAGTTTAAATAAGATTAGATTGTGTGGTAGCTTATCTTAGTCAGTGTGGTAGCTTAAAGTCAGTGTAAACACAATCGACCTGGTTACCAGAATCAATAGAATTTAAGCAGAATGTTGTAAAATCGAGAAGATTAGACACAGTGGATCTGCCATTCACAAAACCATGCCTACGAGTTGTTATGACTTCCCCACAGTGAATTTTCACCCGATCATACACCATGCGCTCAAAAAGTTTTGGAATCGATGAGAGCTTAGCGATAGGCCTATAGTTATTGACATTGTTCTTGCAACCCTTTTTAAAAATTATTATACTACATAAGACTTGTAAATGATTTTTTCCAAAAAAGTGGAAAATAACTTTCGTTAATAGATTTATTGAATAATAAAGAAAGTGGTTGACTCAAATCGGAACCGCATTGTGTTAACACTGCGGCAGGAACACCGTCAGGTCCAGCACCAAACTCCTCATCGATCGATCTAATATACATTAAAATATCCTCTGGAGTGAAGGATATATGTTCCAAAGATACTCTGGGTTCGGAATTCATATATTCAAAGTACTCTCCATCAGGATTAAAAGAATCTGAACAGAATGATTCTTTAAAAAGATTGGCGAATAGGCCACACATTTTGACGGGATTGTCAGTAAATCCCTCAGGAGTTCTAAATGAAGAAGGAAATCCATCAGATTTCTTCTTTGTGTTTACGAATCCCCAAAATTTCTTTGGATCTGCCAATATTCTCAGCTTAACATTATCTAAATATTCGTGATATAATGTAGCTGAGCGATTTTCAAATTCCAGAAACAAACGTTTCTACGTCGTTTGAGCCTAAGCTACAGACGCCCATGCCCTATTCCTGTTGTTGCGAAAAGTCTTTAAATTCTTTGTGTACCAAGGGTACGCAGAATTCCTCGCAATTTTGAGACTATAAGGTACGGATTGAGAAAATACAGCAAAGAGTCCATATAAAAAAAATGTATGGAGTCATCAAGGCAATTTTCATTTATATATTCTAAAATTGCATTAAATTTACCATGAGCAACTGATTCAACTTCAAAAAGTCAGCTTTTTTAAAATTGAATTCATAAAGCTTATCTGCTGAATTAGAATTTACTATATTTGCTCTGTCGGATTTGTACGAAATACTCAAGGGTGGATGTTATTCATCAACAGTAGTTAGAGCATGAAAGGCCCTCTTAACAACAACATTGTTACTGTCTGTAGTTAAGACCAGGTCAAGAAGTCTTTCAAGACTATTATAAATACAACTCACTTGTTTTAAGTCTGAACATATATTATCAACAAATATATATTCTTGGCGGGTCTTCGAATTAGATGCACAATAGTACGTATAATGGTCAGAAGAATGCCATTTTAAATCAGGTAGATTAAAATAGCCCAATAATAAAATGTCGTCATTAACGTCAAGTAAATCAATTATGTAATCTATACACTCCGCAAGGCTTGCATACACCTCTACACTACTCTTAGGAGGAACATACGTATTAATAACATATACATTAGAGTTACAATGTATAACTTTAACGTAAATTAGTTCAATATTAGAAGAGCAGGGAATATAAAGAATGGAACTATAGATCGCAAAATAGTTCCTTACAGCCAAAAGGACACCATCACCGACAATAGATTTGTTGTGTTTAACGTTGACACCTGCCGTGAAGGCTTAATTCAACGTTGTTCCATAACAATTGGGACCGTGGTACAAAGCGTCGGTCAGCGCCCCTTTGAGGATTCAAAGGTACCAAATTAGCTCCATGTTGTGATGACACTTCGCAACCCTTGGTGAGGGTGGAGGCCTATCTAAAACCTCTTCCATACTAAGGGGTATGGCGCCCGGCTTGAGAGTGCAAACCACACCGAGCTAGATAGCTCTGTCCGCGATATGGGTGGTAAACCACAGCCACCACAAAGACTCCCCGAAGGGCCAGCCCAATCCAGTCAGCCCAGTATATGCCAGCAGAAGCCAGACATACACCGGGGGCCGCTGACTGCCCGTGGTACCAGTTTTAAAGTCCTTGGTCAGACCTCGTAGCTTACACCCCAGCTACTCCCAGTTTTAGCCCATCACAGCTCTGGACTGGTCACCAATCACCAGCACCGACAGAAGAAATATTGTCAGTGTATCTGTCCTTTCTAAAAACTTGAAAACTATTGTCAAACAATTCCAAATCAGTAATGCTTCCGTTCAGCCACGTTTCTGTTAACGCGATAGTATCCTCAGAGCAATTTTGAGTTGATAGAAAAGGCTTGAGTCACCTTTTTAGACTTATTTTTTTGGCTTTAACTCAGTAACAAGAATATTATCGGCCAACAAATTAGAGTTAAGAACAGTTGTAAAATCATCGGCTGCAACTGTTAAAATAAAAAAAGCATAGGAAGGCTTATTACCAATTTTTTTGCATGAACAGAATGCATTTGAGTTCACTAACTTGGATTGCCTGACAAACGTCAATACATTTTCTATTGATGTCCTGTGTCCTTTAGAGCTTTTAGATCCTTTTTCTGATGAAACTGTCAAAATTCCGGAAGAAGCAGTCATTGACGAAGGAACCGAAATGTTATCCTAAACAGTAATTTCATCAGAAACACTGGTAGTGGATGCGGCGCTAACTTCGCTAAAAAAGCTAACTTTTTTCTGAAATTATTATTTAACAAATTAAGACTTTCCCCAAAAAGCTTTATTTTTGAATAGAGTTCATCTGGGGAAAGGGCCCTGCACGAAGCACAATACCAGCGAAGACCAGACCGCACTGACATTAAATCGTCAAGGCACGATTTAGAAATACTAGCACAAGAAGCATGGAACATTCGCTCACACGGACCAGAACAACTGAATATAGGGTACAGAATATTCTGGCTTTTGCATTGCTCGTTACGAGAACAAGCAGCAATATTATCAACGGAAAAATAATCCATTGCAAAAAATTTTAAATTATTCTGTGAGCAAGTGTTTTTGAATGTAAAATGTGCTTATAGGGTTAGCACATTAAAATGCAGCGTAAACAAAACTGTTTTAAAACAACAACAACACTACATACGCTGACTGCACTAAAGTAAAAAAACACCGCACAAAGAGGAATTGAAAAACAATTAGGCAGACAAACATGCACTGGATTGTGTTAAAACAACAAAAACTATTATCAATTATTATATGTTACTAGCTTATACCCGGCGCGCTTCGCTGCGCTCAGCGCTTATTCCCTAAAAGAGGGCGTAGCTTCAGTGAAGCCATGCTTTTATAGTAACTTCGTACCGAGTTTCATTGATGTGTGACTTATTTCGAAAGCTATACCGAAAATTTTGGGTGCGGAATAAGACCGCGCCCCTCGACCCTCGCCCAACACCCATAATATGTTACCTGTGGAACGGCATGTGTAAATTGAGGTCGAATACTAAATTCCTAGGCTGTGCGACCTATAATTCCAAAACTGTTTGATATCGAACATTTTAGGTGTGTGTAAGGTGCCTTTTACGATCGGCACCAGACTTCACAGGAACCTTCTCAAGGCTTTGGTATAAAAATTGGCTTAGCGGTTTCGAACTCTTTACGTGATATACATATATACCCACACACGTATATACATTCAGTCGCCTCACGCTCTTTAGGAAAAAAATTGTTCAGTCCGGTTCTTCAAAATAAACCATGGCGTATGTTATGATGATCCCCAAAATATTTCGACGAAAAATATTGGCTGGTATGGTAGTTAAAAAAAAACGGTCAGAAATAAGAGTTATGATAAAGTTCTTTTGCATCAAAAAATCTTACATTTTTCCCGTTGGACCAAAGATAATGCGGATTTTTATGGATTGTTTTAACTTTTTCCATATTATTTTCACTAAAATTCAAACGAAATTTTTCCTATACTACTTTAAGTCAAATAAATTGTAAAATGTAAAAAATGTGTAAATTTTTTTGTAATTTCATTCAATTTAGTTCTTCACTTTACACTATATTTTATCATCAATAGATAATTTATTTGACTAAAAGTAACATGGCAAAACAAAAAAATAAAATTAATTTGAATTTTAGTGAA
The DNA here is from genome assembly GCA_914767935.1 of Coremacera marginata. NCBI lineage: Eukaryota > Metazoa > Arthropoda > Insecta > Diptera > Sciomyzidae > Coremacera > Coremacera marginata. The sequence continues at coordinate 115,003,342 of OU612047.1, read as the reverse complement.
AGTAATTAAAAAAAAAAGTTAAAAAAGTAATGAAAATCTGCATTATCTCTCGTCCGACTGTAAAAATTTAAAATTTATTGGTGCAGATTGGAAGAACTTTTTCATTACTATTATTTCTGACCGTTTGTTATTTTAAACTAACACACCATTAAATATTTTTATAAAAAACTCGATTTTTAGAGCATTATTCAAACCATTGCGTGGCATACTGGTTGAGGTGCGTGCCTTGAATGCCATAGAACCCAGGTTCGAATACCACCTGACATAGAAAGTTTTTTCAATTAAATTAATTTTTCTGTTCGGCCGCCATCTCTATGCAGACAATGGCAAACTTCAGAGAGTAAAAACTGGCATGAAAAGCTTCTTGAGAACATAAGCCGTTCGGAGTCGGCATAAAACTTGTAGATTCAGTTCTCGATCATTTGTGTTCAAACGGTCGAAGTATTTTCAAGGGCTGAAATGGCCATTTCGTTTTTGTTTTTTTTTTCTTTTTTATTTCAAACTATTCCAGCTCACGGATGGCTATTCCTACAGTCGAAATATTTGGGGAATCATCACAACATTAAGCATTATTTTGAGGAACCGACTTGTTCACCTTTTCTTTTTGTGAGGAGCCTTATTATACATACATACATTTTTTACAGATAGATAGATGAGCAGATAAAGTAGTCATGGCAACATTTATATATATAGTGACCGCCACTTGGTCCCATTGCACCTACGTACCAAGTTTCACTATCAAAACACGTACAGCTCAGAAATTAAAATGATTTTTGAAAAGTCGTCGTAGATAACGTGCGAAACGCCCATTTTTTAAGGGTTTTGGCAGTAACCATATGAACTAATCTACCAAATTTTAGTCTTTTACTCTAAAAAAAGTCTGATATACATCCTTTTTATAGATTTGTGGGCGTTTAAAGTAGGCGTGTCAACATTTATATATAAAGTGAACGCCAATTTGACCCATAGCACCTACATACCAAGTTTGTCTATCAAAACGTTCACATCTCAGGAATTAAAATTATATCTAACCGATAGCCCTGGCAGCTAGTGCTGACTTAGTTATAATTTTTAAATTGTAATTAACTATAGTACATTAAAAAAATAAGTAAATAAATAAATTAAATAAAATTATTTCTGAAGAGTGGGCACAGATATAGTGCTACCATGCACATTTTTTGCAAAGCTGTCGAGAGTAAGCGTATGAACTTAGTTACCAAATTTTAGTATTTAACGATGATAATCGTCTGATTTAAAGTAGTTCTATTAATTTGTGGATCAAAAAAAAAAAATCAAGTGGCGGCCGTGGCGTAGTGGGTAGAGTGTGTGGCCCATACGCGAGAACACCCTGGTCCGAATCCCACCTGACACGGAAAGTTTTTCAATTGAATTAATTTTTCTGTTCGGCCGTCACCTCTCTGCAGACAATGACAAACCTCAGAGAATAAAAACTGCCATGAAAAGCTTCTTGAGAACATAAGCCGTTCGGAGTCGACATAAAACATGTAGGTCCAGTTCTCGATCATTTGTGTTCAAACATTCCACAACACTCACAACACAATTGATCATAAGAAGCTCGGTCAAAGTGCTTTCAAGGACTGAAATTGGCCATTTCGTTTTGTTTTTTTTTTTGTGGGTGGTACAATTGGGCGTTGCAAATTTTATATATATATATATATTGACTGCCACTTAGAGCACCTGCATATCAAGTGTTACTATCAAACTTGTGCAACTCAGGAATAAGCATGATTTTGAAAAAGTGGGCGCAGATATGGTGCGACCACGGCCCTTTTTTAGCAGTTGCCGACTGTGACCATATGAACTAAATTACCAAATCTTAGTCTTCTACGGCAAAATCCGTCTGATATAAAGTATTTTTACTGATTTGTGGGCGGTAAAAATGGGCGTGACAACATTTATATTTGCATAGTGACTGCCACTTGGACCTATAGAACCGGCATACCAAGATTCACTATCAAAACGTGTACAACTCAGGAATAAGCATGCTTTTGATAAAGTGGGCGTAGATATAGTGGGGCCATGACCATTTTTTGTATATTGGCCGACAGTAACCATACGAACTAAATTACCAAATTTTAGTCTTCTACGGCGAAAACCGTCTAATATAAAGCATTTTTACTAATTTGGGGGCGGTAAAAGTGGGCGTGAAAACATTTCTATTTACATAGTGCCTGCCACTTGGACCTTTAGAACCTGCATACCAAGATTAACTATCAAAACGTGTACAACTCAGAAATAAGCATGATTTCGATGAAGTGGGCTTAGATATAGTGCGGCCATGCCCATGTTTTGTACATTGGCCGACAGTAACCATACGAACTAAATTACCAAATCTTAGTCTTCTACGGCAAAATCCGTCTGATATAAAGCATTTTTACTAATTTGGGGGCGGTAAAAGTGGGTGTGAAAACTTTTCTATTTACATAGTGCCTGCCACTGGTACCTTTAGAACCTGCATACCAAGATTCACTATCAAAACGTGTACAACTCAGGAATAAGCATGATTCCGATAAAGTGGGCGTAGATATAGTGCGGGCACGCCCATTTTTTGTATATTGGCCGAGAGTAACCATACGAACTTAATTTCCAAATCTTAGTCTTCTACGGCAAAAGCCCTCTGATATAAAGCATTTTTACTTATTTGTGGGCGGTAAAAGTGGGCGTGAAAACATTTCTATTTACATAATGCTTGCCACTTGGACCTTTAGAACCTGCATACCAAGATTCACTATCAAAATGTGTACAACTCAGGAATAAGCATGATTCCGATAAAGTGGGCGTACATATAGTGCGTGCACGCCCATTTTTTGTATATTGGCCGACAGTAACCATACGAACTAAATTACCAAATCTTAGTCTTCTACGGCAAAATCCGTCTGATATAAAGCATTTTTACTAATTTGGGGGCGGTAAAAGTGGGTGTGAAAACTTTTCTATTTACATAGTGCCTGCCACTGGTACCTTTAGAACCTGCATACCAAGATTCACTATCAAAACGTGTACAACTCAGGAATAAGCATGATTCCGATAAAGTGGGCGTAGATATAGTGCGGGCACGCCCATTTTTTGTATATTGGCCGAGAGTAACCATACGAACTTAATTTCCAAATCTTAGTCTTCTACGGCAAAAGCCCTCTGATATAAAGCATTTTTACTTATTTGTGGGCGGTAAAAGTGGGCGTGAAAACATTTCTATTTACATAATGCCTGCCACTTGGACCTTTAGAACCTGCATACCAAGATTCACTATCAAAACGTGTACAACTCAGGAATAAGCATGATTCCGATAAAGTGGGCGTATATATAGTGCGTGCACGCCCATTTTTTGTATATTGGCCGACAGTAACCATACGAACTAAATTACCAAATCTTAGTCTTCTACGGCAAAAGCCGTCTGATATAAAGCATTTTTACTTATTTGTGGGCGGTAAAAGTGGGCGTGACAACGTTTATATTTACATAGTGACTGCCACGTGTATGCATAGCACCTGCATATCAAGATTCACTGTCAAAACTTGAAAATATCATGAATTAAAATTAGTGCTGAAAAGTGGGCGTATATATAGTGTGACCACGCCTATTTCTTGTACAGTCACCGAAAGTAACCATCTGAACAAAATTACCAAATTTAGGTTTTATATGATTAAAACCGTCTGATATATAGCAATTTTTTTGGTTTGTGGGCGATAGAGCCAATTTGGGTTGTATGGGAGGTACCACGCCCCCTTGCCCAATCAACACCAAACTTCACAGGAACACTTCCCGAATGTTGCTTTAGTATCCCTAAAAATTTCATAAAGTTTGGTTCGGTGGTTTTGGAGTCTATACGTGATATACACACATATCCACATACCCACATACCCACATACCCACATACCCACATACATACATTCATTTTTATATATATAGATAGATGACTTATTTCGAAAGCTATACCGAAAATTTTGGGTGCGGAAAAAGTACCACGCCCCTCGTCCAACACCCATAAAATGTTACCTGTGCAACGGCATGTGTAAATTGAGGTCGAATACTGAATTCCGAGGCTTTGCGACCTATAATTACAAAACTGTTCGAAATCGAAAATTTTAGGTGTATTTACGATCGGCAACAGACTTCACAGGAACCCTCTCAACGCTTTGGTATAAAAATTGGCTTAGCGGTTTCGAAGCCTTTACGTGATATACACATATACCCACATACGTATATACATTAAGTCGCCTCACGCTCTTTAGAAAAAAATTTGTTCAGTCTCGTTCTTCAAAATAATCCATGGCTTATGTTATGATGATCCACAAAATATTGCGACTAAAAATATTGGCTGGTATGGCAGTTAGAAAAAAAAAAAGAAACGGTCAGAAATAAGAGTAATGGAAAAAATGTTGCATCAAAAAATCTTATATTTCCGTTGGACCAAAGATAATGCGGATTTTTTGGATTGTTTTAACTTTTTTTCATATTATTTTCACTAAAATTCAAACGAATCTTTTCCTAAACTAATTTTAGTCAAATAAATTGTACAATGTAAAAAATGTGTACATTTTTTTGTAATTTCATTCAATTTAGCAATTCACTTTACACTTTATTTTATCATCCATAGATAATTTATTTGAATAAAAGTAAAATGGCAAAACAAAAAAAAAATTTAATTTGCATTTTAGTGAAAATAATACAAAAAAAAAAGTTAAAAAATTTAAATTTATAGAGTAGAGTAAAAATTTAAAATTTATTAGTGCAGATTGGAAGAACTTTTTAATTACTATTATTTCTGACCGTTTGTTATTTTTAACTACCGCGCCAGTAAATATTTTTATAAAAAACTCGGTTTTTACAGAATATTTCAAACCATTCCGTGGCATACTGGTTGACGTGCGAGGCTTGTATACCATAGAACCCAGGTTCGAATTCTATCTGACACAGAAAGTTTTTTCAATTGAATTAATTTTTCTGTTCGGCCGCCATCTCTACGCAGACAATGGCAAACCTCAGAGAGTAAAAACTGGCATGAAAAGCTTCTTGAGAACGTAAGCCGTTCGGAGTCGGCATAAAACATGTAGGTCCAGTTCTCGATCAATTGTGTTCAAACATTCCACAACACTCACAACACAATTGATCATAAGAAGCTCGGTCAAAGTACTTTCAAGGACTGAAATTGGCCATTTCGTTTTTTTTTTGTGGGTGGTACAAGTGGGCGTGGCAAATTTTATATATATATATTGACTGCCACTTAGAGCACCTGCGTAGATATGGTGCGACTACGCCCATTTTTAAACAGTTGCCGACAGTGACCATATGAACTAAATTACCAAATCTTAGTCTTCTACGGCAAAAGCCGTCTGATATAAAGCATTTTTACTGATTTGTGGGCGGTAAAAGTAGGCGTGACAACGTTTATATTTACAAAGTGACTGCCACTTGCACCCATAGCACCTGCATACGAAGATTGGCTATGCAGGCTAAAGTGGGCGTAGATATAGTGCGGCCATGCCCATTTTTTATACATTGACCGACAGTAACCATATGAACTAAATTACCAAATCTTAGTCATCTACGGCAAGAGCCGTCTGATATAAACCATTTTTACTGATTTGTGGGCGGTAAAAGGGGGCGTGACAACATTTTTATTTACATAATGACTGCCAGTTGCACCCAGAGCACCTGCATACCAAGATTGGCTATGAAAACGTGTACAACTCAGGAATAAGCATGATTTCGATAAAGTGGGCGTAGATATAGTGCGGCCATGCCCATTTTTTATACATTGGCCGACAGTAACCATACGATCTAAATTACCAAATCGTAGTCTTCTACGGCAAAATCCGTCTGATATAAAGCATTTTTACTGATTTGTGGGCGGTAAAAGTGGGCGTGACAACGTTTATATTTACATAGTGACTGCCACTTAGATCCATAGCACCTGCATACTAAGATTCACTATCAAAACGTGTACAACTCAAGAATAAGCATGATTCCGATAAAGTGGGCGTAGATATAGTTCGGCCACGCCCATTTTTTGTATATTGGCGGAGAGTAATCATATAAACTAAATTATCAAATCTTAGCCTTCTATGGCAAGAGCCGTCTGATATAAAGCATTTGTACTTATTTGTGGGCGGTAAAAGTGGGCGTGACAACGTTTATATTTACATAGTGACTGCCACTTGTATGCATAGCACCTGCATATCAAGATTCACTATCAAAACTTGAACATTTTAGGAATTAAAATAATTGCTGAAAAGTGGGCGTAGATATAGTGTGACCACGCCCATTTTTTGTACAGTCACCGAACGTAACCATCTGAACAAAATAACCAAATTTAAGTTTTATATGATTAAAACGTCTGATATATAGCAATTTTTTTGGTTTGTGGGCGATAGAGCCAATTTGGGTTGTATGGGAGGTACCACGCCCCCTTGCCCAATCAACACCAAACTTCACAGGAACACTTCCCGAATGTTGCTTCAGTATCCCTCAAAATTTCATAGAGTTTGGTTCGGTGGTTTTGGAGTCTATACGTGATATACACACATATCCACATACCCACATACCCACATACCCACATACCCACATACATACATTCATTTTTATATATATAGATATGTTAATAAATTATTTCTTAAACAAATAAACACTGCCACGAAATGGAAATTATTTTAAAACATATAAGAACGTTTTTAAAATATTTTTTTAATACTTATTGTCCACAAAAATCAAACAAAACACGATTATAAAGGATACTAATCACAGCAACACACTAAAAAACCATCGATAACAACAAGAAGACGAGATCAAGTATTTGATATTTAATAAAGTAGGTCATGTAAAGAAATCATGTAAAGAAAAAGTGTATTAATGGATTACAGTAATAAGATTAAATAGAATTCAAAACAATAAATAAAGCAAAATGAAATACATACCATGTAAGGAAATATGAATTTTTGATTAAAAAAAAAAAAAATAAATAAATAAGACAAGAAAATATTAGAACTTACATAGAAATAATTACTTAAGTTTAAGTAATAAATAGCGAAAAATAAAATACATGAAATAAGCGAAGAAACACATCCAAAAACGAAAAAATTATTAATAGGTTTTTAACAATAATTTTATCTTTTTCGAAGGGCGGAGGAATGTTGTGAATTAATCACAAACGAAGCAAATTACCACTGAATACTTGTAGGCACTACCTTTTGTGCCATACAGCAACCTTGAATTTCTGAATTCAAGGCAAATGCCAAGTCCAAGTGCGACTGCATGAAAGTGCAGTATCAGCATTAATGCACAAACCTGTAAACTGACGCCAGTATGTCATGAGAAATAAACTCACACCTTTGTGCGTTCTGCACCGAGAACAAAATGCGTCGACAGCATTTTAAATTAATAATATTTTATTGTTGTTATTACATGCATTCAGTTATGGTAATTTAAATTAATAATATTTTTCTGTTGTAATTGCAAGCATTTATAGTATTTTTTGCTGCAATTAATAATTGGACAATAATTGAAACAAAAGAACTGCGCCTTTGGGAAATTAAAAGTATGTTAAACAAAATGCAATACGAGCATTTTGCATATGCTAAACCCAAGACGGAACATTCTATGGTAGACGGTAATTTTATTCTCGGCCATGTTATGAGGAAATGTTTTGTGAAATTATAAAACTAAACCATTGTAAAGTATTGCGCAATTAAATAAGAGTTAAGTATAGCAAGTTAATCGATTAGCTAGACTTAAGTATGTAACCAAATTAATAAGAAGAAGCTAGCCCAGATATGTTATAAATATCTGGTCTCTGCTAAATAAAGAAGCAGTTGAAAGTTAATTAACGACAGTACTAAACAAAAATCGTGAGTTCTCATTGCAGTGAGTTTTCTAGTTTGATTCCAGCTCTGACGACCGACGCAAACTGAAGATACTGGACCAAGCAATGGTTGGTGAGTATACTTGCAGTTAACTCGATTAAATGACTCGACGTTGGGTAACTGGTCCCAAGTGGCAGATGCCTATCAGCAACTCGGCTCAGGTGTATCGCCTGTAGCCACCCATTATAACAGGATACGGCCAGAAACCGTATCCATTCAAATTAGGAAGTTTAGGCCACGATTAATGGCCTAAATGGATGTTTTATAATGGATGTTGTTAGTGTCTGATATTTCTTTGTTGATAAAATTTGATCAAATAACTTTCCTTTCTGATCATGACTTACTTTTTTGCTCAGTAAATGTAAATTTAGGTAGAAATACACCTGTTAGTTTTTCCTACTAAGACTTTAATTCTATTAACTTTTCTGCGCTACTTGAAGATTTATATGATGTACGATGGAATGACTGTTGGTTCTTTAACTCAGTTGATGATAAGCTTGAGTTTTTTATGAATAAATTGTGTTCCTTGTTTGCGCGTCATGTTCCACTGCGTGCTGTACAAGTCTCAAATAATCGTTGTCCTTGGTTTACGAATCGTGTACTAGTTGCAATCAGGCTTAGAAATAAACTCCATTCGAAATGGAAAATAAGCCCCACAAATGATAACTGGGATAAATATAGGAGAGCACGCAATTCTGCAAATGTTATCATTAAACAAGCTAAAACTAATTTTTTTGCTACCAAGCTCAACCCTAACCTAAGCTCTAAACAATTATGGCATAATATTAAAAGATACAGAGTTCGCAGCAAGCATTCAACTGAATGCTGCTTAAAACCTGATGACCTCAATAACTTTTTCTTGGCAAGTGGACACCCTAGCCCAGCCAGCGGTTTTAGCAGGGTTGATTTACCGGTGTTGACTAGAAACTTTCAATTTAGCTCCTTTGAATTTAATACTGTTAGTGAAGATTGTGTGGTTGAATGCATAATGACGATTAATACAAATGCTGTGGGAGTTGATGGTTTGCCCATCAGGTTCGTAAAATTAGTTCTACCTTTTATTTTATCACCGTTAACTCACATTATAAACCATTGCTTAACTTGCTCTCGATTTCCCAATTTATGGAAGATAGCCACTGTCATGCCTGTAGCTAAATCTGTTTCTGCTTCTGAACCCAATGACTATAGACCTATAAGTATATTGCCTGCAATGGGAAAGGTTCTTGAGCGCATTATGGTCAACCAAATTTCCGAACATCTAAACAGAAATAAGTCCCCATTACAGTCTGGCTTTAGGTCTGGTCATAGTTGTAGTACTGCTATTGTTAAAATTTTGGATGACATTCGAATTTCTTATGACCAAAACCTGCTGACATTGCTATGCCTGGTTGATTTCTCCAAAGCGTTTGATTCGATAAACCATTCACTTCTCGGGCATAAGCTAAGAAATTATTTTAATTTTAGTTCTAGTGCCGTTAACTTAATATCAAGCTACCTTGAAGGAAGAATGCAACAGGTGAAAATTGGAAACACCTATTCGTCCGTAAAATCAGTTGAAAGTGGTGTTCCTCAAGGATCTATTTTAGGTCCACTCCTATTTTCTGTATTTATTAATGATGTTTTTCTGTTTGTAAATATGCAGCTCTTCATGCTTATGCGGATGATATCCAACTTTATATTTCACGACCTACTGGTCTCTTAGAGGACTTGACTTATAGACTGAACCACGATTTGACTCTGTTAAACAATTGGGCTGTTACTAACTTGCTTCTTATAAATCCCCTGAAAACAAAAGTTTTGCCAATTGCAAGGAGCGATTCATGCTTCATTGATATCCCTCCACTTTTTATTGGTGACAAACAGATTGATGTTGTTCATAAAGCTAAAAATCTAGGATTTATAATTAACTCTAAGCTGACCTGTACAGACCATATTAATAATACGATAAGTAAAATATATGGGACCTTACGCTTGTTACGCAATTCTGTGGACTACACGCCTCTTGAGACTCGTCGAAGGCTAGTTGTGCAATTAATAATGCCACACATTACATACTTTGATGTTGTATATAGTCAGCTTGACTCACAATCACAACACAAACTCTTGATAGCTTTCAACGACGCGGCCAGGTATGTGTATGGAATCAGTCGTTTTGACCATATTTCTCAAAGGAGTAAAGGAATTCTTGGTTGTGGATTACTGGAATACTTAAATATTCGGGACATTATTTTTTTGCACACACTTATAAATACTCAAAGACCTGAATATCTCCATGTAAAACTGCAGTTTTTTCAGTCCCAACGGTCAACTAATCTTGTGGTTCCTAGGGTTAACTATCTTAACAGCAGCAGACTCTTTTTCATCAGCACCATTAGATACTATAGCTCTTTAAAGCAATGAACATAAACTTCTGTTGTCACTATATCTATTTTTTCCACAGTTTAATCTATACTTCGTACTCTTACCTCTCTCTATCACCATTAGTTTTGTATATTTGTCATTCTTATACTCTTTAAGTAATATAAATCTTCAACTGTACCTTTATGATTAAATTGTCTTTTTGGTTCTTTGTTCAATTAAATATTTTTTTGTATATGTATTTAAAATATTTTTAACATTAATGCTAATTTTAATTTTAACCAATTTTTATAACCAATGATTATTTCTTTTGTAGTACTATAAAAGACTAAGTCTTATTGTACACCACTGTCCTTAATAATAATAATAATAATAATAATTAAGGACCTACGGGTATCCTCACAGGTAGGATCCCAACAATAACAACACAGTACATGTATCAACAAAGCAGACGCCTTTTCGAACTTTGTACGGGTTTGATTCCGAAATGCCGACCAATTTGAAACGCAAATGTGGGCCGATAATAATAATGCCGAGGATCCTTCAAATGTAGTAAAAGTACTAGATCCAAAGAACGCATGAGCTAGTAAGACAGAATGTGGAACGTGCGAAAGAATCTAAAAACAATACGATAGTACCAGTCAAGTTTAAAATCGTGGATAAAGTACTAATGAAAAATCAGTGTAGCAAAAGCAAATTTTCATCGATATGGATAGGGCAATAGAAGTTAGTAGATATTAAAAATCCAGTTACAACCGAAATTCTAATTACAAATAAAGCGAAGAAGATATATAATAATTTTTTTTTTGATTCGCACTCGAAGTAAGAAATCTTTTCAAATACATATAACCCGTGCCAAATGCATGCACGATTCACATTTTAGATCTCGCCCGGATCAGCCGGGACATACAGGATGTGCGGAAATGAAAATTGACGTGAATTTTTGAGTTTTAATATTATTTAAGTCAAACCAAAAACCGAACGACCAGAATGTCTAAAATAATGAAAAATAAGTAAAAAAGAAAAAAAGTAATTTCTGAAGTCTTGAAAATTTTTAGAGTTAACGTTTGAATAGTTTTGTTTGAAAAAATAACAGTCAGCTGCATTAAAAAGTCTGTATTACTCGCCAGCTACCGTTATGAACCGGTATTAAAAAGTAAGGTCAGAAAATTATTTCTGAAGTTACGAAACTTATATAGCGTATTTATAACACCTTCAAAAAGATAAAAGAAACAATAAGCTACGCTTCCACGGAAGGTAAACTCGCCAGCTAGAGGGTAAAAGTTCCGAAGTGCGCATAACATCTCAGCTTAAAGCAATGTATGTAACCAACAAACTGACGTTCTTTCCGCTATTATCTCTTCAGCTGACTATTGATTTCATTAAGTGTAGTATTTAATCTGTTAAATATAAAAATTTCAATATTTATGAAATTAATTTAACCCTGATCTTGATAGTTTAAACTGTTTTTATGATGATGTTTTTTTCAAACAAGTATATTTTTTATTCGACCTAAAAATATGTCGTATTTAGAGAAATAATTAATAAATATTCATGCAATATAAGATATAACAATATTTTTTCAAAATGGAAAATCAATAACAATAATAATAACTAGTGATAACGCCCCGAAAATCGGGTGTACTTCCCTACTTCGCTTTGGAAATCATATCTCTCATTCACATTAAAGCGAGTTCGTGTCTTAAGTCTCTTTACCATTTTTTTAACTTTAAACGCTCATGCTAAGCGCTATCACTTTTCGAAAATCTAATAATTTTCTGCATACCTACACCTCAAGACCTTTCTAATGATTCATCAAGTGTTGTTGTTGTGTTTGTAGATTTGCTGGAATAAGAGGACCCTTGCAGGAATAAATATATAGAAGATAACATATTACATAAGTCCTAAGTCCTAACCTAACCAATTTTGAACAAAATGGTTAAATAATAAAATCATTTATTAGTAGTAAAGGAACCGTTATTGTGTTAGTATTGAGGTATTATGAATAACTTGAGTGATATCTACATAAATGTTCCTTAACGATTTATTTACTTGATATAGACTTGATCCAAAATACTTCTTTACAACAGCATAGAACTTTCTGAATATATGCCATATACTTAAAGTGACCAACATTTTCAGAGCAAAAAACAGTACCAAACGTGATTTCGAAATAAAAATCAGTACAAAAGAAGTACATTAACTAAAAAGAAGTACGAAAAAGAAGTACACTGTGAAAAAATTAAATACGCTGTATTAAGAAATTGATTGATAAATGTTTTTTATATTTTTTTATTATTTTTATTCTTTATTCTTACCTTTAAAATGCTTAACAAAGATTTAATAAATAAAAAAAATATTAAATATTTAAAATAAAAGCATTAAACAATATGAATTGAGATCAAAGACATATTAATTAAAGCCTTAAAAAAAATGTTAAATTATAACAAAAATATAACTTCAAACCATTTAATTACATAAAAGCTATGTGTATCGTATACAACATTTTGTATTTAAAAATTTTTCTTTATGAATAAAAATGTTTTAGACCGTTTTCAGTATTGCAACATACATAGGTAGGAATTAAATTAATAATTTAAAAATGTTTAAATGTAAAAATTTATTGTGTCATCGCTTTTTTAATTACTAATTTTCTACACTCATAGTCGTCGTTTTGGTTTTATATTTTGCTAAACTAGCAATTGGTCTCAAAATTGTTGGTTGAGCTTTTAAAAATTGAAGAAAGTCGATACAATTGTATTCTAAGTTGTACTAAAAGATATGATGTCTTACAATTGTGATTCTTCAACTGTCTATGCTTTATTTATAACTGAAAACATACGCTCAACTGCAGCTAAAGTTCCGGGCAAGACAAAGATCGTACTCAACTAAATGGGCAAATTCAGAGCATGGAAGTAATTCAGTTTGCATGTGGTTAGAAATCTCCACCCAGCGGTCCTTCGTAGCTACATTACTTTGTCTCTACACAATTAACTTTTCAATTGAATAATATATCTTTATATGACCATATTGATCAAAATTTTTGAATATCAAAATTTATATGGAACTCTAAACGATAGACAAACTTGGAAACCTTTTTAAGTAGATCTACAAAAATTTTTAATTTCATTTAACTGTCGTCCACTCATTTAAATAACTGTAGGTCTCATCTTAAGAATTAATAAAATATACAAATCATTTGAATCTACATAAATCTTTTAAAGAAAACCAAAAACTACTTAGGGAATAATTTGAGACGCTTTAAATTAATTCAGCATAATTGTTGCAAATTTGGATTAATCTCCTTTTTTAAATGATGTTTCTGACATCAAAAAAAAAAGAGCATCTTTTCTTAAAAGAAGACTTTTCTTAAACTATCTGATCTTTCACAAAAAGAAGTTATGCAAAGTATGCAAAATGGGTCGTTGAAAAGAAAAGCAGTACAAATGCGTGTACTATGTAGTACGCAGTATAATGGGTGAAAAAGCATTACTATACTGCTAAAAGCAGTACGGTTGGTCGCATTACACATACTATACATCAAATTGTCACAGACTCCAACCGCGCCAACAGCCGTTTCGATAGACAGTTATTTTTTCAAACGTAACTATTCAAACGTTAACTCTAAAAATTTTCAAGACTTCAGAAATAACTTTTTTACTTTTTTTTCTACATAGTTGAAATTATTTCACAGCCAGCGTCATTAGTACCGATTCAGCTGTTGCTCAGATAACTATAATATATTTGAGATAGAAATTAAATGAAATTAAGTGTTTAAGTCAGTGGTGCTCATTCTATAGCATAGCCATTTTTGCGTCTGTGTAAGAGAGCTTTAAGCGTCTTTACTAGTTTTTACTAGTGAAGTGTAGCAAAGTAAGCATTGCACTTCATTAAAAGCATTCATTATAAATATATATTTTATCTGATCACTACCAGAAATCATTTTGAACAATATTAAATACACGAAAAATATATATTATTTTATATATATTTTATTATATATTATGTTTGCTTCTTCAGCGCATGAAGTGCCAAAGCGAACTGAGGTGATTTTTTATATGCGTGAACTTTATATACGTGTTCGTACGCATAAAAGCTTTTGTGTACATTTGCAAGGAGGGTATATTCTAAAGAGAATTCACCACACAATTTTTCCAGTTTTGCAAAAAAATTTCAACCGGCCTACTCAAGGTTTATTAATACAGGTTAAGTCACTTGAGAGAAGCTTGGTCGAACTGTCAGAATGGATAAAAGGAAATCAAGAAAAAAAACCTGAATCTGTACAATTTTTAGCTAACAACTACTTTGACAGTTCGAGCAAAGGCAGAAAAAGAGTGCTTTTCTCTCAAGTGACTTAACCTATATTAATGAACATTGGGCCTACTTGGTGGATTCGAAATTATGTTCGAATCTCAAAATGCCGAAGTGCCGAAGCGATGAGAGACCGTACGAATATTATTGTAGAAAAGCAGCAAACAAAAATCAACTCAAACATATTTTTGCAGCAATTAAGAAATATCGATGGATTGAAGTTTCTAATTGGCTATTTTCTCTATTATAAAAGCTATATAAAAATTAGCTAAGACTTCCAGCTAAAAAAATGATAGAATTTTTTGTTCAAAAAATATTTCCTTCGGTTTTAATGAAAAATCTTTGATATATAAATTTTAATCTGCTAAAAAAAATAATTAATTTTTTTTTTTTCAAAAAATTTACCTATGATTTTGAAGAAAAATTTTTCTTCTATAAATTTTCAGCTAACAAAGTAATCAGAAATTTTTTTATCAAAAATTTTTTATCTGAAGAAAATTTTTTATTCTTTAAGTTTTAGCTGCAAAAGAAATAACACAAATTTTTCTTGTTCAAAAATTTTTCCTTGAAAAATATTTGTTTCAAAGAGTGATGAGGTTTTGCGAAAATTGCGACGTTGTCTATTTTCTCAAAAAAAAATCGATTTGACACGATGTGCATGTGTGCGTGTTTTATTTCTATGATACCTATGCTGCTTTTGTTTTGGTGTTTACTAAATTAATTGAAATTTACACTTTTTCGTTCAAACATTTTTCTTCTGATTTTGAAGAAAAATTTGTGATCTCTAATTGTCGCTGCTTAAACCCTTTATTTTTGGCAATTAATTTTAAAGAAAGATTTTTGATCTACAATTTTTTACCAACGTAAAAAAGTGATAGGGGGAACAGGGGGCGAACCTTCACATGGCAACGTGCCTGACCGCCTCAACCTGGCGAGGCCAGCATTATCCATGTCGAAATCGTCTCAAGTCGACTCAAACCTCCAAGTGGTGTTCCCTGGGCAACGGCAAACTGGCATCCGTCAGTTTGACGGCTAATTTGAGCGGCGGGTCGATCCATAGACCTTAAACATGGAATGTGCGCAGGGTTTGGGTCCCGCCACATTATTACTGCCCAATGAAAACTAAACCAGCCTCGGATAAGAACCCCAATTACGTTGACGACCACCGCAAACGAAAAACGGACAATGATTTACGGATATGCACCTGGAATGTCCGGACCCTTTATAGGGAAGGTGCCATTATCCAACTGGCGGAAGCCCTCAAAACAATAAACTCTGACATCACCGCCATCCAGGAAATGCGATGGAAAGGGCAAGGCTGCTCTAAACAAGCACACTGCGATATCTACTACAATTGCCATGCGGAGAAGCGCGAATTCGGATGTGGATTCGTCGTTAGCCGGAAACTACGCCACCTTGTTTCCCGGTTCACACAAAATTTTTCTACATCAGCCTTATTTGGGCGCACGCCCCGACGGAGGAAAAGGACGAAGCCGTCAAGGATGCTTTCTACGCTAGTCTTGAGGACGTATATGACCACCTTCCGGTCCATGACGTGAAAATAGTCCTCGGCGATTTTAATGCGAAAGTCGGAAGGGAAGGCATCTTTGGCCCCACTGTCGGTCAGTTCAGTATTCACGAGACCTCCACGAACAACGGTCTAAGACTGATCGACTTCGCCGCGGCACGAAACATGGTAGTTAGTAGCACCAGATTTAAGCACCTCGACATCCACAAGGCCACCTGGCTGTCCCCGGATCAAAAAACGCGAAACCAAATTGACCATGTTGTAATCGACGGAAGGCATGCCTCCGTCATGACTCAGTGTTCTAGATGTGCGTACATTTCGGGGGGTCAACATTGACTCCGACCATTATCTTGTTGCAGCCAAGATCCGCATGCGATTATGCAATGCGAAGAACATACGCACAGGAATGCAACGAAAGCTGCAATTACAACGGACTGCCGAAGCCTACTCCGCTCAACTCTCGGTTAAGCTCAACCAACCAACCTCTGGACTCGACGACGCCGGCGGACTTTGGGCGCATATATCCCACTCCATGCGCGCTGCCGCTGAAGAAGTCATTGGTTTCCGGCGCCCGCAACCTCGGAACCAATGGTACGATCAGGAGTGTCGCATCGCGACAGCAGTAAAAAACGCCGCATACAAAAAAACGCTGCAGTCAGCTGCAACGCGAGCCGTGCGAGAAAACTACCGCGAAAAGAGGAAGGAAGAGAGGCGCCTTTTTAGACGCAAGAAAAGAGAGCAGGAAAAGCGTGAGCGTGACGAACTAGAGGTATACCAGGGCAAGAAGGATGCACGAAAATTCTATCAGCAGGTTAAGCGTCTAACCCAAGGTTTCAAGCCCGGAGCATCCACTTGCAGAGACGAAAATGGAGATCGGAATACGGATACACAGTGTGTGCTTAGATTGTGGAGACAGCACTTCTCCAATTTACTTACAGGCGACGATCCCACCAATGCCGCCCATCGAGAGCGCAGTTCAGTGCCACCAATCGACGATGACGGAGTGGAAGTAGCACCACCTAGCCATGAAGAGGTTCAAGTTGCTACCCAACGACTCAAAAACAATAAAGCAGCGGGTGCTGACGGCCTGTTAGCTGAATTGTTTAAACCCGGCGGCGATGAATTGATAAGGCGCATGCATCAGCTCATCAGCAAAATATGGCTAGCAGAAAGCATGCCCGACGATTGGAACCTCAGTGTACTGTGCCCCATACTTAAGAAAGGAGACCCTACAATATGCGCAAGTTATAGAGGTATCAGTCTTATTTCCATCGCATATAAGGTTCTCTCAAGCGTACTGTGTGAAAGATTAAAGCCGATTACAAAAACACTGATTGGACCTTATCAGTGTGGCTTTCGACCTGGTAAGTCCACCATAGACCAGATTTTCACGCTACGACAAATCCTGGAGAAAACCCACGAAAATCAAATTGACACACACCATCTCTTTGTCGATTTTAAAGCTGCGTTTGATAGCCCGAGAAGGGTTTGCCTATACGCAACAATGTCTGAGTTCGGTATATCTGCAAAGTTGATAAGACTTTGCAGAATGACGTTGAGCAACACACGCAGCTCCGTCAAGGTAGGAAATGACCTCTCCGAAACCTTCAATACCGAAAGAGGTTTCAGGCAAGGCGATCCACTGTCTTGCGATCTCTTTGACATCATCATGGAGGGGATCGTACGAAAGGCCGGTGTGCATCGTAATGGCACCATTTTCTACAAAGGCGTCCAGCTCCTTGCGTACGCTCATGATATTGATATTGTCGGCAGAACCAAGAGAGATGTTACCGCTGCTTTCGCTGCTATCGAAAATGAATCAGCAAAAGTGGGTTTGACGATAAATGAGGGCAAAACAATGAATATGCTGTCTACAAACAAGGGAGCGCGGCGTTTAGACTCCCACGTTTCATCCGGCAGCTATAACTTTGAAGTAGTCAAGGAGTTTGTATACCTTGGCACCGCCATTAATACCAAAAACGAAATCAGCCTGGAGATAAGGCGAAGAACAATAATTCCTAATAGGTGCTACTACGGGCTCAGTAAGCAACTAAGTTCCAGAGCCCTCTCTCGATCGACAAAACTAACACTCTACAAAACGCTCGTTCTACCTGCGCTGCTTTATGGCGCTGAGGCATGGGTAGTTTCGCAAACTGACGCAGCCGCTCTGGGGGTGTTCGAGAGAAAAGTTCTTCGCAAAATCTTCGGTCCTGTTCGAATCGGCGATGACTATCGCATCCGAATGAACCACCAGCTGTATGAGCTCTACGATGACATTGACGTAGTTCGGCGTATAACTGTGCAGCGACTACGCTGGCTGGGTCATGTCCATCGTATGAACGACGAAGCTCCAGCGAAAAAGGTGCTCGAGGCGAGGTGCCTACATTTACTTTGAATTGATTTTAATGTAATGGTGTTTATTCAAGCATGTATACACTCAGAGAACTGCAAAGAGTCGCATTTTTAGCATTCAGAGTATTCTCATAAAAAATAGACATAAGTATATATTCAACCCTTAAACACATGCTTCTTATATCCAATTCATTCTCACAAGCAGGAGTGAAAGTCACAGGAAGTTCCCCTATAGGAACAAACTAACTTGTTTTTAAAATCAACTAATTAAAAATAAACTAGTATATGAACTTCTTTGAATTATATTAAGCCGGCATCCACTTCAATTCTAAATAGTTTAGATGCATTATATATGAAGTAATTGAAATACTACTTAAAAACAAGTGATTGATAAACTACTTTGAATTACATGACATGTTTTAATTGCAAATTTTTATAAGATTACAAGTTTATACATATTAAACCATGTTATTTCATCAACTATTATTAACTTTAGGCCATCAGTAATAGTTTTCAATTGGTTATTTTAAAGTAATTAAAAAAGAATTTAAATATAACTAATTTAACAAGTAGTTGAAAATATATGCAGACGAAAGTCAATCGACTTATTTAGCGGACATCGCCATGTAAAATAAGTTAGTTTGTTCTATGGAAAAAAGTCAGAATTTCAACTAGTTGTAGTTGACAAAAAACTACTTTATCAACTACTTTTAAATTAGTTGATTTTCCTGCAGGGTCGTAAGAGGCTGCGTAAAAGAGAATGTAAATCGTCTGAATACTAAATACTTTAAATAATTATGATCAATTTGTTCAATGACTCTCTGATACGCATAAAATACTCAGAGTCATCGAAAATATTCAAATTACGTACGCAGCTGCTAGCGAGATATGCTTGCGGGGAAGTACAAGAGCGTATGAAGTTCAACTCAGCATTTCGCAGAAAGTGTTGCGTACAAGCCATATCTCTAGCCTAAAACACAAACACAATAATTCATGCGTACGTGTGTATTCAACGCGGTATACAGTATGGCAAATCCATCAAATTGGATGCAATAATTTAATGTGTCTTATGTAAGGCTTCGCATACAACGTTGAAAATGTAAATATTGATTTTTTTGCCAAAATATAATATAAGTACACAAATAATATCTCGCCCATAAGCAATTAAACATTTTATTACAGCATCCAGTTTTTTTTTTAAAACGAATATCTCTCGGACGTACAATTCAACTTTTTCTTACAGCATCCAGAGCATAGTATTATAATTCAGAGCTGTTTTATTATTATTCTTTGAATTAATTAAAAGCAGAATAATTATAATTGTGAATTGAAAAGCAATTGCTGTTTTATATATTTGTTAAAGTGTAAGCAAACAAGTAAACATATAGCAACCCAGTAGGAAATTAAAATGTTGTCATCAAATCCTACAGCTATTGACAGCTATCTTGCCAGAGTTACACTAAATAATGCTGTACGAACTATGGAGAACTGACTGTATTTAGGACATAAACGAATTCGGCGTACTGCTTGCTTGACAACGTAAGAACCAAACTGAATGGTAGCTAATAAATAAATAATACAACTTTTATATTTATAAATAAAACTATGCAATTTTAGTTATCGCTTATTAAAAAATTTAAGTTTTCATTTGGTGAGAGGATGTGAGATTTTTACTTATTTTTTCAATGTCAATCAAGTAAAAATCATGTTTAGCGTTCGTAATCGGCTTAAAAAAGATTTTATGTTCGAATAACTTATAAATATATTTACTTATTATAGATCTATTGGCGACATTGATATTGTATTAAATTTCCGGCTGGGTATTTCCTCAAACAACGTTGTGCGTCATGCCAGCATTGTGCCGCAAGAGACAAGAGTCACTCAAAGATCATTTGCATATAAAGCATTCATGCTAACCATACTCTTAACACTCTCTTCACATTGAGTATTCGTATGATTTATATCAGAGGTCGGCAAAACTCAAACTGAGTGTGTGTTGGTGAGAGCAAATATTCTGCAGTGAAAAAAATTTATGCTGCATATGATTTTAAAATTTGTACACTTGCACACAGGAGTGATTTAATGAAACTATTTCAAACATACTATGGCAAAGGTATGTTATCAATAAGTTCAGAAATGTTAATTTTGTTATCGCAGTTTCTTATTAAAAGAATGCTTTTTAGAGGAGAATTAGTTAATCTATTTCGCTGCTTTGAGCATATGAATTTCAGGTCGGAAAAAATTTGTTCACAAAAGTAGGTGGAAGGATAAAAAGCTAACAGTTTGTAAGAAACTGCTTTTAGTTTTGGGTAAAAGCAGCCATCAATGGTTTTCCAGAATTCTACAATATGCTGTTCATCGATCATTTCTATTTCGGTTCGGAGAATTATCAATTCAGATTGAATCTGGAATTTATACTTCGTTACATCACATTTTAAAGGATTTTCAAATAAATTAAATAACGGCTGCACTTCTTCAAAGTCTTTAAATCTCTTTTCAAAATTATTTGTAAGGGTTTCTATTATGTCAATGTGTTCATTCTTTTGTTCGCTTGTAATATTTTCAAAAACTGATGCTCATGGGAAACTTGAATAATTTTTTTCTTGAATATTAGCTAAAAGTAAAAATAGTGTTGTTTTGAATTCAAAAATGCTATTGTATGAATTGTAAACAGTCTTATTTTTTCCTTGAAGCTGAAGGTTTAGCTTATTTACGAAATTGGTTATATCTGTTAAAAATGCAAAATCCAAATTAAAGCTATTGTCTTGTAAAGCATCTATTAAATGTTCAGTATTATCTATTTTATCGATTTTCAAAAACTGTATTACTTCATTCCTTAGATCGTAAAGCCTGGAAAGGCAATCGCCACGACTGAGCCACCTTACTTCTGTGAACATTTTCAGGTCATAATGTTCGGCGTCGGTATTTTTAAGAAATTGAACAAATTTCCTATGGGTTAGAGAATGATGTCCTCCTCTTATTGTGTTAATAATTTTCTCTGCTGTTTTCATGGCAGGAAATGTGCTCAAAAACTTTGAAGCAAGTGCAACCTGGTGGATGATGCAATGAAGAGATGACATTTCGATCCCGTGCTTTATCAATTGACCCACAAATCCATCATTTCTACCAACCATAACGCTAGCACCATCCGTACACACTCCAATTAATTTACTCATATCTAATTTGGAGAAAACGTTTTCATTTAGAATATCAAACAAAATTTTTCCCGTAACATTTCCATGTAATGTTTCCATGGAGAACATTGATTCAAAAACTACGTAATCAGAACTTACACTTCGGATGCAAATTACTAATTGACACAGATCGTTAATATCAGTGCTCTCATCTAATGATATGGAAAAATATTTGCAGTTATTCACCGTTTTCAAAATTTCAAACTCAATAGAGTGAGCTACTTGTTCTATACGTCGAGCTATGGTTCTCGCGGACAAGGGAATGGATTGAACAACATCAGTTTTATAATTTATTTTATTCAAAATATCAGTGCAAATGTTCTTAATAAATGTTCCGTCAGTAAAAGGTCTGCCATGTTTTGCTATATGAAGAGATATTATGGTTGACAATGTCACTTTAAGTTTCTTTTGGGTTTCCAGATGGTTCATTTCATTATCTGTTGCTTCCATATCAGAAAGCCATAACTTGAATTTTTGTAACACAGAATCTCTTTTTTCCCTAAAAATCCTATATTTTTCAACTCTATTCAATTTAGTTAATTCATTATGAGAATGTTCATAATGCCTTTTAAAAGCGTCTTCGCGTGGACTTTTGAATGCTGTGTAACAAATTAAGCATTGCATTTCATTAAAGGCATTCCTAAATAAGAAAAATTTTTCGCATATATTTTCAGCTTCCATTTTGCGCACGATGTTCTCACTTCGGTGGCTCAAAGGCGAATGAACAAAATAACATATTTTGCGCTGTGTGGTTGAACGAAAGAGTGCAAAATACGAAAGAGCGTAAGCGTCTGTGTGAATTGGTTTTCCACAATTGTGGTATGGAGTGCCGACCTATGATTTATATTCAATTCTACGAAAATGAGTTGAATCTTTATAGATATGATGAATATTTTTGAGAGTATACGTGAATATAAGTAAAGAGAAATTAACAGTATACGATAAGTATACTCAAAGTATGAATCACTCGTTGCAGATCTCTGGTATACACACATACCAAAAATATGTATTACTTTATGATTACATGCGAAAATAATAATAAAAACCTAAATTAATATTTTCTTTTACTGATGTTGAGTTTAAAGTGAATCAAAAAGTTGAATTGGATTTGTAAAAAGTCTTTACTTTTAGCTTTCTTTAACTTAAGACTGAAATGTCATTCGTTCATTCATCATTCGAAAAGACCTTTCTAAATTTTCAGCAGGATATGAAACATAACTATTTGTTAATATTAATTATTTTGTTAATGTGGTGAGTTTAGTAAAGCTGTCATAATAGGGATGTTAGTATACAGGGTGAAGCGGATAGAGAGGTCAATCCAAAAGCTGGTGATTACTTAGGTCAAGACAAGAAAAAATCGTAAGGAAGGGCGTCTATTCCCACTCTCTCCTAGTTATAAGTAGAAGTATGTAAAAGTGTTGGATTTTAAGGCAATATTACTTTTAGCGCAATAACTTTAAAAGTATGAAAGCTACGCAAGATTTAAAACCAGTTTTGGAAACTTAATTTAACAAATTGATGAAAAATGGAAACTAATTAAAGTTTTTTTTGTACGTTAAAGAAATAAGAGTTGATCAAACTCAAAAAATATTTTTTTTTAAAAATGATTAGTTCGAGTGCGATTTTCTCGAAATTTGATCTAAAAAAAAAATTTGTTTTTATTACGTTGTTTATACTCTGAAGTGTTCTCTAAAATTTGTTCATAAGTAGTTTTTACCTCCGATCAACAGATCATCTGATTTTAGAGTTTTAAGTTGTGCTCAAAATACTTATGTAAAGCAAAAAAGCTCACATTGGTATGTAAACAAAAGGAAACAAGATTTACTATCACTGTGTTGTTTTTGTTGCACGATCGACATAGTGAGAGTGAAATTAAAATACTATAATTACCGTTATAAGTATTAAATTTTTATTTTATTTTCGTGCGACTCGTCACTTCTTTCTAGTACCTAATCAAGGTAAAACACAATTCGAAATTCATCAAACTATGAATTTAAACAAATTAGATACAGAGCAATTAAAATGCAGACCCTGTGAATGGTATCACCGATAGGCTTGCTGGAGGAGTTTTAACTTCGAGACTTTTAAAATCCAAACTTGATATTTTCCT
This sequence comes from Coremacera marginata, assembly GCA_914767935.1. Lineage (NCBI taxonomy): Eukaryota > Metazoa > Arthropoda > Insecta > Diptera > Sciomyzidae > Coremacera > Coremacera marginata. The sequence continues at coordinate 114,979,609 of OU612047.1, read as the reverse complement.
TGAAAAGACATTGGAAAACATGGCCCAGCATTAAAGGGAGATAAGTTGTTTTGTCAAAATGATTTTTTAACATTTTTTATTAAAGTTTCTTAAATTTCAAACTGAGAAAAACTGCCATATGAGATTTTAAAAAAAACCCCAAAGAAGCTGAATTGTCTATGCTAATCTTCTCAACTAAAAATCGTCAAAATACGACGAAGCCTAATAAAATTTTATATCTTATTGAATATATATCGTTGTTGAGCGTGCAATACCGCGTTTCTTCCACTTGCACACACACACTTACGGTAATAGTAAAATTTTGCAGAAGTGCATGAAAACTGATTTCTTTTAAAGTATTAAATGGATTTTCAACTGAAAACATTTATCGAAAGTAGATATTTGCCTTGTTCTCAAATGAGCATTTAATGAAAAATTCCCCATTTCTTAATTAAATCATATATAATATGAAAAATTAAATATCAATTTTGGTCTCTTTGTATTATATGCAGTATTACAATGACGGACACGTGGTATTGCACTCGAAACGACGATATAAAATCGTGAAAGAAGTTGTTTTATCAAATGTCCACATAATAAATTTCAGTCAAACCGGCTTGCTGTATGCGTATAAGCAAATGGCATCAAATCGTTCTGAGTCAAGATTTGGCGTTTGAAAACTTAAAGTGTCAACGTCAATGTTTTTTGATAAATTAAAACAACAATATTGAAAGTCAAACTATCTTAAAAATCAAATAAAATTTTCAATATTTTGTAATTTGACTCAAAATATTACATTTCTTCCGAGGCATAGATGTTAATGTTGAGGAATTAGTGTAGAAGTCGCGTGGTTCTTTGCAATTTATCTAGATAAATTAATTTAACCGATTAAATTAATTAGCCCAAAAAAAATTTGTTAAAAAAATTTAAAATTATATTTTTTCTATATCATTATTTGATGATGTCTAATCAATATTTTATTTGTCAAAAAACGCAGATCGCTTAAAATGGCTGTAAAAAATTAACTTCCGAAGTCTGAGTAACAAAATGTATACTATATTGAACTTTGATATATATACTTAACTTATAAAACTTTACTTTAAAAACATTTCAACACTTACCAAGACAGTGTTGGAATCGAACCACTTTTCAAACGTTAAGGAATTCAAAGGAGGAATTAAAGTGTCGGCTGCACATTTTTGATTGTGAATTGATGAATACATATTTCATATGTATTTATGTTCTCAGAGGTACCACTTTTGTTATTGAATTAAGTTTGTTTTGAGAAAAACAGATTTGAAAAATTTTGTTTTTAAGTTTTGAAAAAACACTTGGTATAAAAAAGACACGAAAGGCACAAAATTGGCAATTATCAGGGTCAACATAAAATCACTTGGACAAAGGACACTTGTTTTCTCAAAAGCACTCGGACATAAAGAAGACGAAAAATTCTAATGCAACTGCATTTATACCAAAATAATAGACGGTTTCACAAACTTCCAAGAATAGAATTATTAAGCTCAAGCCAAATACCCTACAGTGCGTATGCGGAACATCGATACACAAGCTGCATGTAATTTATTTTTGCGTTAATTTAAAAAAAAAAATAACCATAAACATACATAATAACAATAGCATAGTGGATAAAAACTCTAAAAACTATAATTCCATGTGTTAAGTTAGCCATTACGAGATATTTATTTTTAAAAATCAATCCGGCTAAAAATGCTTGCCTCAGATATTCTGCATATGAAAAAATATATCGAAAAAAGCACACATTCATGCAAATAAATAACCGCCAATATTCTGTCAATTACATTTCCTTGCATAAAAAGAAATTTAGATACCAAAAATGGGAGGGCTTAAACAAAAAAAAAAAAAATTATGTCTTCTAAGTCGCTTAAAAATTGTAGATGAAACATTTTTCTTCAAAATCTGAAGAAAAATGGTTGGACGAAATTTCAATAAATTTAGCAAAAACGTTAACAAACGTAGCATACGAGTAGCTAGAAACAAAACACAAACACACACATGCACATTCTGTCAAATAGTTTTTTTTAGAAAATAGACAACGTTTCTCAACTGTCGTAAAACCTGTTTAAGCTGGCGCTCAGCAAAATTTTATTCTCTCGTTCGGCCTCTCTCATCACACTTCAAAATTCTTTTTTTTTCGAAGTGTCCAAGTACATGAAGGGGTTGATCAAAAAATTTTCAACAAGAATAAAATTTCTACCATTTCCGCAGCTAAGATTTTATAGATAAAAAATATTTCTTCAAAATCATAGGAAAAATTTTTGAACAAAAAAAATTTCATTTCTTTAGCGGCTTATAATTCATAGAACTAAAATTTTTCATCAAAATCGTAGGAAAAATTTTTTAACAAAACAAAAAATCTTTAATTTCTTTGGGAGTTAAAAATTTTTCTTCAAAATTAGAGACATTTTTATACTAGAAAAAATTTTAATCATATAAAGGGTGGTTAAATTTTAAGGGCCGATGTTGATTTTGAATAAAACAAAAGTTGTTTATTGTTGTATTCGGGCTTAAGGTCCAATTGCAAAAAAACTCTTATTAGTGTTATAAAATTTTTTATTATTATAAACACTGTTGTTGCTTGTCAATATTTCGATTCTCACCGAGAATCATCATCAGGACAGAAATAAAAACAAAAAAACGTTTTTTTTTTGTAATTTTAATTTTAAATGTTTTAATGTTAAATGTTTCAATGTAGATTCAGTGTATAAAGTTTTTTGTTTTTATTTCTGTCCTGATGATGATTCTTGGTGAGAATCGAAATATTGACAAGCAACAACAGTGTTTATAATAATAAAAAATTTTATAACACTAATAAGAGTTTTTTTGCAATTGGACCTTAAGCCCGAATACAACAATAAACAATAAACAAAGAGGTCGACTAAAATAAATTAAAAATTAAAACAAAAGTTATTTAGGAAATTTCTGTCATTTCTTATTATGATAATATTGATATGGTTCAATTATGTATGGAACAAAATATCGGACAAATGGCCGCCGCGACCTCGGCGGCACACCTCCATCCGATGGTTCAAATTTTCGATGACGCTGAGGCATAAGTGAGGTTTTATGCCGTTAATGTGCCGAATTATTTCATCCTTTAACTCTTGAATTGTTGCTGGCTTATCGACATACACCTTTTCTTTCAAATAACCTCAAAGAAAGAAGTCCAAAGGTGTCAAATCACATGATCTTGGCGGCCAATTGACATTTTCGAAAATTGATCATCCACTGTTGCCATTTCTTGCCACCATTCTGACCATTGACGATGCTTGAAATGGTCAAGAGGCTTCGTTTCTTGAGTCAATTGCACCTTGTAAGCGTGTAAATGCAAGTCTTTATGCATAATGTTCATCAACGACGAGCGTGAGAGGTGCAACTGTTGGGCCCGACGACGAGTTGAGGTGGACGACTCTTCAGCCACACTATCGCGAACAGCAGCAATATTTTCTGCAGTACGAGCTGTACGAGCATGCACTGGTGTTTTCACATCTCCTACAGATACGGTTTGCTCAAATTTTTGCACGATTTTTCCGATTGTACGCACATTTGGACGATTAAATTGACCGAAAAAAATCACGAAGTGCACGATATGTATTTTGATTTGAACGCCCATTTTCATATCAAGCCTGAATAACTTCAACACGTATCCATGTATCTTTCCATGGTTCAAATTGGGTTCATCTGAAATTGAGAAATGTGAAATGAAATGCAGAAAAAAACTTGACGTTTAGGTGTGGTTCACATTTAACATCGGCCCTTAAAACTTAACCACACTTTATTTAGTAGCTTAAAATTTATAGAAGAACATTTTAATTTTTTAAATCAGAGTAAAAACTTTTTAAAAAAAAAAAATCTATCATTTCTTAAGTAGCCAAAACATTAGATATTAAAAATTGGTCTTCAAAATCGAAGAAAAAATTTCTATTATTCTTTAGTAGCTAAAAATTTATAGATCAAAAATTTTTCTTCAAAATCAGAAGAAAAATGTTTGAACGAAGCAATTAATGTAAGTGTCAATAAATTTATCCAACCAAAACAAAACACTACGTCCAGCTAATAAATAAACACATCCTTACATGCAAATAATAAGAGCAAACAAAAACACATGCTCAGTTTGCTTACAATACCATTCGTACAGTCTCTCATTGCTTGGGCACTTCGGCTTTTTGAGATTCGAACACAGATTCAAAAATAATTTCGAATCCACCAAGTCGGCCGGTTGAAAATTTTCTGCAAAAGGGGAAAAATTGTCTGGTGAATTCTCTTTATAATATACCCTCCTTGACCCTCCTTCGAGCAACAATGGTTTAAATGTAAAATTAATTGACGTTTTAATACATCACTACAAATAAAATCACTACACATACAACGTAAAGGGTCGTGAAGAGCGTAATTTGAGCTGCACTGACTTAAGGCCGGCGATACATTTAGAGGAAAGTAAAGTAGAGTGATATTGAGGTGATGGGTTTTATTAGAAGAAATAAGTTTTAAAATTATAAAATTTGGTAAAATATACATTTATGTTTAAAAAAAGTATTTATTTTTTTTTCAAAAACAAAGATGGCTCTGTAGGATTCTGCTGGCTCCTACGTTTACCTGATTTTTTTTTTTTTTTTTAATTTTAAAACGTACTGAAAATGTTTTCTATCTGAATGAGACAGCATTTTAAGTCTTTTTTAAAAATTTATACATACTTGGAGAAAGGAAATTGAATTTTTTTACTTTAGATTTTGTTTTAAATATTGGATAAAGAGATTTTAAAGGGCTTAAAATAGCCTTAAGAGCGTTTTAAAATTAAAAAAAAATTTTATTTCGGGTCAACCTATGAGCCAGCAGAGTGCCCGCAGTGCGAAAAGAGGTCTTTTGCAATAATCGTTGTTGCCAGCGCCATCTTTGTTTTAAGAAGAAAATATTTTTAAATATTTTTAAGCATAAATGTCTATTTCACCAAATTTGACAATTTGAAAACTATAAACAAATTTCTTCTATTAAAAACCATCACCCTAATATCATTATTTTTTACTCTCCTCTAAATATTCCGCCGGCCTTAACTTTAAAAAAATTAAAATGTCTGGATCCTCTCCTCGGAACGTTGAAGTTTAGAGATGAAAGCATATATCGGGATTCGATTTCACCACAAAGTAATTTATATAAACAGATGGCATTAAGCAAAATTCTCCTGCTTCTTACGGAAGGCAGTAAAATTAGCCAAAGTCGGGTCTCATACGAAGGAAGAACAATGTTTGGGTTCCAACGTTGATGACGTAAAGCAAAAATTAAGAACTGTTTTTGAACCGATTCTATCGCGTCGATGTGGACATTATATTGTGGACTCCATATAACACACGTATATTCGAGAATTGGCCTAACGAGAGATATATAGAGTAATTTAGTAGTAAAGGGATCATTGAATTCCTTGCCCCATCTTTTAATGGATCCATGAACACCTCTAGCCTTATTTACCACCATATTAATGTGGAGATTGAAGTTTGGTTTTGGATCCATAATTACACCAAGATCGACAAAAGTATGTATAATTTCTAAGCTAATGTAATTAATAGAGTAATTTATGCTACGAGGAGTTCTGCGTGACAATGTCATTTGTTTACATTTTTTTAAGTTTAGGTTTAAAATGTTAAAGTTAACCAGTCCACTAGACTATTTAGATCAGATTGTAAACGATGTTGTTCCTTAGGTGATTTGAAAGCAAGAAAAAGCTTCACGTCGCACAGTGTAATAATTGCGGCCAAAACTAACTTCTATTTTTTTTTTAATATTATGAATTATTATATATCAATCGACAGATAATTCTTCAACTAAGAGAATTCTGCAAAAATTTTGAAAATACGTGAAGATTTGGACACAGCATGAGCTGAAAATTGATTATTTTTTCTGTGAATTTAACTCTCAACTCTCGAACGAGATGTTATAAAATCAAAGTATATAAAATTATTTTGAAAAGTTTGTGTAGAATGTAATGCTTTTGATGGTATTTCGTTTTACCACTACTTCTACTTTTAGAAAAACTGAAACCAAAGGGTGTAGAAAACCAGTGAATTTTGAAGAAGCATCTAGTCGGACAAAGCACCGAAAAGTTCAGCAATTAGTCAATAAGGAAATCACCAAAAGAAATTGAAAGAGCAGCGAGTTTATTAGCCAAAAGGAAACTTATTGAAACAGTCTTCATCCTGAATGTTTTCTTGATTACAAAAAAATTAAAACACACAAAAACGACCCTATACCAAAGCCTATTATAGTTTCAGAAGTATCAGCTGAAGTAAGAATGCAGGACTTGCTTAATCAAACTGCTTCAAGTTTATTAAAAATAATTGAAATAAATAATAATATTAGTTGTGTTCTTGAATGCAAATATGGCTTTGCTGGTAGTTCCGGTAATAGTGTTTACAAACAAAAATTTTCCGATGAAAACATGATTGATGAATTCGTGTTTATTGTTGCAATGGTTCCTCTGAAAATGACTAATATTGAGAGCCAGGGAGAAGTATGGTTGAACAAAACCCCATCATCAGTGCTATTTTGCAGACCTATTAAACTTATTTTTATGCAAGAAAAACCTTCATTAATTCATAATGTAGAAATAGATTAAATGGAGCAAATAGAAAAATTTCTGCCATTTAAAACAAAAGTTATATATTTTAACGTTGAAATTAATTTGAAATTGTATTTAACAATAATTGATGGTGCAGTTACAAACGTTTTGGCACGTAATCGGGTATCAATGAATTGTTATCTATGTGGAGCGACTCCATTTGTAATGAATTCTTTTCATTGCATGCAAAGAACTATAAACAACCCACTGAACCATAAGCGAAGTAAGGTGAGAGTTTTGCGAACGTTTTTGGTTAGAATTTTTTTTTTTAAATTTTTTCTTTTTTATTATGTCGCTTAAAAGTGCTTGTTATAAAAGATTAAATTCGTGAAAGCTTTTCCCATAACGAAAAACTGTGCATATTTTGCGAAATTCATTAAAAACTTATTTTGAGTCGGAAATTAATCATTTTTGTATCATTTCAGTAGGTAAGACTTCCTTGTAAATGAACCATTTTTTGTTCATAAATGAGTTCGGAAATGAATCATTTATGTTTCCTTTTTGCATTCTGAAATGAGTTCAAAAAATAATAATTTTTTTTATCATGTCAGTAGGAAACAATTTCTCATAAACGAACCATTTTTTTTTTATAAATGAGTTCACAAATGAATCATAAATGTTACTTTTTATATTCTAAAATCAGGTAAATAAAGGAACTTAAAATGAAAATGTTAACCTTCGTACAAACGTCATATGAACTTTTTTACCAGTGCGAGATGGATGTACTGTTACACGTATGAAAATTTTCAACATTTCTATCAACAATTAAAATCAAGCCCAAATAGAATGAAAACCACGAAAACATTCCATGCAAAAATGTAATCAAATACCCACTGAACCATAAGCGAAGGTTTTGAGTAAGGTGATAGTTTTGCGAACGTTTTTGGTTAGAATTTTTTTTTTTAATTTTTTCTTTTTTATTTTGTCGCTTAAAAGTGCTTTCTATAAAAGATTAAATTCGTGAAAGCTTTTCCCATAAAAAAAATTCTACATATTTTGCGAAATTCATTAAAAACTTATTTTGAGTCGAAAATGAATAATTTTTGTATCATTTCAGTAGGTAAGACTTCCTTGCAAATGAACCATTTTTTGTTCATAAATGAGTTCGGAAATGATTAATTTATGTTTCTTTTTTGCATTCTGAAATGAGTTCAGAAAAGAATCATTTTTTTATCATATCAGTAGGAAACAATTTCTCATAAACGAACCATTTTTTGTTCATAAATGAGTTCACAAATGAATCATAAATGTTACTTTTTATATTCTAAAATCAGGTAAATAAAGGAACTTAAAATGAAAATGTTAACCTTCGTACAAACGTCATATGAACTTTTTTACCAGTGCGAGATGGATGTACTGCTACACATATGAAAATTTTCAACATTTCTATCAAAAATTAAAATCAGGCCTAAATAGAATAAAAACCACGAAAAAATTCCATGCAAAAAAGTAATCAAATAAATTCCCCAATTAATAGCTTAACTATTTTGATATTTCATATATAATTTGGAAGTTTGTCAAATTGGAAAACAATCACCCCTTTCCCCTTTGAAAAATCAATATCATGAAAAACACAATGCGGGAATTCCAGCCCAGGTATATTAATTCTATTAATCCAATGATTAATATGATCTCTAATTTTAGCAATAATCATTTCTTCTTTAACAAAATATCGATATGTAATAACAAATAGTATTATGCAATAATAAAATTTATAATTCAAAAAGGTTCTTTTTCCACTCATTACTGAACAAAAAAAGGTTTGTTTTTGAGAGGCAATTCAGTCCAAAGATTGATACAAAAAGGGCTCATTTTCGAGTGCCGAAAAATAACTTTTTATGGTTCTTTTTTTAACTCATTTCCGAACAAAAAAAAAAAGGATAATTTATGGTTCTTTTTTTAACTCATTTGCGAACAAAATAAGATTCGTTTTTGAGGCATTTTAGTCCGACGAATGATACAAAAAGGGTTCATTTATGAGTGCCGAAAATGAACGTTTCTACCCGAAAAGGTTTATAAAAGAATTCAAAATCGGTAGTTTTGGTTCACTGGGGAAAGACATCTACAATATCGATTATCTACATTGCATGCATAGATTAAAATTTTTGAGTGCCTAATTCATATTGCGTACAAGATGCCTCTCAAATGCTGGCAAGTACGCGGCGAAGAAAACAAATTAATTTTTTTAGAGCAAAAAACAAAAATACAAAACGAGTTTAGGGATAGAATGGGTCTTATTATTGATAAAGTAAAAGCAGGATATGGCACTTCAAACGATGGGAATACTGGCAGTAGGTTTTTTCAAATATTGAAATGGTGTATGAAATAACAAACATAAATATTTGTTTACAAAAAAATTTCAGTTTGATTCTGAGAACACTGTCAAGCGGCAAAAAAATGAATTCTACAGGGTTCAGTGCACTTTTGAAAGGATACTTTTAAAATATATGTGGATAATTATCCCTGGTATAATATGCCAATAACTGTCCACAAAATATGGATTCATGGATGTGAAATAATTAAAAATTTTAATTTATCAATTGGACTTTTATCTGAAGGCGCATTAGAATCTAGTCATAAGGAATCTAGAAAATATCGATTAGGTCAGACTAGGAAAAATTCAAGGGAAAATTGCAATCGAGATCGTATGGCTGCATTACTGATAAATTCGGATCCTCTGATTTCTTCGAACAGACATATTGCCAAAACAAAAGGATGTGAATATAAAGATTAATTGCCATATATTATAGAAGAAAGTACAGATGCGATGTTCATAACAGATTCATTTCTAATATAAATTTTAAAGATTTTGTTTCAAGTGACACTTGGGATGAAACAGATTAGCTACAGAAACTCTTATACATAATTTTTTTTCTATTTTCTTATATAACTTTAATTTTGATTTTCTTTTTTAGGTATACATATATTAAATATATGAATATATTATTTTTTAAATTTTTTTAATAAATGATCTCAAATTGTTTTTTGTGTTGAACATTTTTTGTTTTGAAAATTTGGTTAAATTGGGGTAGACAAAAAGAAGCTAGTATATTTTATAAGGAATCTTTATTTGGAAAAACGCCTCTTTTATGAAATGTTAAAGTTAAAGTGTTTAAAACACGTGGGTTATATGGGGGGTATCCCAAACAATGTATACATTCAGGGGCCGAATTACAGCATCCGTGAACGAACGAGCTTTCGAATCGAATGTTTTCCGACTGTTTTTTCGTATGACAGTATTCGATCGAACATGAGTCGAAATTTTTGCAGCAGAATAGCTTATAATGCGACGCTGGGAAACACACTTGAGTGCGCTTTTAATCCCTGAGATGGCCGCAAATGAGACCTGCAGTCTGCAAATTTTTGGAGTTGTTAATTGCGTTGAGAAAATTGACCGCTGCTGGTTGACGTCGGAGATAATTATGCAACTAAAATTCTTCAATGCGCCATTTAAGTAGAAGCAACGCAGAAAAACCGTTGGGATTTCGTAAAAGTAACTGCTATGCATCTAAATATTCTAAGTGGATGTGAGAATAATTCTTTTTTTAACACGTCTGCAACAATTTCACCTTTGGAGCCTTTGCTTTCAAAGAAGTGGCTTTATTATTTGGATTATTGGACCCAATGATTATTTGGAGTTTCCGATGCATGGTTTAACATTGGAAGAGTTGAAGGATTTAAAGGTTCTGAAGAATTAAATAAATGTAATTGGTATTATTGTTCCGATATTGTTAAAAGGCTTATCACTTAGCTGAGGGACACTCAAAAGCTTGATGCAGATACTTGCACAATACAATGATACAAACAAAGACAATCAAAGACTGGCATTGATTCCACCACACAATTTAAGTCACTTCTTGAACTTTTTTACCTCGGTTGGTCCCAGACTGTTTAATTGTCTTCCATATTTTGTTAGATGTCTTCGTAATAAAAATGTTTTTCTTAGGGAAGTGAAAACTTGGCTTTTTAATAAATCCTATGAAAATACTTATGCGCTTATTGATGTAATTAATTAATCATTTGTATTTATGTTTCCATTTATCCGTTAATTTTATTTCATATTATCAAACCAAAAATAACTTGTCTGTTTGTTCTTGCTACAAAATTTTATTATTTTTATTCTTTTATTTTATTTCATTTATAATGTCAATACTCTATCTGATGACCCCATGTATTTCTTGTATTTCTTGTATTTCTTGTATTTCTGTAATGTATTTCTTGTAATTCTTGTACTTCTTGTATTTTTTTTTAAGCCAAACCACATTCGTCTCTAGTTCCTTTGTGTTCTATAGAATGTGGCATTATTTTTATTATTGTTAAAATGTTATAATGTTATTTAAGAAAGCTAAATTTTTGTAATGATAATAATAATAATAAAGATTAAGAAAAAAAAAAAAAAAAAAAAAGAAAAACAAAAACAAAATCTTTACTCAGTGAGGCTCCTAATGCTAAGCGTTACTGCTAAGTATAAGAAATTCATGGATCCTCGTGGATCTACCATTGAGAACGCTGTATTTAATTCATTGGCAATGGGTTGCTTGGTCTTGTGGCACACACAGAAGGTTTGTTGCGAAATCCAAGTCAGGTTGCTATAACATGCATATCCTTATTTATCGATGCCATTACTTCTATATTGTGTGTCGTTTTCACATCAATTTGGCGAAAATTCAGGGGTTGCTCTTCTTTTGGGGCGAAGAAAATAACTCTTAGGATACTATTTAATTGTTGAAGCGAATAGTTCTACATGCTACTAGTTACGATAAGATGGAAACTCTGACTAGCAAAGAAGTTAAAGTGGTTTTTAAAATTTCAACTTATTTCTTCTACACAATCTTATACACAGTTTTTTTTTTCCTTTTATAGCAAAGCGTTTTTCAATTGTAGGCTAAGAATAATCAAAAAGAACTTTTACAACTGCAAGCTCTTAAAATGAGCAAATGTCATCGAGGTCGCATATTTCGATGCCTTAGTTCTCCCAAAATTCAAACCATTGAAAACTATTTGGATACTGATACTCACTGACAAGGTGCTGCATTTGAACCACAGTAATATTTATATATTTAAATATTTATTAAAAAAAATTGAAGCTGTTGTGTTTTTGGGGAGAAATTTTAAAAAAATTAGTGTACCACGGGAACTCGTACCGACAGGCATCGGTACTTGCCAGTACTTGATTACATTTTTTAAAAAAGCCCAAATAACTTTTGTATAATTGTAAATTTTGAAAAAGCTGGTACGCACTTCGTTTTCTAATTATTTTTTTTTAAAGTAAACTATCAAACATGAAAATTAGACGAAAACCTCCAGATTTCCGATTTTTTAATTTTCGAAAAAAAACTCTTTTTTGTGTTGTTGCTTAAAAAAAAAACTCAAAAATCCAAATTTGAGAAAATTGAAATGAAATCTTGTGGAAATCTTTTCTTAAACTATACCTAATGCAGATGCAAAAAATTGTATTATTATGTGGAATAACTTGGTCGTTATGAATTTTTTTTCTTGAAGTGCACCTTTTTGAAATTTTTGAGTTTGAGTATTTTTACAAAAAAATGTCCAAAAATCTAAATGCAAGATTTGGAAAACTACAGAACGAATGAGTTAAGCATAGTCTTGAGCTATTTTTTCTGAATGAAATTGAAAAAGCTGAAATTCGGGAAAAAAGTTATACCAGTTAAAAGTTGACTTTTATTAAAAAAAAATACTTAAGTGCTCTTTTAAAGCAATTAAATCACACAAAAAAAAAATTATAAAAAATCGAAGAACATATTTCTCACTCGGAGTAACATTAATAATTTTAGAAAAATATATATAATACATTCAAATATGTACATGTGATAAAAACGAAAAATTCTTTTGAGGTAAAATTTCACATTAAATTAATATATCAAATTTGAAATCAAATTAATACAAACTTAAAATAATTAAACTCATGGAGGCACTTTAAAAGTACTTATTAATGTATGTAACAAAATACTTATAGAAACTAATAAAAGATCGAGATTACTTAAAAAATAACTGAAAATAAGGAAATTCATCAAACCATCTTTGACTGTCACATCAAATTGAACTTTTCAAACTTCAAATTTAATCTACTACATTTCGAAATTAACTTTTTATAAATCAATTTTAATATTTCAGACTTTCCAAGCTTAGAATTCAACTATCAAAACAAGAAAAAGTCAAAACACGAAATAAGAAGAAAAATTTTAAGTTTAATTAAGGATTGGAATATCAAAAACTTTAAATTTATTTATAAAAAGCTAAATTCTTAATGAAGTAGGTTAAATTTGAAGTCTAAGAAGTTTAATTTGATTTGTGTGAAGTTTAATTTCATATGTAAAGGGTTAAGTTTGAACCCTTTTTTGATCCTCTGCAATGCGTTTATTTTATTTGCATTGGCCCTGTAAATAAAGCATGTTTCTAGTAATAATAAATGTTTTTTAAATTGTACAATTGACTCACATTTTTGCGTGCGCACCGAAATTAAGCCAACTCGTCAGCTAGAATGCAATCGAATGGCATTTGGAAAGAACCGAGTCGATCTTTTGCTCGTTCACGATAGACATAACGCGAAAATTAGATACTCGTAACTTTTCTTCTTTACAACACCGATTGCTCAAAAACCGATAACTTTCACTCGTTCACAAAAGCTGTCATACCGAACTGTAAATCTCGAAAGCAATCATTCGATCACGAATGCTGTAATTTGGCCTCAATCTATTTTAATAATAATGAATTGTCTGATTAGAGCCATTTTTGGTACGAATGTTTTTTTAAGGCCAAATGTGAAATTGTTTTAAAAAATATTGAAGGAGTCCAAAGATACATCGATTTTTAACTTTGTCTTATATGGGAGGTAGGCGTGGTCAATGTCCGATTTGGCCAATATTTGGAAAATTAATCTATAATCTATGTAAAAAAGTCGTCCACACCAAATATCGTTGCTCTGCGGCAACTGCAAATAGTTTTGGCCACAGCTTATATGAAACGGTTACACTGTGCGTCGTCAGCATGCATTAAGATGTCACTGTGCTTAATTACCGAAGGAAGGTCATTGATAAATAGCAAAAATAAATCCGGTTCAAGATGACTACCCTGCGGACCACTTGAGTTGACCAAAATATGTTTTGAAAGAGAGTTTTTATATAAAGCCCTTTGGGTACGTTGCGATAAATATGATTTAATCCAATTTAACAATATGTCAGGAATTCTAATAAGATGAAAAGCTTTGCTAAAGTCTATATAAGTAACGGTCGGTCTGTAGTCCCAAAGTAGTCCCTTTATGACACGCGTAGAAAACTCTAAGAGGTTTGTTGAAGTTGACCGTCTCTTAAGGAAACCATGTTGAGAGATAGAAATGGTTGAAGACACAAGGTGGGTTATTTGATCAGTTATGATTTTTTCAAATAACTTAGGGATTGCGCTTAATTTTGCGATGCCTCGATAGTTTGGAACTTCTATTTTGGAGCCAGATTTATAAAGGGGTATAAATAAGAATTTTTTCGTATGGTGGGGAAATGACCACTATGCAAGGAAATATAAAAATTTTTTAAAGAGGACCGCACAGGTTGCTGGCACATTGTTTTAAAATGCCACTCAGGGTTTCATGGGCCGGTCGAAAACGAGCATTTGATTTTTCGAAGGTAATGCATAACATTATTTGAGTCTATTACGTGGGATACAAAGCAGTTGACTGGCAGTGGATAAGGATACGCAGTACTCATATTAATTGGTATATCGGAGTAAGTTGATTGAAAGAGTCTGCAAACAGAAAATTTTCGGGTTGTCTTTGAATTGAGACTTAATTTTTAATATATAAGCAGAATAGCAATGTGCATTTAATAGTTGGTATCTGAGACTAAAAGCAGAATAGCAAGCTAAGGTTAAATTAGAATCAGATAGTTTATATTTTTTAAATAAGCGATTTTTTAAATTTTTAAGTGACTTAAGTTCTTTTGTTAGTCAGGGTGGGTTTACAGATTTAAAATTATTTCTAATATTTATTTCCACGTCATAGTATGAATACGATGATTTGCTTGTTAATATTGGTGACCAGTCTATCTGCGATAGTAAGCCATTAAGTTAACGTGTTCTGTTTTTTTTAAATTATATATTTTTTTATTCCGCGTTTCAGGAGAAGAACTATTTTCATTTTCGTAGGGAAGTAATAACGTTATTTCAAGAGCTGGGTGATGTTCATCTTCTGGGAGAGATACAGGGCAAGAACATTTGGATTAAAGTAGTGCATCTATCTACGAATACAAGGTCTAAGGTTCCATGATTTTTGTTAAAAATATTGTTGACTTGTTGAAGACACAGATCAGATAGTTTATCTAAACAATCGTTTATCCAAGTACAAGTGGAGACAGGTATAAGAAATAAAGAATCATCTGACAAATTCAATGACACAAAAGGTAGGTTAAAGTCACCCAACACTAAAAGAACATCCTTATTTTTTTACATATTGTGAACTTGTTGCTCGATGGCGTTAATATGTCTTAAGTATAGGAATAAGTCGCTCTTAGGAAGAATGTAAGAGCAGGCAAGATAAATTATGCTAATTAACCATTAAAGCATGCAACAAAATAAGTAAAACAAAAACCGACAAAAGCCAACGTAATTCAAGCAACAAATGGCAAATCAAAGGTGTAAAGCAACGAGAATCAAAGTATTGAAATAACAAAAGGTATAGAAGACCTAAATAAAAACAACGGAACGGCCTTTTCCAATTAATGGATTTACTCAAGAATTGATGCACTGCCAAAGAAGAAGACAACATAAGTAAAGCTGAAGCCGCGAAACATCCATATATTATCACATCACACACACTTATGTGAAAGTTAACAACCACTATCAACACCCCTCCCCCCTCCCCTCAAATACCAACAAAAGTTAGGAACTAATATGTTATAGAAATAGGAAATAAATACCAGACAAAAACTAGATATTAAATGGATAATAGATAACAAATAAATAATAAAGTTAAACGAAAAACAAACAAATAATGTAAAATGTATTTATGGATTATTAGTAAAAGAAATAAATAGTAGAGAAACACTAGCAACAAATTAACAAAAAATAAGAAGTTAGTATGCAATAAATAAAGTCAAAGAATATACAAACAAAGAGATAGTGCGGAAAAATAGTATGAAGATATAATTTAACATTGAGTTACATAACAAGACAAGAAAATATTAGAACCTAGAAATAAATAATGAATAAAGTTGAAGTAATAATAATAATTATTGTTAGGTTTTTAACAATAATTTTTTCGTTTTCCGAAGGACGGAGGAATGTTGTGAACCAATCACAACTTAAACCAATGCATACTTGTAGGCACTACTTCTTGTGCCATACAACAACCTTGAATTTATGAATTCAAGGCCAATGCTAAGTCCAAGTGCAACTGCATAAAAATGCAGTATCAGAATTAATGCACAAAACGCGTGCTACGAAAATGCTATGACGCGTGCCATAACTTAAACGGTAACAAGCGAGCAGCTTAAATAACAAGCAATATCTCCAGAATGTTGTTGTTGCCATTGCTGTGAGAAATAAACTGACACTGTTGTGCCTTCCGCACAGGGAACAAAATGCATTAACAGCATTTTATATTAATAATATTTTATTTTTGTACTACATGCAAACAGAAACTAAGTTATGGTAATTTAAATAAATAATATTTTATTATTGTAATTGCATGCATTCCCGCCCAGAGACAAAAGAATCCCGCCCTTGGCAAAAAAAAAGTATGGCAAACAAAATGCAATACGAGCATTTTACATATGTGAAACCTAATACTAAGGACACACATATGGTATTGATAATAAGTATTGAAACCATGAACGATTTTATACTATGTGGTATGAAAGTATTGACACATATCGAAATAGTTTTGTTTGACAATTGCTTCATAATATTATTTACATTTAAACAAAATTCTTATTTCAAGAAGAAAAGAAAAACATTTCAATAATGTTTAATTAATGTTTTAATTCAAACCGTTTTTCTTGAACTAAAATAATTTGATAAACATAAGCACATATCTTGTTTCGCTTGAGAACAATTTTCTAGTTTCTTGTCTTTCCATTTTTTTTAGTAGTTATTTACTTTGAATTACACTTTTTTCAAAGGAAAAATTTTCAATTTTATGACTTTTATGTAGTTAGATTTTTTGTCGCTAATGCAAAAAGGCGCTATCAGTTCAGCTATAGTAATATCAGGGTTGCATGCCAAAAAGATGCATGTTAGTATGGCGAAACCATGAAAAATTGTTGTGTTTCGTAAACCATGAATTAAGGGCAATACTATACAGTGACATACATATGGTATACCCATAATGGTTTCAATACTATGGTTCGATACCATATAAGAATGTTTTCCGAGTAATTTTAATCTCGGTTAGAAAATAAGGAAATACAAATTAACATTCCGGTATTGCGACACTTTTGTAAATATGTTAAGCTAGATTTAAGTATGTAATAAAATTAAAAAGAAGAAGCGGGCTATGTTATAAATATCTGGTCTCTGCTAAATAAATAAGTTCAGTTGATAGTCAATCGACGAGCTTTATAGTTGCAGTCGTGAGTTTTTATTGCAGTGAGTATTTCTAGTTTGGACTTAGCTCTGGCGATCGAGGCAACTGAGGATCTTAACCAAGGCAATGGTTGGTGAGTATACAAGCAGTTAACTCCTTTAAATGACTCGACGTTGGGTAACTGGTTCCAAGTGCCAGGTGCACTTATATTATAACAGGATACTGACAGAAACCGTATCCATCCAAATTAATAAAGAATGCCTAAAAGGGCAGAGTAAACATTTTTTTTAGCTGTTATAACATATTTCTTGTTATAAAATATTTGTTTTGTACAACATATTTATGTTAAAAAATGGAGTGAACAGTTGTCAAAGGATATGTTTCCATTCAAAAAGTTAATGTTTCCCATTCAAAACATAGTTACAAGTTACATATTTTTACAGTTACATATTTTTTTTAACACTACCTCCTGAAAAAAAATGTTATTCTCTTAATCAAAGTTTTACCACGTTTTTATACATAATGATCTATTGTACGTATGTCATCAAAATTTCGTAATTTTATGATACAAAATAAGGGATATATGAATATATTAACCCTAAGGCTTTTTTCGAGATTTTTCCAACGAAAACAGAAAACCGCTAGTAGCACTATCTAAAAATTAAAAAGAAATTTTATTTTTAATTTTGGTTTTTATATTTCGATATAGCCATTAAATTTCCGCAAGATCTCGGTTGATTTGCTAAATACTATTTTTTTGTGCATAATACAAAAACCTTAGTCTTATGTGTGTACAACCCTCATCGTAGCAACAGTACAGAACAGTTTTTCTCTTACCTTAATCCTAAGATTATTGAATATGATTTCTTCTTTGTTTGTGCCGGCTTTAATATAAACTTACTGCGAAAAGGCCTTTCTACTGATATATTTGTCTTCAATGTGTGGCTTAAATGTAATTAATTCTGGTATTGCCACTCGTTATATGCATGGTTGTGAACCTAGTCTTCTTGATATTTGCTTTGTATCTGATTGTTTTTATGTTCTTATCTGATAAGTACGATCAAATGAGTTTTTTTTTCCGACCATGATCTAATATTTGGTTGCCTTAATATCAATCTTGGAAGAACTTCTCAGGTCAATTTTTATTATCACGACTACAAATCAATAGATTTTTCTGCTCTTCATAATGACTTAGCAGCTATAGATTGGACTGACTGCTGGCATTTTAGCTCATTGGGCGACAAGCTTAGACTATTCATGTATAAATGAAATGTTCTTTTTAACCGTCATGTGCCGTTACTTTTAGTTCAATCTTCTAATAATTCTTGTCCTTGGCTTACAAGTCGTGCTATGTCTGCGACAGGGTCCGCCATCTAACGTTTTTTTTTTCAACTAGTGCCTTATTCGTGAATGGTCACACTTAGCACATGTCTGATTTGACAGACAATTAGTTGTATCCTTCCGCTGAACGAATATGGTTGTGTATACGTTTGAACAACGCTGCGAAATATTGCCTGCGGTCGACTTACAGAAGATGCCGATTTTGCCAAAAAAATCATCTTTTCAGATGAAGCTCATTTTGATCTTGGCTGGTATGTAAACAAGCAAAATTGCCGCATTTTGGGCACAGAAAACCCGCACGCATACATTGAAAAGCTGATGCACCCAAAACGAGTCACTGTTTGGTGCGGATTTTGGTCCAGAGGCATAATTGGGCCATTTTTCTTCGAAAATGAGCAAGGAGTAGCCGTTACAGTCAATGGTCATCGTTATCGGGCCATGTTGAACAAATTTTTGTTCACAAAAATTGAAGAAGAGGATATTGGCAACATTTGGTTTCAACAGGACGGCGCTACGTGCCACACAACCGAAGCTACACTCGATGTTTTGCGCCCTGTTTTTGAAGATAGCATTATCAGCCGCAGAGCTGATGTCGTTTGGCCACCTCGGAGCTGCGATTTGACACCGTTGGACTATTATTTGTGGGGTACCCTCATAGATAAGTATTACGCCGACAAGCCAGAGACAATTGACGCTTTAAAGGACAATATTCGTGAAGCCATTGGTGAAATACAGCTGCACACAATCGAAAATGTGCTTAAAAATTGGACCGATCGTGTAGGCTACTGCATGGCCAGCCGAGGCAGCCATTTGAATGAAATTATCTTCAATTATTAACCGGAAGGATTGTACATTCAAATAAAAAAAGAAATTTGAGAAAATATTCAGTAGTTTTTTTTTTTGCATTTTCAAAAAAAAAAAAAGTTATTTGGCGGACCCTTTATAAAAGTAAGAAATAAGCTCTATTCAAAATGGAAAAACATAAGGTTTTAAGGATAAGAAGAGCCCGTAATACAGCCCTGATTGTTCGACTAAGCCCTGGCTTAAGCTCAAATTAATTATGGAATAATTTAAAAAAATATTGGGTACTCAGTAAAGAGCCACGTCAATATAATTTGATCCCAACTTACTCAACAACTTTTTTTTGTCTAATGGTTGGCCGAACCCTATTATATTTTGTAACAATCAGGAGTTTTCAGAACGAATTTGTCATTATACCTTTCTCTCGTTTATGTTTTTACCCTTCAGCAAAGATTATGTTGCTAAGAGTACGTACCATGAATATAAGTTCATGAATATAAGTTCGAATGCAGTTGGGCTTGATTAAATGCCTTTGTTTTAGCGCCCTTGACCCATATTATCAATCACTGTATAACTTGTTCTCGGTTCCCTGAAACATGGACAATAGCCACGGTTATACCTTTTCCCAAAACTACTTCTGCTTCTGATCCAAAGAATTTCAGACCCATAAGTATACTCCCTGCCCTTGGTAAGGCCTTAGAACGTATAATGTATAATCAAATTTCACAATATTTAAAAGTAATCAACCTTTTATCGCCACTTTAGTCTGGTTTTCGAACCGGTCACGGCTGTGCGCCAGCATTAATGAAGGTTATGGATGATATCAGAATTACTTATGATAAAAATTTTATTACTCTTCTTTGCCTCGTAGACTTTCAAACTGACCTTCAAACTGACAAACTCGTATCCAATTACATAGAGGGCAGAATGCAGAGGGTAAGAGTTGTAAACAACTTTTCATCGCTACAAACTGTTTATGCTGGTGTTCCACAAGGGTCAATTTTGGGTCCCCTACTATTTTCTATATTTTTTAATGATATTTTAACCGTTTGTAACTACGCATTTGTTCATTCTTATGCTGACGATATTCAGCTTTACCTTTCTCAACCTCCTGGTAAGATCGCCCCACAAGAATTATTAACTTCTATAATAAAGATATTTATAAATAAACATCTACTTTCTTTCCTGTTCTTTTTGCTGTAAGAGCCTTATATTAATTGGCATTTTTATATCTTTTGGAGAAGAAAAGTCCTCCACCCGCCGAAGAAATATTTATTGGTCCTTCGAGCCAGATTAGCAGAGATTTGCAGAGCAAAAAATTGGAAAACGCAAGCGAACGTCGCCAGATTTATTGGAAAAAAGGTACGTTACATTTTGCAATTTATGTGGTGATCCCTAAAATCGGTGCAAATTCAAAAAATAAATAAATTAAATAATAAAAGTGATAAATTCATTTTCATACGAAAACACATAGAATTTACACAAAAATTGTGTTCGCTCTAAGCCACTCAAGGGAAACCAATAAAAAATTACTTGCTACTTGTTTGCAGCATTTGTCAAACTTTACGATTCTCTGTGCTCTCTGCTTATATACTCGTACTTGTCCGTCCGCCTGAGATTTTGCAAAAAATTAATTTGCAAAGACAGACATTTGCGAGCAATTAATAATAATTTATAATAAATTAATAATAAAATAAACGTAAAGCAACGCGAAAAATTGTGTTAAAAGTGTGTTTCTTTTTAAAATAAATCATTGTGTTTTTCTCAAGAGTGCACAATATTTTCAAGCACATTTTCAAATATCCAGAAACGTAAACAAAAAAAATAATAAATATATAAACAAGAATCACTGGGATATAATCTGGAAAAAAGTGCTAAGTGAGTGTTTAAAAAAAAAACAGAAAAAGTTTGTTGTGAAAAAGTGCCAAAAATAATTGAAACGTTTCAGCAAGCAGCCAACAGCAAAAAGTCGTCGGCAAGCAGTGCATACAAAAGGTGGTGGTTTTTAATTGCCATCGTTGTTGTTGTTGTTGTTGTGAGCGCACATTTGGTGTTGCCTCTCATTGCACTTTTCTGTAGGGTGCGCGTGCCTCAACTTTGGTACTTTTTCATAAAAAGGGTTTGCGTTGAACCATTTTCGTACTTTTTCAACACTACTTTTTTGCTACTATTTTTTCTAATTCATGATTTGAAAACACACATTTTAACACAATTAACACACTGTGTTAGCACATTTTTAATAATAATAAATTAAGAGAAAAAATATTCAAATAAATTTGATTGGTATTATTAAAAAAAAAAAAAAAGAATTATTTTTTGGGTAGAATTATTTGTAGAATTGATTTTATTCTGTTCTTTCTTTAAGATCAATCCGCTTTTGAGTTTGACATAGAAAAACTGATCGGTTTCGTACATATTTGTTGGGTTTGAGATTAAATACATTTTTTCACAACTTGTACAATGTCACTAAAAGCGTTTACCCGGGCAGCTGATGAGCTGTTGGAGTTCGAAGATCAATTTAACGAAATTGATGATTCTGAACACTCCAAATTTACTTTAGAAGTTCGCAAGGAGGAACTTAAGTTACAATGGGCAGTTGTCAAAGGAAGTTTTAGCACATGCATGCAAAAGTTAGGTAGTTCAAGCACAGAGGCGAACGATGTCGATATTTCTAGTGACAAAGTGAAGTACCGCTTTTGCTATGACGCTTATGTCAGATGTGCAGGAAAAATAGGTGAATTAACTGAGAATCTAACTCAAGCAAATTCAACAGAAAAACAATCAAATATTGACAACTTCACGAATATGCCCGCGAGTGGTCATAATATCAATCTGCCTCCTTGCGACACAGAAATATTTTATGGCAACTATGTGTCTTGGCCCTCATTTAGAGATATGTTTTCCGCAATATACATATAGATATGTATATATATATATATATTAGAATATACGCTTAACTCCTGTTGAGAAATTATACCATCTGACCCAAAAGACTAGAGGAGAAGCAAAAGAGATTGTTAAGAAATCTCCTCTCACTCATGATGGGTTCACTCAAGCATGGAAAAATTTAAGTGATCGCTATGACAATAAGCGAATTTTAGTCAATAGCCAGTTGAAAGTTTTATTCAACCTCCCGTCAGTGACTTTGGAGTCCGGGAGTGCTCTTAAAAAATTACAGCGCGATATAAATAATTGTATCTCCGCTTTGGAGTTACATAACATCGACATTAGCAATTTACTTATTTGTGCTCGACTCGTTTGCCAGAAACTACGTTGTCGCTATGGGAACAAGGCATAGTCAACAAATCTGAAATTCCAAAATGGAAAGATTTAGACAACTTTCTAACAAGCCGGTTCCAAGCTTTAGAAATCGTTTCTGACATTCGAAACTCCGGTAATGCGAAGCCTCCCAATAATAGAAACAATTCACAAGCTAACCAAAGTAGTCTTGTAAGAAAAGTGAATTCTAATCATGTCCACGTGAACAATAGTTCCCAATGTAAACTTTGTCCCAATCAACAACATGTTTTAAAAGGTTGTCCCAAATTTTTAGCCATGAGTGTGTACGATAGATCAGCTACCGTAAGAAGGCTTCACCTATGCATAAACTGTTTGGCTTATTCTCATGAAGTCAAAGATTGTAAAAGTCACTTTAATTGTGCGTCTTGTAAAAAACGCCACAATTCCCTGCTTCATCGAGACGCCTCGGAATCGACAGTTCATGTTCTCTAGCTCTCAATCCACCACCACAAATGCACACTCAACTCAAATACAGTCCACCCCTGTAGAAGAAAATGTTCTTTCCTGTCTTGCAATCAGTAGAAAAAGTGTACTTCTCGGTACTGCTATGGTGACCATATGTCACTTAGGTACTGTTTACACTGCTAGAGCCCTGATTGATTCGGGCTCGGAAGGAACATTTGTTTCAGAACGCCTGCAAAGGATTCTGAAACTACCCACACATCCAGTGAATGCACAAGTCGCTGGTTTAAGTAATGTAGTTTCAGCAAGAGTTTCCCGAATGTGTAGATTTGTCATAGGGTCCCCTATTAACCCTAGCCTGAGAATTGAAGCGAATAACTTAATTCTCCCCCAACTCACAGAGAATCTTCCCACAAGCTCTATCGACATTTCTTTACTTCAATGTCTTCCTGACTTAGATCTTGCTGACACTAATTTCTACAAGAGTAACCAATTAGATGTATGTATATCCTAGCATTCTTCTAGACGGCATCCGCCGCAATATATTGGGTTCGTTGATTGCCCAAGAAACCGTCTTTGGTTGGATTATTACGGATCCAGTTCCAACTGAGAAGCTGTCTTCTTTCACGACCTGTCTTAATTTTTTCGCAGATGTTTCGCTGGATCAGCAGATTGCACGGTTTTGGGAGTTGGAAGAGATTCCAAAGAAAAAGTTGTTGACTCGCGAAGAGCAACTTTGTGAAGAAAATTTTAAAAATACCACCCGCCGTAGCAATGACGGTAGATATATTGCAACTTTGCCTTTCAAGATAGATTTTCCTCATAATCTTCACCTTGGCCATTCTCGATCGAGCGCGATTAGACAGTTCTTACGAACAGAATCAGTACTTAACAAGAAGCCCGAGTTCAAAGTTCAATATGACCAGGTAATCAAAGAATACGCAGATTTAGGGCACATGCATCAGGTTGGCCCCCCTAAATTTGAATATGCTCCTTCTCATTACTATCTGCCTCATCATTCGGTCATAAAACCCGATAGTACCTCCACTAAGATAAGAGTGGTTTTCAATGCATCGTCTTCCAGCTCCAATGGAGTGAGTTTAAATGACGTTCTGTACACTGGACCCGTTTTTCAAACGGATCTTACTCTCTTAATTTTGAAATGGAAGTTTTTTAAGTATGTTCTCAACGGTGACATTGAGAAAATGTACCGTCAGATCTGGGTTGACCCCAAGCATACCCCTTATCAACGCATTTTGCATAGAGATGCGTCAAATAGTGAAGTCAAGGATTAAGAGTTAGATACTGTCACCTTTGGACTAAACTGCGCTCCATTTCTGGCAATTCGAACTCTTCTGCAACTCGCAGAAGATGTTCATAAGACACACCCCTTAGCCGCGTTAACATAAAGAGAGCACATGTACGTAGATGATGCGTTGACTGGAGCTCATGATGTAGAAACAGCAAAAAAGACTCGAGACGAACTTATTGCAGCTCTAAAATCCGCTGGGTTTTTGATGCGAAAATGGACCTCGAACTGCAACGATCTACTTGAAGATTTGCCAAAGGATCACCTGATCAATGAAGATTTTTTGAAGTTCGAAGATTCAAGTGTTGCAAAAACATTGGGAGTTCGTTGGAATGCCAGATTTGATCATTTTTATTTTGTCACAAAACCAGTCGAAATGAAAGCTAGTTTTACCAAACGAGAAGTTTTGTCTACAATTGCCCAGCTTTTTGACCCGGCTGGATGGCTAGGCCCGATTATTATTGTAGCAAAAATTATTATGCAACAAATTTGGTTAGATAAGATTGATTGGGATGATTATCTAACGGGCCAGAGCCTGTATTCCTGGAAACAGTTTCAAAAGAATTAGCATCATATCGATTCAATTAGAATACCTAGATGGATAGATTTTTGCCCTTGGAGCAAGGTGGAATTTCATGGCTTTTGCGACGCATCCGAGAAAGCTTACGCAGCTGCAATCTATATTCGTGTAGAAAATTCCAATGCCGCGGTTTTTACTCATCTACTTACCTCGAAAACAAAAGTCGCTCCTATAAAAACTGTTTCTTTGCCTCGCTTGGAATTGTGCGGAGCAACCCTTCTTGCCGAAATGGTTGATTCGTTGCTGTCGCTGCTAAATCTTGATCAATTCCGCGTACAGTTGTGGACGGATTCTACTGTTGTCCTCGCTTGGCTAAAAAAGCCACCCTGCACCTGGACGACTTTTGTTGCCAACCGCATCGCGAAAATCATTGAAAAGGTTGATGATCGCAACTGGCTCCATGTTGAATCACATGACAATCCAGCGGACTTGGGAAGTCGTGAAGTCATGCCGCAAGATCTAATCAATAATAGTTTATGGTGGGAAGGTCCCTCGTGGCTAAAGAAAGAACGATCTGAATGGCCTCCTCAATTGAAAAATTCAGATCAGGACACTTCTCTCGAAAGCAAGCCTGTAAAGTCCCTTTTCTCTTATTTCGATAATTATGAGGACATTCTCGATAGGTTTTCGTCACTCTCTCGAGCCTTGCGAGTTCTGTCGTTTGTATTTAGGTTTTATCAGCGAACGCATCCAACATTTAAGAAACAATTCAGCTATAAAACCACGCAAGTGAAGAGAGATGAAATTAGTTTTGTTAAAACACGATTAATCGTTCTCTGTCAAAAGGTTCACTTTTCTAATGATTATCGTGACATTGAAACTAAGCACCCTATAAGTTCCAAGAGTCCCATATTGGCTCTGAACCCCTTTTTGGACGCCTCAGGTATTTTGAGGGTAGGTGGGCGTTTAGCCTCCTCAACTTCCCTCTTATATAATGAAAAACACCCCATTATATTGCCATATAAGTGCCAAATCTCCAAACTATTAATTTTATTCACACATCTGATTTCCTTACATGGTGGTAATCAATTAGTATGGCGCTTAATCAGGATGGAGTTTTGGATTTTAAAGGTGAAAACCCTTATAAAAACTTCTATTCACAATTGCAAAGCGTGTGGGATTCATAGAAAGAAAGAATGCACGCAAATTATGGCAGCATTACCCTCCTCTCGAACGACACTTTCCCGACCATTTGCCACCACTGGGGTAGACTTTGCCGGTCCTTATGAAATTAAAAATTATACGGGTCGAGCATGCCTAATAACCAAAGGCTATGTGTGTGTTTTTGTGTGCTTTGCCACAAAAGCCTTACACCTTGAAGTGACAAGTGATTTGTCAACCGCAACTTTCATGGCAGCCTTTGCACGATTTGTGGCCCGTCGAGGATGCCCCTCAGACATTTATTCCGACAATGGTACGAATTTTGTTGGAGCCTCTAAAGTGCTTAAACGAGAGTTTAGAGAATTCTTTGAGGCAGCCCGAGGTGCAGTCACTGCAACGCACGCACACCACGGTGTTTTGTGGCATTTTATTCCTGCTGGAGCACCTCATATGGGTGGTTTATGGGAAGCTGGGGTCAAAAGTTTCAAGACCAATTTGAGAAAAATCGCTGGCACACTTAGATTCACTTTCGAAGAATTCTCTACTTTGTTGTCTCGAATTGAGGCCTGTCTAAATTCAAGGCCTATAAGTCCTATGTCTGAAAATCCAGATGATCTAGCTGCTTTAACGCCTGGCCACTTTCTGGTTGGTGGGCCCTTATTAGGCAGACCTGAGCCAGACATACCTGAGAACCCCATATCCATCATCAACAGATGGAAAAAAACTCAAAGCTCTTCATCAGCTTTTCTGCTCCCGGTGGAAAACAGAATATTTGAAAGAATTACACAAGAGATTTAAATGGAAAAATCCCCAAAAAAACTTAGAAATAGATGATCTTGTTGTAGTACGTGAAGAAGGTTTACCCCTAATGAGTGGCGATTAATTAGAATCATCAAAACGTATTGGGGAGAGGATAGCAAGGTGCTAGTGGCTGATATTAAAACAGCTCGTGGTGTGATCACTCGTCCGATTGTAAAACTTGTTGTCCTTCCCGCATGCTAATCTAAAATCAAAACATTCGACCTACTAAGCTTTTTCCAGATAACTCGTCAGAATGCCACGTTTTTACCGCAACCGTAGCCAAACCCAGAAAGTGGTTAAGTCCGTTGCCTGTCGCCTGTGTGAAGGAGCGCACCCTCTCCGATTCTGCAACCAATTCCGCCCCAAGAGCCTCGAAGAAAAGCTGCGTTTGGTGTTACTTTTACGTTATTGCTCGAATTGCTTGTCGTCTCAGCATACCCTGAATCAATGTGTCAGTGAGGTACGCTGCAAACATTGTAGCTAGAAGCACCACAGTCTGCTCCATGGCAACTCCCGTGACCGAGCTCGACCAAGCCCGTCTACGCCGCTTACGGTGAGTGATGGTCCCGACCGATCTGAGCCCAGACCTCACCCGTCTAGAACACGTCGTGTCGAAGATCACCCCACTTCCGAAGAAGATAGCGATGAGCCCAGACCTCGTCCGTCTACGCTATCGCCCTCGTCAAAGGTACTGGAGATTGACACTGCGGTTGAGCTTAGACCTAGTCCGTCTACGCCAAACGTGAGAATAGAGCGTTCGCTTGAGCATCCATTCCGTCCAGCATTAAGTTTTGAGCCCAGACCACGCTCGTCTATGCCGGAACGAAGTCGACGACACCGAAGGCGGCAAGGGAAGAAACCGAAGACCCATGTAGAGCGGTATGCGCAATCGACGAATGCGAGGAGCGAGGACGCGCGCATCCAAATAACCAGAAGGGCTCCCCCGATGCTGACTCAGCTGCTGGTTCCGCTTAACCCCACTGCGATGGTCAAAATTTTGACGAACGGTGGAATGCGTTTGGTGCGAGCACTTATTGATCCATGCTGCGACATGTCCGTGATCTGTGGGTCATTGGTATGTCGCATGGGGTTGAAAACGGCACGCACCAACTCACAGGAAACTTGTTTTCTTACCATCCGTGGCCGGTTTGAGCGCAGTGAACCCATCACGGTAAACGCTCGAGTGCAGAGAAGCGTGTCACGCGCCACTCCAACTCGAACGTTGGATGCTAGAGTCCAAGACGCGTACTTCCATATTATGCTGGCAGATGAGAAGTTTCCCCAGTCGCGGCCAGTACACGTCATATTAGGAGTAGATGTCTATGCGCGCATCATGAAACCGGGGCTCCTTCCAAGTGCAGTCGGACAGCCAATCGCACAAAATACCATGTTTGGTTGGGTGTTGTTGGGATCGTGCCCTATTTAAAAATAAGTCTAAAAATCACACCAATTTTGTATTTATTTCTTTCCTTTTTTTTTTATTTGTCGTACTCAGTATGAAGTAAACTGTAGCTGACGACAGAATGTTCAATATTAAACGCACCCTGGATCACCAAAAGCATATGTAACGCCTTTTTCGTTTTATTGTATATAAATATGGATTTTTTCTTAGTATTATTGTATATAAAAATGGATTTTAATTTGTATGATCTTTACCAGTCGAGCTTTCTTGCAGTGATGCTGCAAGGCGGGCGGCAATGTTTACGCCGAACCCGGTTAGGCACCCTGTTTTTTGGCTTGTCAATTTAATATGGCGCTCGGGTTCTGATCATTCCAGGAGAATCCGAAGTTTTTGTTTTTTTAACCCTTTGAGACCTGACGCCAAACTACAAATAATTCTTTTACGATTTTTGGAATATATTTTCTTTGCATAATATGAAAACATATTCAATATCTAGGTTTTTCTATTTTCATACCCTTCATGTATTTTTAGGGCTCGGAACTTGATGCATCTCGGTCGAAACAAGGAAATTCCCTTAAAATAAATTTTTCAAATTATTTTTATTATTGCCCTCAGTCTTTTTGATTTATAAAAATTAAGTATTTTTTAAGTTTAAATTTGTCCACTTCACTAATTTTTCGCTATTAGTACTTTAGTAATTGAAGCACAACTTACTTTTACGGCTCATTTTGACAAAATTCAAATATGAAACAAGAATTCCGCGAATATTTAAGTAACTGTAAAACGAATAACGGAACAATGTGAGAAGCGAACATACGCAACAATCAGCACAATCGATACATGTCAATCTTTATAACATTCGTCAAAAAGAAGTGAGGATATTGAGACTGAAACTTACCCGCACAATCGATGCATCACGGTCTGAAAGGGTTAAGCGAACATCAATGCTATTGATGCTCGCCGCCGCCATTCCTTGGAATACCGAAAGACTGGTAAGATCGCCCCACAAGAATTATTAACTTCTATAATAAAGATATTTATAAATAAACATCTACTTTCTTTTCTTTTCTTTTTGCTGTGCGAGCCTTATATTAATTGGCATTTTTATATCTTTTGGAGAAGAAAAGTCCTCCACCCGCCGAAGAAATATTTAGCTTGAGATGATTCCTGCTTTGTTGATATTCCACCTTTATTTATTGGAGCTGGAGCCTTTATTTATTGGAACTCGAACTTGTTAGTAAAATGAAAAACCTTGGTTATATTATCAATTCTACGCTTACTTGTTGCGACCACATAAATAATACACTAAGTAAAATCTACGTAGCCTTACAATACTTACGCGATTCTTCTGATTATACGCCCATTGAGGCTAAGCGAGAACTTGTTATACAATTAATTATGTCACATATTACTTTTACAGACGTTGTTTATAGTAAATTAGACTCACAGTCCCAGCACAAGCTCCTTGTAGCTTTTAATAATGCTGCTAGGATGTTTTTAAAATTCATCGATTTGACCAAATTTGTAAAGATAACAAATTTTTTATGAAGTCACTGCACAACGAAATATTAGTAAATGAGAGTGATTCTCCTTAACGTTGTACAAAATACAATAAAATAAAAATATCAACACAGTTTATAGTTTTTTATTACTTTTATTTATTAAATGGACGCGTTTCGACTCCTGTCCATGTCCTGACATCATCAGCTTAGTAATCAGAAACTAAATAAGAAAGTCGAAGAAAACTATTTTGCAACATACATACATAAGTCGTCACAATAACAAACAGTACTTTAAGAGAAAACATTTTTTGATACACAAATCTTGTAAGCGAACAACAAAAAAGTTAACGGAGCAAACATTTTTAAAAAAACAACAGAAACATTTAACTTCTAATAAGACTTTATAAGTATGATGGTGCAGCACCTTCGTCTCTGTTGACAGTGTTGTCCCGATTAATGTGTGTGTGCATTGATTCAAGCACATTCAGCCTGGTTGCATTGCTCTCTTTATCCAAGAGCTTGAAGTTATCGACAGAAATTTTATGGTCACATTCCAAAATATGTTCAGTCAAGCCGCTCTTATATGGCTCTGTGTTTTTGATGGAACGAAGGTGTTCATTTGCTCTAATTTTTAAAGCTCGACACGTTTGGCCAATATATACTGCGTTGCAGTTTTTTGTGCTACACCGGCCGCTATAAACGTCTGACATTTCCATATTCGGTATGCTATGTTTTGTGGATTTTAGCAGCTGCTTCAGTTTGTTGTTGCTAGAAGGCGCTAGTTTTATGTTGACGTTTTTGAATTGTTGGTTTATCTTTTTAAACCTTTCCAGAGAATGTGTGCAACGGTACATTTTTTGCGAACTAAGTTCTTTTTCATCAGTGAAAGATGTACAACATCTTGTAGTGATTTTTTGTTTGTGTTTTGCCACCAACTTGTCTATGCTGTCAATGGTGTAACCATTGGTGACAGCCAGATGGTATATGTGGTTCAGCTCCTTTTCATAATGTTGTTCTGAAAGTGGAAAAATGCACATTCGAAATGTCATTGAGATAAATGCGGCATACTATTGTGCGGGATGGTGGTTTGATTCGACTGGGATGAAACGGTTAGTGCTAGTCGGTTTGCGATAAATGTCGAATTTTAGGTTGCCGTCATCGCTGCGCGATATGCGCAAATCCAAAAATGGCAAGGAGCCATTCAACTCTTCCTCCGTGGTGAATTTAATACTTTGGCAACATTGGTTTAAAAGCGTTATTGTTTTGGGTAATTCCGATTTTTTAACAATTGCAAAAATATCATCAACATAGCGGGTCCAAAAACGAGGGAAGAAGGACTCTCTTTAATTGTATTTTCCAATGACGAAACGTACAAACCACACATGAACGGTGAGAGAGGGTTTCCCATTGCAGTGCCCGTTTTTTGGTAAAACATACCGCGGAATTGAAAAAATGTTTGGTTCATGCAAATATTTGCTAGATCGTAGAGCAAAAATGATTTATACAAATGATTTATGTTCAATTTATCTAGCCACTCTCTTAAACAATTCATCGCGCCTTTAATTGGAATGCTCGGAAAATACGAAATAATGTCAAACGAAACCAGTATTTCGTCCGGTGTCAGAGTTAAGTTTAATGTTTTTTCAACAAACTCAAATGAGTTTTTTATTGAAAAATTGTTGTCTTTTTTAAAACTTTCAAATTTTTTTACTAACCACTTGGCCATATTTTGGCACGGCGAGTTGATATTTGACACAATTGGTCGCATTTTGTTTCCAGGTTTGTGAATCTTAGGGAGGCCATATATGCGCGGAACTGAAGGATTTTTAGGTAAAATACGCCATTTCCAAGATGCGCCAAATAGTTCTGAGTATTTACGGATTCCTTGTTTAACTGAGGTGGTCATCTTATTGAGTGGGTTTTTTACTAGCTTGTAAGGACCCGATTTTATTAAATCGTTCATGCCAGCATCGTATTGTTGTCTATCAAGTGCTACCACAGCATTACCCTTATCAGACTTCATGATATATACATCTTTTTTATTTATAGTTTTTACGGCTTTATAAAAATTAAGACCCATGTTGAGTAGACCTAGTTCATTTTCATCAAATTGGTGTGATGACTTATTGACCAAAGAATTCGGTATGGATTTGCTCTTGCCATGTTTTGCATCTTTATCATTTTCTTTAGTTTTTATTTCTTTCAAATATTTAAGTTTTTTCTTTTTTATTTTAATGGATTTTGTGAACATATGTTTACACTTGCCGTGCACATTTGAATCAAAAATATCCCATTGATGACTAGGAAAGTAATTAGCCAATTCTCGGTGTAAATTGTATAGCAACATATCAAACATGGATAAATTAGCATAATGGTGATTCAATTCGCAAGTGAGCCATTTTCTATTTGCCGCATTCAATGCTGCCGTAGCACTGTTGTTTTTGCAGCCAATTTTAATATTAATAAATTTTGGGAACAACCCTTGTTTTTTGCATTGCGATAAAAAGAATATATTTGCTTTTGTTAAGTACACCTTCTCTTTGAGTTTCTGATACTTTTTTAACTCCAATTTTTTGGTTTTCATATTGTAAAGATAACAAACTATAACCAAGTTTCTTCGAAAAGCAAGGATTGGTTGTAACTTTATTGAATACTTAAATATGCGAAGTATTATATTTTTACACAGACTTATGAATACACAGTGGTATCTAGGTATCTATATGAAAAATTACAGTTTTTCCTATCTGTTCGATTGTCAAATTTTAATGTTCCAAGACACAACTATCTTAACAGCAGTAGATTTTTCTTCATAAGCACCATAAGACTTTGGAATTCACTACCTATCTTTTTAAAACAAATTACTAATATAGTCAGCTTTAAATGTGCAATTTATAACTACTCTTCATCTCTTTAATTATAACTGTTTCTACTTTTTCTCTATACCTGTTCATTATCTGACGCAATTCCTTTTCTTTGTGTATTTACTAAACATTTTTTTATTGTTAAATTATTAATATCATAGGCTTGAGTAAAATGTTTAATTTAAGTTAATGATTATTAAGTTTTGCCTATTATATTGTTTTAACCTCTTTTGATGTACAATAAAAGATTAATCTTAATGTACAATTATGAAATTATAAATAAACTAAATAATCTGGCAGGTCTACTCGAATTCATGTCATTTTCGACGATGGGTTTCTGTGAGAAAATAACAATACCAGAGGTCAGTGAAGAGGTCTGAAGAAATGTATTCCTTATTGAGGTGAGACTTGAAAATGCAAGGACTAATCTCATGTACTCGAGTGCAATTCATTGGCGTACTATAATGAATTACTTGACGCTAATAGTTTTTTTTCGATTTTTTGTTCATTTACATTTGATTTTGTTTGTTTGCTACACTAAATTAATTGGAGTTGAAAAACTCTATAGAAATAATCATTTATAAATAAGTCGCGTAATATCATAATTTAACCTCTTTCCATTTTCTTATTTTTCTGCGTTAAATTTTATATTTCTCATTTAAATATTAATATATTAATTCATTATTATTCATTATTCATATGCAATAATAATCAATTAATTCATTATTTATTTATCATTAAATTACATATGCATTCAAATTTTTGTTGTTGTTTCCATTCATCTAACTTCTTTTTATTAATATTTGCGATATTATTTTTGGGTGTTGAAGTTGATGTATGCACTCAACTATAATTTTATTTAAGAAAAAATAAAAATTTAGCTTGAGACAAGGTTTTATTTAATTATATTCTAAAGTCTATCTTAATTAATTAGAACTACTCTAATGTAATTAATAGTAACTTTAACTACTTCAATTACTTCATGTTAATTCACCTTTCAATTAAATTTCTTTTTCATGATAGTAGGCAAGCATTACTGTAAGAACCTATAAATAGCCTACATTCCCTTAAAATCTGATTTAATCTTATAAATATTTTTTTGAGAAACACTTCAGACCTGAAGACAAGGTTGGAAATTTCTGCCAAATTAATTTTTCGTTTTCAATAAAATTTTTTCACAAAAAGCAAATTGTGAGAAACCCACTTTTATTGATGCTATCGAGAAGTCCTCCTATCAGGACCTTGAGAAGAAGTCAGAGGAACTCCCCATCGTTATATTGGCGCCCAACTCGACGTATTAGAATTCGCTGCAAGACATGGAAGAATCAAGAAATCAACCCGAAGTAAATCGCTCCATTTCGCAAATTACATCAACGATTCAAGAAGAAGAAACTGCTGCAAATCAAAATACTATCATGGCAACATTCTCCGAGGACCAGTTCAAGCAAATCCTCGCTGCAATTGGAACGAATTCATCAAAAGATGGATCATTTTCCAGATGCTCTGCACGTTTTTGAGGACAGCGGGAGCAGGCTGCTGTAGAAGAGTTTATCTCGGCGATATCTGTGTATAAAGACATCGAGCGCATCTCTGATGAAGATGCAATTCGCGGCTTGCCTTTACTTTTAGAAGGTTATGCAGCAAACTGGTGGATCGGTATCAAGGATTCGGTGCATGCGTTCGAACAGGCTGTAAAGCTTTTACGGATCACCTTTTCACCACCAAATCCCGATTGGAAGATATTTTTAAATATCTTTGAAAACAAACAACAATTGCAGGAGCCAACAGACAGCTTTGTCTGCAAGAAACGTGTTTTGTTTTCGCAGTTGAAGGATCAAGTAGAAGAAAAACAACAAATCAATATGATTTATGGCCTCTTATCCATCAGGATGAGAGAGCGTGTTAGTTGCGAAACTGTATTGACTTTTGAGCAGCTTATAGCGTCTTGCAGGGATGCTGAGTTATTTCATATTGAAACGAAGGAAGCAAAAATTGATAATGAAAAGAGTGCGAGATGTTCGTTTTGTAGGCTTCGAGGACACTCTGCAGATGTTTGTTTTAAAAAGAAGAAAGAACAACAATCGCAAACATCTCAAGTTATATAAGGTTCAGCCAAAGGGAGCACCCATCTTTTCCTGTTATGGTTGCTGTGAACCAGGCGTCTATCGTTCAAACTGTCCGAAGTGTAGCACACACAGCAAAGAAAGTCCTCAGCATTTGACATTCAACACTGTTACAACGACCGTTATTGGCAGATCAATCCCAACAGTTCATATCACGATGTTTGAACTGATGTTTGGCGTGTTTCGACAGTGGTGCAAAAAGGAGCGTTGCAAGTGCGAACTTGAAACGGATTTTGACCAGCAAGGGTTGCAGTTTTCAGAATGCAAAAGCAGAAGTCACGCTGGCAGATGGTTCAACAACAACGCAAATGGTTATGTCGACGATTTGTAATGTGACCATAGGAAATCAAATTAGGAAAATCAGATTAAGTTCCCTCCCGAACGCTAAATTTAATCGAATTTTGATTGGTGCAGATTTTATGGAACAGGCCGGTATTGTTTTGAATATGGCTCAACGCTGTTGGTATTTTGAAAAGGAGATTCGATTTTACTGAGGTCAACTACAAGAATTCATTTACGTTAGACATCGCAGGTGCACACATTGTGTCGACTGCACCAGATTCACCTTACAGCAAAATGCTTAATGAAATGTCAAATTTCATAAGATTCATGGACAATAAGAAAGATCCAAAACCAATCGCCGATTCAAGGGAAGTGTGCCCAGAGTTGAACTATGGTCCGGCTCTTAAGACGCGTAAAGTTATGGCTCAAGAACAAGCAGTCATATTCACCACACACTGTTCAACCAATCTATCGTGAAGAAAGAAAAAATCTAATGAAAAGTTCTCTAAATTTTGCGCTTCCAGTAAAAATCAGGAAGCCAGATAAAGACGATTTATTTATTCCACTATACTCCATACAATTTGAGTACTTAAAAGATTCTGATGGTCTTGGTTTGTCTACAGTTCATAGATGTCAATTGGAAGAAACTTTGGAAGTCAATGCAGATGTTTTTACCGAACCAACATCATTCACGGTACATAAAATCAACACCGGTGAACATGAACCGATCGCTTTACAACCCTATCGGCTGTCACCACAAAGAAAAGCTGACTTGAAGAAAGAGGTGCAGAAAATGTTAGAAGCCAGAGTTATTGTTGAATGAAAGTCATCTTGGGCGGCTCCAGTAGTCATGATACCAAAGAAAACAGGTGGCATACGTGTCTGCATCGATTATAGCTTTGAACGCTATAACAATTCCGGATACTACTACATGAACCAAAGACCACAAACTTTATGTCCACTTTAGACCTTCAATCTGGTTACTGGCAAATCGGAGTTTGTTCAAATGATCAAGATAAAACGGCGTTTGTAATACCATTCGGAATGTATAAGTTTACCCGTATGCCTTTTGGATTGCGGAATGCACCTGCGAATTTTCAAAGAATGATGGACAGACTTAAAATTTCCCTGGGTGAAACAAATACCTTGGTTTACCTCGACGATATTATTTCCGGTTCAGCTAGTTTCGATCAACATTTAATTGATTTACAACGCATATTGGATCATTTACGCAAGTTTAATCTTAAAGCTAACAATAGCAAATGCAAATTTGCCTGTAATGAGGTGAAATATTTAGGACACTTGCCTACAAGAGAAGGAATCACTGTTGATATGGACAAGGTCAATGCAATCCGATCCCGTAAGGAGCTACAAAATGTTAAGGAGGTTTTATCTTTTCTACAAACTTGCTCTTGGTATCGATGTTTCATTCCAAATTTTGCAGCAGTATCGAAACCTTTATCACATCTAAAAAAAGAAAATGAAAATGAAAGAAAGAAAAATGTTGTTTGGACTTGGAAAGCAGAACAATAACAGGCGTTCGATTAACTCAAACATTTATTAACCACTACACCCATACTGAAGCAAGCTGAAGATAATGTGCCATTTGTCCTAAAAACCGACACAAGTAGTTAAGCATAAGGAGCAGTTTTACTCCAGGGGGAGGGCCCGGATGAACATCCAATTGAATATGCTAGCAGACTTTTATCCGATGACGAACGAAACTACTCAACTATAGAAAGGGAGGCGCTTGTTATTATTTGGGCTGTACAAAAGCTTAAAGGATATACCAAAGGAGCTGGTATCAAGTTAATCACCGATAATCAGCCTTTGAAGTGGCTCATGACTTTAAAATCACCAAGTGGAATAATCAAGATGGTCTCTTTTACTGCAGCTCTTTTACTGAAATCAAATCAATTACAAGCCCGGAAAAACTAATGTGGTTGCGGACACACTGTCAAGACCACCATGTAAAAATCTACACGAGGAAACGGAATCCTGTGGCGTGAAGGAGATTCGAGAAGGCCAACTTGCCGATCCTGACCTTAAATCTATCATAGACTGCTTCGAACAAAAGACTGAATGATGGTGTACTCTACTGCTATCACGATGATGACATTGACTCAACTTGTCATACCACAAAAAGAACGTTGTTATTTTAAAATATTATCACAACAATGATACAGCCAGCTGGTCATTATGGCATTGACAGATCTATAAAACGGATCGTTTCCCGTTACTACTGGCCAGGCATTC
Organism: Coremacera marginata; assembly: GCA_914767935.1. Lineage (NCBI taxonomy): Eukaryota > Metazoa > Arthropoda > Insecta > Diptera > Sciomyzidae > Coremacera > Coremacera marginata. The sequence continues at coordinate 114,942,389 of OU612047.1, read as the reverse complement.
GAAAGGATATTGAAAAGCATGTTAAGGACTGTATTGATTGTCAGCGTTATAAAGCAACTAATCTCAAACCTGCTGGTCTGTAACAGACTGTATCAAGCAATCAACGTTTCGAAATAGTTGCTATTGATTTATTCGGACCATTTCCACCTTCCAACGATAACATGCAATGGATCTTCATCGTAGAAGATATTGCAAGTCGATAGGTAGAACTGTTTGCTTTAGAAGAAGCGACTGCCGAAGTGTGAGCCAAAACTCTTATTAACGAAGTGTTTCTGAGGTATGGTGTTCCACGTAAGATTATAGGTGACAATGGTGTTCAATTTGTGTCTGCAATTATGCAAACGGTGATGTTTTGCTTAGACATACAGCAAATATTCACAATATTATATTATCCAGAGGCAAATCCAGTCGAAAGAAAGAACCGTAACTTGAAAACACAACTATCAATTCTCTTTAGCAACGACCATCACTCATGGGCGGATAAACTTTCACCCATACGTTTTGCTATAAACACAGCTAATTGCCAAATCCCTGGGTATTCGACAGCATACCTTACTTTTGAGCGAGAGTTGCGTACAATTGATGACGTACAGCATGATTTAAGAGCAATCGTTAAAGCAGAAAATTTCATTGCAGAAATTACTCCGTACTTGAAAAAATTAGCTAAAGTTTTTAAAACAGTTCGAGAAACTACAGAGAAACAGCAAGATCACAACAAACGATACAGCAACATACAACGTCGAAACCAGCAAGAATTTGAGATTGGTGCTAAGGTTCTAGTCACTACACATGTCCTCAGCAATGTAACGAAAGAAGTTTACATCGAAATTTGTGACTAAACGAGATGGACCATACACAATCATCGAAAAGAAAGGTGCAACGAGTTACGTTATTGCTAATGGAGATGATCTCAATGTTCCTTTGCGAACTTATCATGTTTCCGATCTTACTGCACATCGCAATTTATATGGTATTCAGCAACAACCACTCAACATGATTCGACGTCGTGGACGTCCAAAGTTACTGATGTTTCATCGAGACGACTGCATCATCAGAGGGGGAGAAACGAAACAAGTTTTTACTAAATTATATTCTAAAATCTATCTTAATTAATTATAACTACTCTAATCTAATTTATAGTAACTTTAACTACTTCCATTACTTCATGTTAATTCACCTTTCAATTAAATTTCTTTTTCATGATAGTAGGCAAGCATTACTGTAAGAACTTATAAATAGCCTACATTCCCTGAAAATCTGATTCAATCTTATAAATATTTTTTTGAGAACCACTTCAGACCTGAAGACAAGGCTGGAGATTTCTGCCAAATTAATTTTTTCGTTTTCAATAAAATTTTTTCACAAAAAGCAAATTCTGAAAACCCACTTTTATTGATCCTATCGGGAAGTCCTCCTATCACGACATTGAGAAGAAGTCAGAGGAACTTCCCCATCGTTATAAGCTTAAATTAGTCATTATAGAAAGTGAATTTAATTTTAATAATAAAAAAATTATTGAAAAATGTATTAAGAAGTTACACAAATACAACAAAACTAAATGAGTTCATAAAATTTTAGAATTTTAAAAATTTACATATTTTATACTAACTTGAATATAGTATTACAAGTGAAAGTTGTTAAGTGCTTTTAATTTGGTTTCTTGTCTCATTGATCGTTATTATACCGCCAGAATACTTGTACATTTTTCGGAATGCTTTCCTCGTTCAGGATTTCTGCTGTGTATTCATATTCATGATATTAGAGTATCATTCATTTTCCGTTAGCGCTAATTGCAATCTCTTGGTAGCGCTTTAAAGAATGCAAGTAGATACAATATGGTGGTTCTGGACCAGGAGGCGCGGAGGCGCAAGCCGATGACGTCACTTCGGTCCAGCGCCATCTAGTGGGGGTTTTTTTTTGCTAAAAATGTGCAAAGGTGTATGTCTTTGCTTTAAACTTTTAAAATTGGCAAGTTTGGTGTATGTCTTTGCTTTAAGCTTTTTAAAATTGGCAAGTTTGGTGTATGTCTTTGCTTTAATCTTTTAAAAATTGGCAAGTTTGGGATGTCTTTGCTTTTTTCAGCGTTGATCATAATTGTATACACTACATTATCGGTAGTTGTAGTCAAGCGAGTTCTTATCAGTGTTTGCATGTTTTAGTTTTTCTTAACCCTCGTATTCGTTATAGCAAGACTCATATTCTGCTCGTCAACTTGCTTTGTGAAAATATATATATTTATTTGGAATGAAGCAATTTAGGTACGGCGAAGGTTGAAGGGGTTAAAGAACTGTTTATAAATTTAATAAAGTCGGTAAGTATTAGGTGGGTGTCTTTGCTTTAAACTTTTAAATTGGCAAGTTTGGGTATGTCTTTGCTTTTAAGCGTTGATCATCATTTTATATACACTACATTATCGGTAGTGGTAGTTAGTGTTTGTATTTTTTGTTTGTTTTTTTCTTAACCCTCAGTAGATACGATATGTTCGTTCTGGCGCAGTGGCTCGGTGGCTCAAGCCGATGACGTCATGCCCGGCACTCAAGTATGAATGGATTTCTGCTTGTGCTGGTGGACGGACAGACAAAAAAACCGCAAGTTGTTTTTGCTTTAAGCGTTGATCATGTTCTTATCAGTGTTTGCATGTTTTTTCTTAACCCGCAAATACCTAATAGCAATGACTCAAATTCGGCTGGTTGACTTTAGCTGAAATGATATGACTTGCTATATGAAAATATATATATTAATATGGGTTGAAGCAATTTAGGTACGGAGAAGGTTGAAGGATTAAATAAATGTTTATAAATTTATCATAAAGTCGGTAAGTATTAGGTGGGAGTCTTTGTTTTGAGCTTTTAAAAATTGGCAAGTTTGATGTATGTCTTTGCTTTAAACTTTGTAAAATTGACAAGTTTGGGGTATTTCTTTGCTTTAAGCGTTGGTCATAATTTTATACGCTACATTATCGGTAGTGGTAGTCATGCGAGTTCTTATCAGTGTTTGCATGTTTTGTTTTTTTCTTAACCCTCGCATTAGTTATAGCAATGACTCAAAAAATAAATATATATTTATAAGACTTCTAACGTAGACTGCGTGGTGGCATACTTATCAGAGTTCGCATGAGTAAACGAAATACATAGCAACCAAGAAGAGTCAAGAAGTTTCTAGAAGCTTCGAGATGCAGAAACGTCGAGAACATTTTAGAAGTTGACAACATCACAAAAAAAAAATTTTTTTTTTTAAGTCAAAGGTGTTAAGTCTCAAGCTTCATGGTGTGAGAGAGAGAGAGAGAGAGAAAGGGAGAGAAAGAGAGAAAGGGAGAGAGAGAATTTGATAGTAAGAGAGAGAAAGGGAGATAGCAAATAGCGCGATCCTATACAAAGAATACTTCAGAATCAACCTAACCTAAGCCAATGCCAAGAAGAGACAGGAAGTTTCTAGAAGCTTCGAGATGCAGAAACGTCGAGAACATTTTAGAAGTCGGCTTATGTTATTGTATGCCGATGACGTCACCCATACCCATCCTGGTACGGATTTTAATTTTATTTAATTTCAATTTCAATACTAATTTCAAGGTTAAAGTGATAAGAGCCAAGCTTCATAGTAAGCGCACTCATAACCCGCAAGTTCAAGATAAGGCAGCAATGTACAAGTTCAAACATGTTTTTTTGTGTTACTTCTAAAATAAATAAACAATTTTTGCGGTCAAGTGCAAGGGCAAAAAAAGAAGATAAGAATTAAAAGTTGATATGTCAAAAACTAAGCTAAGCTAACCTAAGCTAATATAAGCTAAGGCTGCGTTCATAGTGAACGCCCATAATCGGCTGCTTTTTTATAATGATTCTTGTTATTGTTCTTACTGTTGCTATTGTTGTTCTTACTGATGTTGTTGTTGTTGTTGTTGTTGTTGTTGTTGTTGTTGTTGTTGTTGTTGTTGTTGTTCTTGTTCTTGTTGTTCTTACTGTTGTTGTTGTTGTTGTTCTTACTCTTGTTGTTGTTGTGGTTGTTGTTGTTGATGAGGCTGTTTTACTAATAAAAATAGGCAATCTAAAGTTACTAAATAAATAGCTAAACTTCTTTAATTACACTACATTTTGAGCCCAATTTGGTCACATCTGTTGATAACCAAGATAAGCTATGGAAGCTACGTCCAATTACGGCCCATCTCAAGTCAAATATGTTGAAGAACTATCACCCAACACAACATTTGTCTTACGATGACAATGGACGACACGGTTGCAAACAGTTTTTTAAAGGTAAACCAATCGGCCAAACGGTTACATGTTAAATTTTGACATATATCAAGGCAAGAACCCACGTTGTACCAATCCATATGATGAACGATTCGGAAAATGTGCAGCACCACTTATAACTATGATCGATGACTTTCAGATGATTTGAAAGGCCTTATTGAATATTTCATTCATATTGAATTATTGTTTGATTGATTATCGATATTGTGATTGATTGATTGATTGATTATCGATCAGTTTAAGCAGGTAGCTGTAGAACAGTACAGATCAATTCTGTCTCAATCTCAAATTCTGCTCGTTGACTTTCGCTGAAATGATATGACTTGCTATATGAAAATATATATATTAATATGGGTTGAAGCAATTTAGATACGGAGAAGGTTGAAGGGTTAAAGAAATGTTTATAAATTTATCATAATGGTAGATTTGTTAGATTTGTTAGAATGTTAGATTTGTATAAGTAGTTTAAGAATTGGATGACAACCATTTGAAACATAGGCGTATATTAGTGGGATACATCTGAGGTACAAGTCTCAATCCCCCGGTCAAGTCGTCCAGCAAAATCTCCGCCTCTGGCTTATATTTTAAGTAAATTCAAGAGTCTGTAAAGCTTCGATATGCAGAAACTTCTAGAACATTTTAGAAGCCGACTTATGTCATTATATGCCGATGACGTCACCCATCTCCACCCTGATACGGATTTCAATTTATATAAACAAATTTTATAAGTTTATTAATGGAAAAAAGTGATCTTATATTTAATTAATTTTTTCTGATTTGATATGCTAGAGGCGAATATTCAATTAATCGATCATGATTTACTAAACAGTGGGATGAGGTTCCATCTGGAATCGTTTTATTTGCTTCGGTTTTAAATTCAATTCGTACATCAAAAGGTCCAACTTAAACTGCTTCATTTTGGCATGTTACATCAACAACAATAAGTGATGCAAAAGCCTTGAATCCAACGACATCTAGCAATGGTTGAGATTCCCGCATATAATAACTTTGTTGAAATTTTGCATACATATCATATAGTACAGCATACTGTCCCGTTTCAAAGCGACTATTTAAATAATCATAGGGATATGATTCAGCGTTTATATACATACTTTTAAATTAGATATATTACAATGATCAAATATATTTCCTTCCTGTTTACTTTTTTCTCTTTGTAAGCCGATTATAGGAAATCGTGGTATTTAATTTTGCGGTGAAAGCTTTACATTCTATAAAACTTTTGTTTCCTTTGATAGTATAGGATTTATATGATAGTCCCAACTTCTGAACGCCATTGGTATTACTTAAGGCGGTCTTCTCATTCAAAACCCGTTTTTTGGACCCTTTTTAAAAAAATTCTTATTTGAAAACGCAAAGAATAATTGAAAACTTTTTTTATTTGTTGTATTACAAAAGGTTCAAAGTAAATAAAAAAATTTTTCTTGCCTCGATACGTTGGCTGTTCAAAAAGTAATGAGACTTCAAAGTTGGTGGTGAAAAAAAAAGGTGTCGTCACGGCGGCCACGATTCCGGGTCTCCGGAGCGTCTGAAATGAAAAAAAAAACAGGGTTATAATCAGTATAGATGCACTTCTCGGGTAAACCTCAAGCTTAATTTTGTGATTTTTTTTGACAAAATGGCGGCCATTCAAAAAAAAGAATTTTCAATTTCGGGTTTTTTTTTTAGTTTAGTGTAAAAAAAAAATAGTAAAAAATTTTTTAAAATTATGGTCGAGGTTCACCCGAGAACGGTGACAATTCTGCGTCGATTCCATTTTGTTTCATGAAAATCGGTTCAGTTGAACTGGAGATATCATGGCCGCCAGTTCGAAAAACGTGGGTTCGAGATAAACGCGTTTAAAGTTTGAAGTAATTTTTTTGGGGAAAAAAAAAAAAAATCAAAAATGTTTAAATGCAGTTTTAAAGAGCTGACAATTTTTACTTACAAATATTAGTCGGCGATGCCAGCTCCATACAGGCCACCTTCCTCTTTTTCGTTGAAACTGCTTTCTGCTGCCCTCTCTGCTCTGCGAGCCGTTCTGCCAGCTTTTGATGATGCCGCAGCTCGAGTCTCTGATCGGTTCAATCTGTCTTCATTGCGAGATAGTGCGTATTCGTATGCGTTTTTGCCAATCGCAATACCCATCAAACCCATAATTTTAAGTATAGGTATAAAACCGTCGTTGAAGAGGCACGTTGCAATGAAATTGGCCACTTCGATGGTGCGTGCGCCTGAGTTGATGTGTTTGGGCGAAAGTGACCAAAGAACAGAATTGTAGGACTCATTGGAATTCTGAGTTTCAGATCCAAGGCATCTTTCAAGCAAATTATCTGCCGACAGCGCTTCGTAAGCTAGTTTTATTACCTCCATCACCTTCTTGTCCATCAGACCTTGCTTCACAAAAAAAGCTGTATCTTCTAAAGTATTTCGAATTTCTAAAAATCCTTTTAGGGGCATATTCACAACTACCCAAGCTATAAATAAATGCAAAAAAAAAAAGTTGAAAAAAAAAGTTGCTCAATGAGAAGACCCCCTTAATTTTCGTTTTTAATTATCTTGTACATTTCCAATTTTGCAAAGTAACCCAACCAGAGTTTCTTAATGCGCCACTTTCAGCTTTATCCAATGATACGAAAATTTTCATGGTTGATGAAATTGCAAGATTACGTGTACGATCAACTTCAAAGCCATTAATTTCATATCGAATTTTATCGAACAGATATGAACCAAAGTTGTTTTTTAAATTTCACACCTGTTGTTACTATATCATTTCCTCCTTCCTGTTTTACTATAAACCCATGAATGTAAATCATACTCTTACTTGGTAAGACAAAGAGATCCTGATTTTGAATGGGTATACGAATCTCATCGTTATTTTTAAACGATTTTTGGTATGGATAGTAAGTATGATAGTCTCTTTTTACAATACTCTCATCGTACATAGGTTGTTGAAGTACATTGAGTATTTCATTCATATTGAATTATTGGTTGATTGATTATCGATATTGTGATTGATTGAGTGATTATCGATCAGTTTAATCCGTTAGGTATCTAACAGTACAGACCAGCTTAAGCCGGTAGCTGTTGAACAGACTATTTTGAGATTATCAAGTGCAAGGCTTAAGCAACTTGGGTTATCCAAAACCTCATGCTCATAGTTCATGAAACAGACAACCATGAACTTTGTGTGGTACCACAACACGGACCCGTTTATGTTTTAAACAAGTAAAACATACGGGGCATCCGGTGTGGCAACACGAACATGGAAGCTGCTTCACAAACACAAAGCATCACCGAATGCCCTGCTGATTAGGAGCATTATGTAATAAATTACACACTGCCCGTAATAACAGTACCAGTTTAGACTTCCGTAGCGACATACTTCCATCCATCTACTGGTGGAGACGAGACCTACCCAATCTCTTGCATATTAAGACAGATATGCCAGCCCGGTCGTACCATTGCGCGACCCCGCCGGTCAATCTAGACCTGTGTAGCATTAACACAACGACAACCAGTACGAGACTCCCCGAACGGCCAGCCCACGACAGTCATCTGGGCAACTCGATCCCGTCAGAAGAGGATCCTCAACATCCCCGCAAAAAGACCAAGAATACACAAATGCAATTACGAAAAAGTTCATTCTTATACATGGCTGTGCTCAATGTTCACTTAAAGGCTAGTTTAACAATTTTGCAGTTGCCGACTCAGCTGGAAATTATTGCGCATGACCGGTACCTACTCTGGCCGTTCGGATTTCAACATCCAGACATAGAGTATTGGCCATTGTTCTCAGGGACTGCCGTGCTCAGTATGAGAACCCTTAGTTTTACAACCATGTCAACACTTCCCTCAGTGACTGCCGTGCCAGTTTGAGGGTGCGAGTCAAACTCTTGACAAGCAACACTTTGGAAACACTTTTATGCACGCATGCCAACACTTCACAACCATAGTTCCAGCCGAGTTAAGGTCTCCATTCGGTGGATAGATAAGGTCTACCCCTGATCTGACGGGTAAAGACTGTCCCCGTACTAACAAGTTTAAAGGTCAATTGCTATACTTTCGCAGGCTTGTTTCATATCGATATACCGAATATAACCTGCTACCAAGATGGGCGCCACCACGAGCTCTTGGTTGGTTGGCTCTATCAGTTTTTACATTTGCAGGACGTATCCGACAAACAACCCTCCTCCTTTATCCTGGCTTGGGACAGGCAGGCGCAAACCTGGCGGAGTTGGTAGCTGTTTAACAGTACAGATCAGTTTTAGTCGGTAGATGTAGAACAGTACAGATCAGTTTTAGCCGGTAGCTGTAGAACAGTACAGATCAGTTTTAGCCGGTTGCTGTTGAATAGTACAGATCAGTTTTAGCAGTTATCTGCTGAACTGGTCTGTACTGATCAACAGCTAACTGCTAAAACTGGTCTGTACTATTCAACAGCTAACTGCTAAAACTGATCTGTGCTGTTCAACAGCTAACTGCTTAACTGGTCTGTACTGTTCAACAGCTACTGGCTTAAACTGATCTGTACTGTTAAACAGCTACCTGCTAAAACTGATCGATAATTAATCAATCAATCAAAATATCGAAAATCAATCAACCAATAATTCAATATGAATGAAATACTCAATGTACTTCAACAACCTATGTACGATGAGAGTATTATAAAAAGAGACTATCATAGTTACTATCCCTACCAAAAATCGTTTAACAATAACGATGAGATTCGTATACCCATTCAAAATCAGTATCTCTTTGTCTTACCAAGTGAGAGTATGATTTACATTCATGGGTTTATAGTAAAACACGAAGGAGGAAATGATATAGTAACAACAGGTGTGAAATTTAAAAAACAACTTTGTTTCATATCTGTTCAATGAAATTCGATATGAAATTAATGGCTTTGAAGTTGATCGTACACGTAATCTTGCACTTTCATCAACAATAAAAAATTTCGTATCATTGAATAAAGCTGAAAGTGGCGCATTAAGAAACGCTGGTTGGATTACTTTGCAAAATTGGAAATGTACAAGATAATTAAAAGTTATAATTAGAAGTTGGAACTATCATATAAATCCTATACTATCAAAGGAAACAAAAGTTTCATGGAATGTAAAGCTTTCACCGCAAAATTAAAGACCACGATTTCTTATAATCGGCTTACAAAGAGAATGGATTAAATTTGATCATTGTAATATATCTAATTTAAACGTATATATATAAACTCTGAATCATGTCCCTATGATGATTTAAATAGTCGCTTTGAAATGGGACAGTATGCTGTACTATATGATATTTATACAAAATTCAACAAAGTTATTATATGCGGGCATCTCAACCATTGCTAGATGTCGTTGGATTCAAGGCTATTGCACCACTTATTGTTGTTGATGTAACACGCCAAAATGAAGCAGTTAAAGTTTGACCTATTGATGTACGAATTGAATTTACAACCGAATCAAATAAACCGATTCCAGATAGAACCTCATCCCACTGTTAAGTAATTCATGATCGATTAATTGAATATTCCCCTCTAACATATGAAATCAGAAAAAATTAATAAAATATAAGATCAGTTTTTTCCATTAATAAAATTATAAAATTTGTTTATATAAATAAAAATTCGTATCAGGGTGAGGATGGGTGACGTCGTCGGCATATAATGACATAAGTTGGCTTCTAAAATGTTCTAGAGTTTCTGCATCTCGAAGCTTTACAGACTCTTGAATTTACTTAAAATATAAGCCAGAGGCGGAGATTTTGCTAGACGACTTGACCGGGAGATTGAGGCTTGTACCTCAGATGTATCCCACTAATATACGCCTATGTATCAAATGGTTGTCATCCAATTCTTAAACTACTTATACAAATCTAATACACGCACCTTATACTTAGCACCATTATGATAAATTTATAAACATTTTTTCAACCTCTTCAACCTTCGCCGTACCTAAATTGCTTCATTCCAAATAAATATATATATTTTCACAAAGCAAAATGACCAGCAGAATTTGAGTCTTGCTATAACGAATTCGAGGGTTAAGAAAAACCAAAACATGCAAACACTAATAAGAACTCGCTTGACTACAACTACCAATAATGTAGTGTATAAAAGTATGATCAACGCTCAAAAAAGCAAAGACTTATCCCAAACTTGCCAATTTTTAAAAGATTAAAGCAAAGACATACACCAAACTTGCGAATTTTAAAAGTTTGAAGCAAAGACATACACCTTTGCACATTTTTAGCAAAAAAAAGCCCCCACTAGATGGCGCTGGACCGGAGAGACGTCATCGGCTTGCGCCTCCGCTCCTCCTGGCCAGAACCGCCATATTGTATCTACTAATGCACATGATCTGATAGCATAACCAGGCCGATTATAACTAGCAGTTGGGTTATTTCTGCTTCTATTTGTTTTTTTTAGTAGATTAGTATTTTCTAACACGCGTAGACACAATTTCGTCATCGTGCCCAGTGTAATATGTAAGGTTATGATGTTTCGAACTTTTTCGGGCTGTAAAAAAATTAACTTTATTAGGACCTGCCTACAAGTTTTGCCAGCGCCTCTGCGCCACAGGCTCTCAGATTTTTAAGCTGAACAGCTTGAGCAATTAAAAACTCAATAACTTTTTTGAAGCTGAAGCTAATTTAATTTATCTAAAAGTAAACAACAACATATATTTTGAAGTGCAACAAAACAAGTGCGTAAAACCTGTGTTTGAATTGCTGATATAAAAATAGTAACAGCACAAACATTTTTGCTTTGCTTAGATATTTTACAGCAAAATAATGAACTTCGTTTGAAATACTTACTCAACAAGTCGTACGCAACCAAGCAAAAGCAAAGCGCAAATACGAAAAACAAATAAAATATCCTTTTGCTTCAGCTTACTGCACAGAAGGTTGTACTTACGAAGTTAGCCAAATGAAATGCGTCGAAACCAATTGCAGTAACTGCCAGCAGTTTTTTTCGTTTTCTTTGTTTTGGCTTCACTATTTTGTCGCTCTAGTTCTTGAAGTCAAATATCGAACATGTTTGCTCTGCTGGATGAGTAAGTAATGAGATCATAGCTGTCGTTTGCAGCTTTAGTCAGTTAGTTTTTTTGAGTTCTCTCATGGTAAAAGTAGTAAATTATGGCGTCGCGTGTAAGCAAAAAATCATTAAAAAGTATATGAACGCTTAGTATGGCTCAAGCTTCAAAAAATGAACGACTGAAGCAGCAAACCACAGCAATAAGTTATCGCTTGTTAAGCAAGCAAACAAAAATTTTCAAACTCTGCATTAACTCTTTCTTTCGACTGCAAGAACTAGGACGACAAAAAAGTGAAGTCAAAGCAAAAAACACGAAAACAACAGCTTACTGCTGACAGTTGCTGCAATTCGTTTTAGAGCATTTCATTCTGCTTAGTTCGTAGCAAACCCCTGTGCGCAGTTAGCTGAAGCAATATGATATTTTATTTCTTTTTCGGATTTGCTTCTTACTTTCGCTGATTCCTATTTCGTTGTCATAGCGAACCAATGCATATCTAGCATTGAAAATAGTCAATCAATTTAAAATACTGCCTAAAACAAATAACAAAGTGTGTGAAAAGATAAGAAGCAAACATGTGTTTTATTTTAATATATAAATTAACACCAATCTATATTAAAATATTTATCAACGAATCCTATGCGTTTGCTACACGCCTCAACGGTCAGGCAGATGAAATTCGACGCCCGGTATCCGCCAAGATGCATTCCCATGAAAAGGTGCAACGCTAGCAGCAGAATAAAACCAACAAATTTTAGCAGCGCGTGACTTATTTTACTTCTTTAGAAGTAAAGAAAAAAAAATAGATTTTTATTTTTTATTTACCCGAAGGCTTCTTTATTTTCTTGAATTCAGATTAAGACTAACTTACTTAAAAATATTACAATCCAATGTAACCTCTTAAGATACAAAATAAATACATTACTACAAAAATACAAAATACATATTTCCTGCCTTTGATTGCATTTTTTGTGTTGCAACCAATATTTAGAATTGTTTACATATGAAAACCCAAAACACTTAAGTGGGTCAGTTGGATTGCAAGAGCAATTCGATACATTGTTTACAAATTGCCGATGCTAGTGAGTTTTGGGTTAAGCAACAGCGGCACATGACAAAGTGTTCTGTAATCCGAGAATATGTTTTTGAGTTAAATGTTTTTATATTCTTTATTCGGTTAATTGTTTTGAAATAATTTATGTTGCCCAATTGATTGGCAGTTTGGTTGAAACCTGAGGTTTCTCAAGTGACGTTGATGTCGACATGACCCGTGCACCACTACCAATGCAGCGATAGGTTTAGTTTTAAGATATTTAAATTTGTAAAGTCAGTCAAAAAATATTGTTGAATGAATAAAGACGATTTCAGCCTGAAAAATATATTGTTTTGATTTTTTAATTAAAGAATAATTTAACTGGAGCCCGAGCAGGGAACACGCGTGTGTTAATAAAGCAAACAAAAATCAGAGCCCTAGTAGTGGCCGTGTTTTAACCTGCGAACTTAAACCAGTGCCCTAAAGTAGTGACAGTGTTTGAACACACAAAGTGGTTCCAAAATATTAAAACCAGTGCCCTTAAGTAGTGATAGTGTTTTAAAATAAAAACATGAGCGGTTCAAAAGCACACCACATAAAAACAAAAAACTGCACAATAAAACCAGTACCCTTAAGAAGTGACAGTGTTTTAAAAACGCAGAAGTGGTTCAAAAGCACACCACATAAAAACAAAAAAAAAAAAAAAACAACACAATAAAGCCGGTACCCTCATGTAGTGACAGTTTTATAGTGAAAATAAAAAAAATCAGCGCCCCAAGAAGCGCCCGGATTTTTTTGGAGAACTTTGGAGATAATCTTTTGGAGAGGAAATAAGGCCCCTAAGTAGCCGGAAACTGAGGAAAAGGAGCTAAATTATTAGCAGCCACTCTTCAAAGATGAGCATTATATTAGCATTGGCGTAAGAAAATTATTTTTATAATCAATAATTTTAAATGAAACCATAAAAATCTTTATAAATTTTACTTTCTGAAGAAAGAATTTAAGAAAAGAAAGATCTAAAAATTATAAGAAAAATATAAGGAAAAATAATAGATTTTTTAATTAAACTTCAAATAAAATTAAATTTAACTAAAATTACAATCTTTGAAAAGAATTAAATCTTAATTAAATATTAAAATCATAAGTTCAAACAACTTTTGTTTGCTCTTTAAATTTTCTCAAAAAAAAAAAAAACGGAATTATAAGGCAATAATACTAATCAGAACCAATAGTAAATTGAAGATCAATAATAACATTTTAAAGACTCATAAAAGTAATAGTCATAATAGTTAATCATAATAGTTTAAATACAAATTAAGTTATATTTTTATCAAGTAAAAAAGAAAGAATTTAAAAGTAACGATGACCGACAAAGAGAATAATTCAGCCGATAGACTTAGGAAAATTACCCTTGCGACTAGTTCGCTCTTAAATTCGTCACAACCAACTGATCTTAACGACATCCTAGCTAGGGAAATAACCGACTTAGTGACAAGGACAATAAGAAATCAATCAAACCCTTTCTTTGAAAACGAAGAAGTGGATGAACCTTCTGACTTTGCCTCCAATATAAACGAAGTAGATAAAGTACCTGACATTGGACAAAAGTACAATTCTCTGGACAACCTGGGGAATTCAATTCCTGGAGGAAAACAGTGGACAGGATATTTACAATTTACGATAGTTTAAAAGGAACACCCCGCTATTATGCGATACTCCACATGGTGCGCCATAAAATATTTGGCAATGCCGTTACGGCATTGGAGTCATATATAACCCCTCTAGATTGGGGAAAAATAAAAAAATGTCTGATGATGCATTACTCAGACAAAAGAGATATTGGTGCACTCGAGTACCATTAAACTACTCTCTCGCAGAGGAATGCATCAATACCTGATTTCTATCAGCAAGTATATCAACATCTGTCCCTCATCCTAGATAAAATCTCTTGTTTAGACCTCACTGAAGAATCCCTTTCCGCTATGACCAATGCATTTAGAGAAAAAGCTCTGGATACTTTTATACGTGGATTAAACGGTGACTTACCTCGTTTATTAAGTGTAAGAGAGCCGAGTACTTTAACACAGGCTCTCCACATATGTCCCAAGTTGGACAATATGACCTACAGAATGAACTATGCACAAACCAGCCAAGCCTCAATAAGAAGACAAAATAATCCAACCCCATCACCAAGACCGATGCGATCAAACCTACAATTTCAGAGAAACACCTTTTACCCAGAGCTTGCATTTTTCCCCCAACGTCATGACCAAAAATTCAGTCAACCAAAACATTATTTTCCAAATCGTCCCTTTAATCCTCCAAGGCAGAGACCTTTCATGAATCAACCTTTTACCCTCCAGTAAGAGTATTTAATAACCAACCAACTTATTATTATTTAATAATAACAAGGCATTAACTGTTTAATGCCAAACCAATTCAATAATCAATCTTTTAACCCTACAGTGCCTAAACCATACAATAGCCAACCATTTAACCCTCCATTTCAGAGAGCATTTAATCAAAACCATTTTACACCCAAATTTAATCCACTTCCAGAGCCAATGGATACTAGTAGCACTCATTCAAGACTCGTGAATTATGCCAAAAGGTCACAGATTCAACAAACAAATCAAAAACGTCCTCTTCACAGTACCCAATTCCAACAACCAAACAAGTAGCAACAAATTTTTAATCTAGAGCCAGAAAACCACACTGGTGTAGATATTCAAACGCACGATATCCCAGAGATACAGGATAATTCAAGTAATTCCGATGGTTATTCTGTAGATTACTATTATAATACTGAAGAAACAGAAACTCTTGACCAACAACAGGAACTCGACGATATATTTCTTTTTTAGATTAAACCAATCCTATAGGCGGGAAGATCAAAATTACGCACCATGCCCTAATAGACTTATTTGGAAATGGACGAAAACACACGTTCTACATCCTCCCAAGCTTGATATGATTTGACGGGATATTAGGCAATGACACCTTACGAGAATTGAAAGCCGTCATTCATACAGATAAAGGACATATCGCACACTAAATACAAGACAGTCAAATACAATAACAGTTAAAGGTGAGATACGCACTACATCAGATACTCCAGTTTACTTTAAATCATATCCTTACCCCATGGCACTTAAAAATGAAGTCGAAAGGCAAATCCAAGAGTTGCCCGAAGAGAAAATCATAATACCTTCAAAATCCCCCTATAATTCTCCAGTATGGATCGTCACAAAAAAAGAAGATGCCTCAGGCGAAAAGAAATACAGAATGGTAATTGATTATAGAAAGCTCAATTCAGTGACTATAGCCGACAGGTACCCAATCCCAGAAATTAACGAAGTTCTGTACAGCCTTGGCAAAAATGCGTCACAATTATCGATCTTAAAAGCGGATTTCACCAGATCTTGTTAAATGAATCCGACAGGGAAAAAACTGATTTCTCAATTAATAATGGAAAGTTTGAGTTCACAAGACTCCCATTTGGGCTGAAAAATGCCCCTTCCATCTTTCAACGTGCCCTTGATGATGTTTTACGCGAACATATTGGCGTAAGATGTTACGTCTATAAAGATATTTGGCAAGACCGAAGACGAACACTTCAAAAATCTTCAAGCTGTTTTCCAACTCTAGAGAATGCCAACTTTAAAGTGCAACTCGACAAATGGGAATTCTTAAAAAAAGAAATCGAGTTTGTAGATTTATCGTCTCCCAAAATGGTATCAAGACCAATCCAAAAAAAGTACAGGCCATCATAGAACTTTACGAACCTAAAACACTAAAAGACTTAAGATCCATTTTTGGAACGGTAGGCTACTACAGTAAATTTATACGGCCATTCAAAAAAAAAAATTTCAATTTCGGGTTTTTTTTTATCGGGTTAAAATTATGGTCGAGGTTCACCCGAGAATGGTGACAATTCTGCGTCGATTCCACTTTGTTTCATGAAAATCGGTTCAGTTGAACTGGAGATATCATGGCCGCCAGTTCGAAAAACGTGGGTTCGAGATAAACGCGTTTAAAATTTGAAGTAATTTTTTATAGCTCATTTTGACGAAGACCTTGCTTCACAAAAAAGGCTGTCTCTTCTAAAGTATTCCGAATTTCTAAAAATTCTTTTAGGGGCATATTCACAACTACCCAAGCTATAAATAAATGCAAAAAAAAGTCAAAAAAAAAAGTTGCTCAATGAGAAGACCGCCTTAAGAGGAGAGAATGGACGTCTATCTAAAAATCTTTCAAAAACAAACCAATCAATATGAACAGCCAAGCAATAGAAGCGTGGAACAAAGCTAAAAGTTGTCTTATTTCAGACGAAGTTATGCTTTCATACCCCGATTTTCAAAAATGTTTCGAATCAACAACGGACGCTTCCAACCAAGCGTTAGGAGCAGCACTTTCACAAGACTCAAAACTCATTATATTTTTATTTAAGAGTCTTAGCAAAACAGAAGAGTCATATGCAACGAACAAAAAAGAGATGCTCGCCATTATATGGGCTCTCACATCTGTATGTAGCTTCCTTTACGGACCAAGAAAGGTAAAAATCTATACAGACCACCAGCCTCTTGCGCGTTGAGTAACAAGAATGCTAACTCAAAAATGAAGCGCTGGAAGGCAATATTGGAAGAATATAATAACGAATTACACTATAAACCAGGTACAATGAACACTGTTGCAGACTCACTATCTCGCCTCCGAAGCACACACGTTCTTGCTCTTACTCCTACCGAACACAGTACCGATAGTTCATCCAAAAATCTTATTCCTTGCGTTGAAACCCCTATTAACGCCTTCAAAAACCACATTTTTTTAAAAAACTTACGACATACCAATATCAACATACCAATTTAAAATAGTTTTTCCCGGATATCACCGACATATTATAACTGAACCTTCATATAATCACGAAAACCTTGTAAGCATTTTTAAGAGATATCTCAATCCCACGGTAATAAATTGCATTAAAGCACAAGAAAGAGTAATGGGAATGTTACAAGAAGTGTATGCACAACATTTCAACAATTACAAAATAAGATTTACTCAAATTTAGAAGATATAACCAACGAACAACGACAAGAAGACATAATAATTACTACGCACAATAGAGCCCACAGAAACGAGAAAGAAAATAAATTACAAATTTTGAAAACATATTATTTTCCAAGTATGAATAATAAAATTCAGAGAATCACAAAAAAATGTGTAACGTGCAAGCTAAGCAAGTACGAAAGGCATCCCAACCAACCGAATCTTAACGAAACCCCTATCCCAAATTACCCCGGCCACACCCTACACATAGATATTTACTCTACCGACAAAAAATTAGTTTTGACTAGCCTAGACAAATTCACAAAATACGCACAGACCAAAATCATTTCTTGTAAATCGGTAGAAGAAATAAGAAGGCCCCTAAGAGATTTACTATTTTTTTATGGTATTCCAAAAGCAGTTGTAATAGATAACGAAAAATCTTTGAATTCCGAGTCCATAATGTTTATGATGAAAGACGATTTAGGCATTAACGTCTTCCCAACACCTCCATATAGAAGCGAAGTCAATGGCCAGGTAGAAAGATTCCATTCGACATTGTCAAAAAATATGAGATGTCTTAAAGCAGATGGAACTAATAGAGACTTCGAGGAACTACTCGAAAGGTCGACAAATGAATACAACCACAGTATTCATTCTACTACTGTAAGGAAACCGGTAGATCTTTTTTCGGGAGAACTGTTGATTTTAATCCACAAGATTACGAAAAAACGCGACTAAACAATATACAGAAATTGACACAAAAACAGCAAACTGACCTAAGACAACACAACAAAAAAAGAAAAGCTATTAAGGATTATGTGCCAGGACAAGTTATTTATGTAAAACAAAATAAAAGATTAGAAACTAAACTTTCAGAAAAATTTAAAGAAGAAATAGTAAAAGAAAATAGAAATAGTACAGTAGTAACATAATCAGGAAAAGTAGTTCACAAAAGCAGCATACGCAATTAAAACCGATAAAATTTTTTTTTCGCAATATTTTCAGACTTATACTCCTCATTTGCCATGCAGAAATTCAAATACTTAACTTCACTAACTCTCAACTAATTGAATTACAAACCGGAAAAGCAAAATTACAAAATGGCAATTTCAAAATAATACATGTAATCGACTTGTAATCGATCCCTTAATTTTATAGGAAGTGCATGGCAATGGATTGCGGGTAATCCAGACCATGAAGATTTTAAAATAGTCCAAAATAAAATTAATAACCTTTTAATAAATAACAACCAACAAATGGTAATCAATAAAGTTTCAATTGCTAGAATCAATGAAATATCTAATGTAACAAACGAAATACTTAAAATTGTAAAATCAAACTAAGTCATAAAAAATGAATTTGTTACTAACATAAACTAACATTAAGTACAAAAAGTTAATAAAAAGACCTTTTTAATTTTGATCATGCAATACAATGGGCTAAAGCAGGAATAATTAATACTTATATTTTGTCAAATGTAGAAATAAATACAGCAAAAACTATTTTCGATACAGAAGAATCTTATATAAATATTATTGAAGCCTTAGAATTTAGTCAAGTAAAAATAGCATCAAATTATACTACTTTGGTTTACATTATAAGCTATTACTAAAAAAGAAACATGCGAAAAAATATTACTTAAACCTGTAAAAAAAGGCAAGATAAATGAAAGTATAATAAATAAATAAAGTATAGTAGATAAATAAATGAAGTATCATTCCAAAAAATTTTAAAATGCAAAAATGAAATTTTCGGAAAAAAAAGATTGTAAAACCTTAGCGAACTCTCTATTTGTAATAACAAATATATCATATAAATAAGTAATACAAAATGCATTCCTAATTTATTAAAAAGCTTACCATCTAATTGTACTTTGACAAGTAATCAACACCTACCAACTATTGATGAGATAGCTGACGGCACCATACTACTTAATCAATGCAACGGATCAGTGACAATAGACAACAATCTACTGAACCTCACCGGAACATTTATCCTACAATACCACAATACTACCATAAAAATAAACAACACAATATACATCTCCAACGAGGCAATTCAGATCAAACCACTTCCTGCAATAGTTCAACCCTTTTTCAAAAACTTCAGAATTTACGGAAAACTTATCACTACAAATGTTAAAAGAACTTCATCTGAATAATACCAAATACATCAAATCATTCGAAACAAAAAACAATATCCAGGCGTGGACCAGCGGAAGCTTTAGACATAACAATCGCAATTACCATAGCCATTCTACTTAGATTATCTTCAGTAAAAAAACCACAAGCAATAGAAGTCATAACAAAAATCGAAAACGAAACGACCAATATTAGAAAGGAAAATTCATTAGGATCAATCAACATGCCAGAAAAACCTACTTCACCCAAAGTTTCCAGGATCAGCCAGATACCTGTCTTCTAATTTTCAAACGAGGACGTTTGAATTTAAGAGGGGAGGAGTTAACACTAATCTATATTAAAATATTTATCAACGAATCCTATGCGCTTGCTACACGCGTCAACGGTCAGGCAGACGAAATTCGACGCCCGGTATCCGCCAAGGTGCATTCCCATGAATAGGTGCAACGCTAGCAGCAGAACAAAGTCAACAAAAATTCAGCAGCGCGTGCACCACTACCAATGCAGCGATAGGTTTAGTTTTAAGATATTTAAATTTGTAAAGTCAGTCAAAAATATTGTTGAATGAATAAAGAAATTGAATATTGTTGAATGAAATTCAGGCTTCGGCCTGAAAAATATAATTTTTTAATTTTTTAATTAAAGAATAATTGAGCTTATATACTGTATAGTGCGTTAGTGCAATTAAATAAATAAAGTGCGTGAAATAAATAAAGTGTGCGAAAAGTATGGGTGCAAGCATGTATACGTTTTGTTCTAATACATATATACTAGTAGTCCTTATTCCTAAGAAAATAATTTTTTCTTTTAATTTCATGGGGCAACACATTATTTACATATACATTTACCATAAGAAACTAGTCATTTTTTTTTTAATTTTTAAATGATATTAAGGGGTTGCTACCAAGACACATTGGTACAAATTCCAAGAAAAAGTGTCCAAAAGTAGAAGACGACCTCGTGTCTACATAAAATCAGGTACCTATAGGTTTTTGGGGTCGATAAACACGAATCTGGAGTCAAAAGTTTACAATTCAAATTGGCGGCTCTAATATGGTTATTATGTGATAAAACGTACTTATGTGAAATTTCGGACGCCATTCTGAAGTTTTTAACGTGAGTTTCTGCACCTATAAAAAATACATGTACCATAGATTTTTGTCCTCTATCACATCTCCGAAGCTCATTCAAATCGAATGACATCAAGAAACGTTTTCGGGTTACAGAGGGCTACACTTTGATAACTGGTAGCGACCTCTAAATCAAATTAAAAAATAAAAACAAAAATCTTTTTTATATTTAAATGTATATAATCGAAATCAGTCTTACATGCCGCTGTGATAATTTAAAAGTCGCAAAAAAAAAATATATATAGCGCGTAAGTGCAACCAAATAAATAAAGTGTGATAAAATATACCATGAGTTCAACGATTTTTTAACGTACATAAACAAGTGTTAACTATCTTAGGCGCGTATTACAGCAATAATAAGCATGTTGAATATAATAATAGTTCTTTTGAAAAATAAGTGTTAACTAGTTTAAGTGTGTGTTGTATAAATAATGAATTTGGAGTGCACTACAAATATTTGCATGGAAAATTGATATTCTGCTGGTTAAATTGGTACTCCCTTTCTGTAACTTCCTCTACGTCATCATTATAAAACGAAACAATTTGGCTGGATCAAATTTTGGCAGGATCAGAAAATGCCAGGATCGAAAAGTGGCAGCATCAAATTTTGACAGGATCAGAAAGTGACAGGATCGAAAAGTGGCAGGATCACCATGTGGTGTTTCTGTGACTGTGAGTGTAGTGTTGCTATGATTTATTCCCTAGGACGATCTTTCTGGCTTTACCAAATTTGGCTTTATGCCGTACTTAAGAAAGACTGAGGTGTCAATTTGTGTGTATCAAAATAAGACTGTCCTTATTCAAGATTATTTTCTCTTATACCAAAGATACCAGTATTTTATTTTCTTGCTGCTTCCAAAACTCCTCCCTATGTTTTCAAATAAAATATTAGTTTAACCAATAAATAGAACTATTGAGCAATGCCCTTTGTTGATAAAGAATACTTTTAATTTCTTTTATTCTCACTAGTTCAAAAAATAAATAAGCTGCGCTTGCAAAGTCAAAGCAACAACAGTTGTGATTGTAATATAAATCGTTTAATCCAATGTAGTAATGAATGAAAGAAAATAAACTAGCGAAAAAAACAAACGAAAATCAGTTTATTAATTGGTACACTTTAAACATTTTGAAAAATTAACTACTGGTGTTACGTAACGCTTTCAAATAAATGTGCTATATGGTTGTCCATATAACTCACGATTGCTCCACCTAAAATCAAAAACCAAAAAGAACCATGTCGTTATGACAAAACCTAGTGTTTGAGCGATCGAATAGTAAAAAAAATAATTTTTAAATCTTATTGTTATTTGCAAATCTAGATCTCTTTGGGCAAGATCAGTAAAATACCATATTTTCGAAGAAATCTTAACAACTTGATAAAAAATTAAGTATCGAGAAAAATGCCTTTTAACTTCTTAAAGAGGAAGTCTAGAGGGGCGAGTCCAAGAGTTTTGCTTCAAACGATTTGAAAGTTTCAGAGAATATTTTTTCGAGTTTCACAATAATTTTAAATTTTTTTTTTGCAATAAATCGGATCTCTGACTACCATATCCTAATGCACTTCAAATAAGCATACAGTGTGCTTTAATGATATTAATTTTTTAAGTAGAATACAAAAAATAACTCATAGTATCTTATTAATTTTAATTTTTAGATGGTGCCTTGGTTCATACCCGAACAGCTTATTTCGCTCAAGACAACACATCTTCGCTTGCATCAGTTCAAGAGTTTTTGGATGCTCACGCAACTATAAAGAGATTTGGTCTATTTCAATGCACTTCAATTTTCTTAACTAAGAATTACATTTCAGAAGCTATTAAAAAGTACCAGAATGTGGAGTGCGTATTTTCTGTGAAAAGGTAATAATTTATAATAACCATTTTGAACTGCAACCTAATACGGACTAGTTAAAATTTATTTTAATTTTTATTTTAAATTGAAAATTTCAATCAGCTTCTGTGCCGCCATTTTGTTTTTAAATAATTTATAAATGTCTCATCTTAAAAGTTGTATTAATTTGCATAAAAAAGGACTAAAAGATATAATTATTTTTTTAAATAAATATAAAAAGATTACCCTTTATTTTGAGTACACAAAGTGGTTACTCTTTATGTGTTAAGTACTAGATCAAGAGCTTTTCTTAAATAAATTTTAAAATATGACCATTAATTTTGAGTGCACAAGGTAGTATTACCCTTACAAATTTTTTTGAAAATATGTATTTTTTAATGAACATATTTTAATGTATGAATAAATTTTTGATTTTTAAAAACATAGAACAACAAAAAGAACTTAAAGACAATTTATTTTAGATAAGGTATTTTTTTGTGCACAGTGTTTCTTGTGTGGAATCGTTCCTTGTGTGGTATTAAGTCACACAATTATTAAGTCTCCGCCCCCCCCCCCCTCCCCCACGGCCCGAAAAATGTTGAAGTGCTTGCAAGTTATCGTGTCGTTTATTTTGGTGTACCTAGGACCACGGCAATCCGTGCCAAATTGCAACGGTGCATGTCGGTTCTTGGTTATATGGGAAAAAAGTGCTAGTTTTTTCATTAAACCAAAATATTTTTTATGTATGTGAAAATTTTGAAAAAAACTGGTTCGCAGTTCGTTTTCTTTTTAACTTTTCTTTAAAATAAGCTATCAAACATGAAAATTGGAAGAAACCTCCAAGTGGAAATACAAAAAAATTGTGAGTTATGTTGAATAACCTGGTCGTTCTGAATTTTTTTGCCAAAAGTGTACCTTTTTTGAAATTTTGAGATAAAGTATTTTTACAAAAAAAAAATTCCCAAAAATCCAATAATGCAAGAAATTGAAAAAAACCCGAAATTCTAGAAATAACATGTTAAACAAAAAAATACTGAAAGCAAAGGGATTTCTTCTAGAATTTCGATCACAAAAAAATCATAAAAAATCGAGAAACGGATGCTTCCCACTTGGTGCACCTTGAATAATTCTTAGAAAATATTTATAACTTTTAGTCAACAAATTTTTCAATTCTAGAGTTTTTTATTGTGTCGGATTTTGGTATTTTAACGAAAAGTCGATAAATGCACCAATGCCCTACGCCGGACTAAATTTTGCTATAATACAAACTTAAACATTTTAATGCGAGTATATTTATTCATCTAAAAGTGCATTGAACTCAATTCATATTATATTTGCATCTTAGTTATTTTGTTGCAATTACGCATATTATAGTTGCTTTGTTGTTATTTTGTTTCACCCACGCAAGATAAATATATTATAACACACAGGGGGAATTAAGTACATGCTTGCATTTTTTCTTGTCTCGCATCATATGTTATGTTACTCATTTACTTTATTCACATTATTGTTAACATTTAGTGAGATTCATAAAAGTTATTATTTATATTTATTTATACTGAATGTTAGGAGTGTCGCATCGCGACAGCAGTCAAAAACGCCGCTTATAGAAAAACGCTGCAGTCACCTGCAACGCGTGCGTTGCGAGAAAACTACCGTGAAAAAAGGAAGGAAGAGAGGCGTCTTTTCAGACGCAAGAGAAGAGTGCAGGAAAAGCGTGAGCGTGAGAAACTAGAGGTATACCGGGGCATGAAGGATGCACGAAAATTCTATCAACATGTTAAGCGTCTAATCCAAGGTTTTAAGCTCGGAGCATTCACTTGTAGAGACGAAAATGGAGATCTGAATACGGATACACAGTGTGCGCTGAGATTGTGGAGACATCACTTCTCCAATTTACTTACTGGCGACGATTCCACCTATGCCGCGCATGGAGCGCGCAGTTCAGTGCCACCAATTAGCGATGACGGAGTGGAAGTACAACCACCTAGCCATGAAAAGGTTCGATTTGCTATCCATCGACTCAAAAACAATAAAGCAGTGGGTGCTGACAGCCTGTTAGCTGAATTATTTAAAACTGGCGGCGATGAATTGATAAGGCGCATGCATCAGCTCATCAGCAAAATATGGCTAGCGGACGGCATGTCTGACGACTGGAACCTCAGCGTACTTTGCCCTATACATAAGGAAGGAGACCCAACAATCTGCGCCAACTATCGAGGCATCAGTCTTATTTCCATCGTATATAAGTTCTCTCAAGCGTACTGTGTGAAAGCTTAAAGCCGATTACAAAACCACTGATTGGACCTTATCAGCGAGGCCATCGACCTGGAAAATCCACCATAGACCAGATTTTCACGCTACGACAAATCCTGGAGAAAACCCACGAAAATCAGATTGCCACACACCATCTGTTCGTCGATTTTAAAGCTGCGTTCGATAGCCCGAAAAGGGATTGCATATACGCAACAATAGTAGGCAGAACCCAGAGAGATGTTACCGCTGCTTTCACCGCTATCGAAAACGAATCAGTCAAAGTGGGTTTGACGATAAATGAGGGTATAAATGAGGCGATAAAACAAAGTATATGCTGCCTACAAGCAAGGGAGCGCGGCGTTTAGACTCCCACGTTTCATCCGCCAGCTATAACTTTGAAGTAGTCAAGGAGTTCGTTTACCTTGGCACCGCCATTAATACCAACAACGAAGTCAGCCTGGAGATAAAGCGAAGAACAATAATTGCTAACTGGTGCTACTACGGGCTCAGTAAGCAACTAAGTTCCAGAGCCCTCTCTCGATTGACAAAACTGACACTCTACAAGACTCTCGTTCTACCTGTACTGCTTTATGGCGCTGAGGCATGGGTAGTTTCGCAAACTGACGCGAAACTACTTTTCTCGCTTGTTCGAGAGAAAAGTTCATCGCAAAATCTTCGGTCCTGTTCGAGTTAGCGATGACTATCGCATCCGAATGAACCACGAGCTGTGTGAGCTCTACGAAAACATTGACGTAGTTTGGCGTATAACTGTGCAGCGACTACGCTGACTGGGTCATGTCAATCGTATGGAAGCCGAAGCTCCAGCGAAAAAGGTGCTCGAGGTGAGGGTCATTGGTCAACGACGACGAGGGAGACCATGCCTTCGATGGATGGACCAGGCCGAAGAAGCCCTAACCGTACTTGGTGTATCCGATTCGAGAAGAAGAGTTTAACTATAGAAGTCGAACATTTTGCAAAATAAGATTATTCAAGTTCTGATTTTAAGCAGCGCGACTTTCATTAAAAACCTTAGTGCTTCTTATCAGCATAAGAAACTTTTTTACAACCTGTGGCGTTTTTAAGCGCCGGTTAAACTAATTAGGCAGGGCCTTGTATACGATAAGTGGAGCAACAACAACAAAAGAAGAAAACACCACGTGGCGATCCTGCCCAAATCGGACAAAGATTTTATGGAATCTGTACTTGAGTGCAAATCAAGAGGCACCACCATACGTGCCTTCGCCAATACCGGCTGGTCCCAAAGCCCTTACACTAGAAGAATACAGACAGCGGCAGGCGTGGGCAAGAGAAGAACGAGCCACCATAATTCCAGTAACACAAACACCAAGGCACTGACGAGGAGGTGAGCTGGTAAGGATGCGAAGTAAATTGACCACGCTCCACAACATCGTGAATGCTGAGAAGCCGCCGGACTTTCAGACAGCTGGTCTAATCTGGCGCGAAATTGCTGAGCTGGAGCAACAGCTAGAAATCCGGACGAAGATGATACGAAACGTGGAAAGTAATTGAATCAAACCCAAACTTATTATTATTATTGTTGTTATTTTATAAAGAAAAAAAAGAAGCAAAAGCTATTTTTAAGACTGAATTCTAAAATAAAACACATATAAAAACAAAACTATTCAAACTTTAATTTTTTATAGAGTTACTCCATTTTTTTTTTACGGTTGACAGTTTAAACAATTACATATATTTTGTTTTTTAGTTATTAAACGATATTTTTGAAAATATCAGAGGAAAAACGAGTTTTTGGCAATCATTTATGCAAAATTTCTGATATATAAAAGCTCTGTTTTGACCTGGTGTCGTACTGTTACTGTAGCGTTTAATGTGTCAATAAAAATGAGTAAAAAATGCAATTTTGAATTTAAATAATTTTTGCAAAATAAACTTTTGCGCCATTTTAAAAAAAAAAACATTAAATATTATGGACCTTTTTTGAATAAAAATTGAAAAAATATAAATGCCTAACTAACTGCTATTATTATTTTTATAAAGTACTTTTATTAACTTTTCAGACAAAAAAGAATTAAGTTAAATGTATCCAAAAACAGCAGAGTAACTTGCATCGAAAATCAAAACTTTAAATTTCTGATAATATTTTCTTGCATCAGGTAACATTGATAAGTTAAAAAGTTCATTTTACTAAGAATTTCTATTGTTTTGAAATTAATGCTATGAGTGATAACACAGTGCAAAAAAAATATGCACAAAAACGAAAAAAAATAACCATATACGGACACAACTACGTGATAAAAGACAAAAAAAAAAGACCCCTGTCTCGCAGTTTTGCCCAAAGTCCTCCAGGTTTTTTTTTATGGGCCCCCATAGAATTGGGGCCTCTTTGTCATTTTTGGAAAAAAGTGATCATTTTCTCAAGCTCATATCTTGCAAACCGTTCGGAATTTTGATTTCCTCTCTGAGGCAAAGTTGTAGCTCTTGCCATAGAGAACAAAAATTGTTGAAATATGAAATAAAAAAAAACTTCATCTTCAAGGTCAAAATCGCAAAAAAACTTTAAAAAATTAGCGAAAAATGGCCCAAAAAGCGTTTTTTTTTTAATATCCGCTTTTGCGAACAAATTTACTTTATGAAAAATGCGCCAATTTTCTATGGCCTGGTAGGGCTTACAGGGCTGATTAAAACCCCAAAGTTTTATTAAGGAGGCCGATCCAACTTCTTGAGATATAGGCCTTTATAGCTTGAGTATATAATCGCTTATATCTCACCCATTTCTTATCCGATCTGGTTGAGATGGGTATCATTGAGAAGACCTTTAAAAACGCTATAAATCTGTATATAAATATGTTAATTTTTATTAACTTATTGGGGCAAATTAAAAAAAAAAAAGATTTTTTAACCTCACTTTTGTAAAAAAAATCTGGTTTTCTCAAAAAACAGCCCCAGTAAACTTATTTCTTCCTAGACTCAGTAAAAGACAACACTTCAAGCTTTTTTTTTAAGGTATAATACTCCGCATCAACCCTTCTAAGACCGGAGATAGTGAGGTTTTTCTAACAAAAGTACTTTCTGGGAGCCAAAATTTCGCTTAAAAACAATTGAAGTGTAATAAAATAAGCGATTTCTTAAAAAAAATGTTGATTTCAAAACTTTGAACGTAAATAATTGTCAGTCAGGAGGCCGAGTGTGTGAGTGCACTGCATTCTAATAAAAGTTCTCAAGCTGGTGGGTGAGTTCCCGTGTCCAAACTATCAAACAACTACCTGGAAGCAAACATCTGCATTGAATTCACATAAAAACAACCCAAAATATAAAAAAAATACCTGGAAACACATTGTAGCTCTTGTCATAAAGATGAAATTGTGAACATATAAAATCAAAAAAACTTGTATCAAAAAACTACCTGGAGACAAACATCTGCATTGAATTCACATTGTAGCTCTTGTCATGTTTAATGTCTTGTATGTTTAATTAACGCTCAAAAATGAAATATGCCTGGCCAGATCCATGTGTTTGTCCAAGGGTAAACACCGTTTAGGTAGCGCTTAGGTATCACGCGATCACGCACCGACCGCAGCAGCACAGACAATGCAGTAAGCACACGCTGCGGTGAAAGTGAAAAAGTGAAAGTAAAAAAAGTGAAAGTGCTACAGCATAATTCGCACACAATATTGGCAACTGACAATTTCAATATGCAGTGTGAAAATATTGATTTATTTTGCTACGTTTGCGGTCATCAAATCAGAAAAAAAGTTCTACAAAATTTCAAAGGAAAAGAATCTTTTTACTAGTGAATTCAAGAGAGCATATAAGTTGTTTTTCGACGAAGAAGACTTGACCGGTAAAAATTACACACTTAATACAGTGCGTCGCCAATGTTATAACTATCTCATGGCATGGTTGAGTGGAGGCAAACATAGTATGAAGTATTGTAAGCCGGTAAACTGGATTAATCTCCCAGGTGATCATGACGAAACCAGTTGCTATGCATGCGTAAATTACACATGTGGTCTAAATCCATATGCTGAGAGGAACAAAACTTATTAAGCAACTGTAACAGCCACACTACCAGTGCTTGCACCTGAAAATTTTGTATCACCAAGGCCGCCAACTCCAGATCGTAGTACAGAATGTACAGGAATGACTAGAGCAAGTGGTGTTACTTATGAGGATCCATTTGATACCGATTATGAGCCCCAACAGGGATGAGATGGACCACAACTAATAACTCAAATGGAAATGGATTTCCTTGTGGCCATATTGGGACTATCGCAGCGACTTGCCATATTTTTGACAGCGTTTTTAAAACAAAGAAAACTCACACATGGTAATGAGAACTCAACGGCGTACCGCAAACGGCAAGCTGAATTTCAGAGCCTTTACACTCTAAATAATGGCAATTCGTTCGCTTACTGCAACGATGTCAAAGCTTTTGTGGTAGAAATGGGAATGAACTACATCGCTAGTGAGTGGAGATTATTTATTGATGGTTCTGTTTCAAGCTTGAAAGAAGTGTTGTTGCATGTGCCGAACCGAAAACCTTCCATTCCGCTAGCAATGGGTATTAACATGAAAGAAAGCTATGAAACATTGAAAGATATAATGGAAAAATTCAAATACTACGAAAATAAATGGATGATTTGATGTGATTTGAAGGTCATCAACATTTTGCAAGGGATCTTCGATAAGGGCGGCTTTCCAAAATTCTTTTGTTTTTTTTGTAATTGGGATTCGCGCTCACCTCTGAATCAATACCAATGTAATTCGTGGAGACCAAGAGGAAATGTGAAGGAACAAATGAAACAACATAAACTGAGGAATGCACCTTTAATAGACAATACTCAAGACATCTTGCTGCCACCGCTCCACATAGCAGCATAGTGGCCGTTGTAAATTGTCCAAACGCATTCGACTATTTGAAAAGCGTTTTCCCAAAGCGTAGCGATGACAAAATTAAAAGAGGTATGGTAGTAAATTTAAAACAAATTTTTGTTCACCTCATTGTACTATTTTCACTTTGTTAATGTTTTCTTTTCTGTCTTTATTTTTTGTCTTCATTTAGCAGGAGTACTTAATGGCCCTAACATTAGAAAGCTATTCAAGAGCAACTTTGAATCATCGCTTCATGATTATATTCATTCAATGGCATGGATTTACCTTCAGCGTGTATGCACCAGAGCCTTGGGAGGGGATCGAGACGCGGAACCGGAAGCAAGAGAATGGGTGAAAGAAATACTGTATTATTTTGAGAAAATCTGCACATCGATGACATTAAAGCTGCATTTTCTTCATTTTCATTTTGACGATTTTATCAAACAACTCCCTACCGAATCCAATGAGCAAGGAGAACGGTTTCACCAAACAACAATGCCCATGGAAAAACGGTACAAAAGCAAAAAACTCGACGCACCTTTGGACACCATAAGTTCTGAATTAGAGTCAGATTCGGACGATTCGGACGATTCGGACGACGATTTGGATCCACAACTTAAGAGAGTGCAATTTGCAAGTCCAGGGCCATCAACATTATAAAAATAATACGAATATTTTTTTTTATAATTTTTGTAATAGACAGCATTGTGTTGTAGTGCCATCCCTGCTGATACTACTAATCCCTACAACACTGAATCATTATTACTAAATAGTCATGCTACTACTCTTTGTTACAACCCTAACTCTAAATGTCAACTTATACCACCTAAGAACTAACATTAATAAAATCATTAATAGTATAACAATGAAACCTGCAACATGCCTTTTCACTTACGGGAGAAGGCTTTATAGTATCTCAATGTTGAAGTAAAGAAAAAACAAATGAAATTAAAAAATGTTGGGGAAATTTTTCACTTTTGCGGCTACCTATGCGCTACCTAAACGGTGTTAAGAATCATTCCTAGGAAGTTCATATGTTCTAGAAAGTTTATTGAGATCTTAGTTTCATTTTTGTACTTGATTATTTCCTTGAACTTTGAACGGTTTGCTATCTATGGACCTGAACAGGGGATATAAGGTAAAAAAAATTGAATTTTTTAAAGTTTTTTGCGATTTTTTCATTGAAAATGAAGTTTTTTTGATTTTATATGTTAACAATTTTTGTTCTACAACTTTGCCTCAGAGAGGAAATCAAAATTCCGAACGGTTAAAAAATAGTTATTGTTATATTTACTGGATAACAATTAAATAGGCACTGGAAATTAAAACTGAAATGTCAAAATAACGCCAACGTACGACGCAACGGACTTGCTCATGTGTCGATGTGAACTCAAATACAACAGAATTTGGCATCAGCTGTGCTGATATGCGAAAATTGAATATAAATACACATAAAGTAGAAAAGAAGATATATATCACCCATCGCGCTTTGCTACGTCTCACTGTATTTTGTAGTACATCGCCCTCTGGTGTTCAATATATAGCAACATACATAGCGCAAAAAACTCACCGCACCCGAAACCCCCTTATAAAAGTCATACTCATCGGATGAGTGGTTTGCAGCTTTTTTTGAAGTATTTGTACAATAGCGCCTCTGGTTTTCAAAGAAAAAAATAGCGCCAAGTCCCTTTTCATACTCGAAAATCCCTATATAAAAAATGTTCATCCTAATCAGATGAGCGGTTTTGTAGTGTTTTACCATTCCTTAAGAGATTTGTACTACAGCCCCTTTGGTGGTCAAGGAAGCACATAAAAAAATAAGAGTGTGAACACACGACTGAAGTTACACTTCTTCAGCACCATCTAAATGTGCTTATATATATATATTAGGCTGGGTCGATTTGTATGGAGGTAAAAAAATTGATATTACCTAGGTAATTTTCGGATTGGGCCGATACGGGTGCACATTACCCTATCATATTTTTAATTTTGTGCATTTAGGATTTTTTTTCAAAAAATGTTTGTATATAAACGAGCACATCTAGAATAAAACTGATGCCAGAAATGAAATCCTTGTACCCGATTCAACCTAAAACCAATCATACATTTATACGTTTTTATACAAAAATTGATCTTAAAAGCTTCATTAAGAATGAAATTCATAAAACTCAAGGTATAATCTTAACGTTGGTGCGTATGTATTTTTGACCATCGTGGCTGAATCACTGGAGCTATTCACCTTATATTCACAACATGTGTTTGTGCGGTCCTCCAAAATTTTTTTGTTTTGTTAGATCCCCTAGGTGGCACTGTGGTCAATTTAAAAAAATACATATTTATAAACCAATTTGCTTCAAATTCTCACCATATAAAAAAGAATATCTTTCGCAAAATTTGTACCCAAAAAAAAAAAAAAAAAAATAGATTAAATTCGGTTTATCAATATCAAAAATATTAATTTATTTCACGAATTCTAAAAAATATTATACCTCGAATTAGGTGAATTTTAAGGAATTTTTTCTTATAAATTTTTGTATAGAAACGTATAAATATGAGACCGGTTTTAGGTGTAATCGGGTACGAGGATTTCATTTCTGGCATAAGTTTTGCTCTACCTGTGCACGTTTATATACAAAAATCTTTTTAAAAAAATTTCGAAAGTAAGAATTCAGAAAATTCAAGATGTCATAGGGTAGAGTGCATCCCTATCGTCCCCTTTTTTGTTTATATTATAACTTTTCATGTCCGATCCGAAAATCGCCCAGGCACGCATTGGTATGCCCAGGCATACAGTATTGTTCGAAACCTAAGCAACCACTTCTTCATTTGCATTCAAGGGCAAAATACTGTTTTCTATATAGTTTTATGTTGAATGCTTTATATTTTTGTAATTACTTGATGAGTCATCTATAAACCAACAACAACAAAGTTCTGCTCCAATCTAAAAATAGAATGTTACAAAAACTCAAACATATATACTCCATATGTTGTTGTTCGAAACATAAGCAACTTTTTCTGTCCCTACCAAGTGTTCTTAAAAAAAAGTGATCTAACGGTATTTTTACTCTCTGTTTTGAAAATTTTTCAGTTTTGTGAATGTAAATTATTACATGTTTTAGTTGCTTTTTGATCTCAAACTCGCGATCTTGTTTACTTATAATGGCGCGTGTGCCGTACAAAGAAGATTAAAAATGAAAACTATACATTATTTTAAAAATGGTAAGTCGCAAATTTCGATCGCCAAAAGATTAAAAATAAATAAGTCAATAATTTCGCGACTAATAAAAAAATATAAATCGACTGGGTCGGTTAAAACAGTTAAATCTGGAGGCCGCCCACGAAAAACGGATTTAAGAACCGACAACCAAATCATTCGTTTGATGAAAAAGTCCTTTTTTGTCCTCAAAGAAAGTTGTTGAAGACCTTAACTTAAACATAAGTACAAGTGCAGTAAGGAAACGTGCATTAGAAAATGGCCTCAGAAGCTTCAGACCATCGAAGAAACCAATTTTGACCAAAAAACATTTAAAAAAGAGGTTAGTTTTGAAACTCCTCGACCATATAACGAATATTGACCTTTGCCGTAATTTTAGACTAGAGTTTGCAAAACAACATGTCAATTGGATACCCGAGAAATCGAATACAGTTTTATTTAGCGATGAGTCTAAATTTAACTTGTTTAATTCCGATGGCATATGTCACGTTCGAAGACCCAGAGGGAAGCGGTTGAGTCCCCGTTATTTTCAAGGTACAATAAAGCATGGCGGTGGCAATATCATGGTGTGGACTTGTTTTTCGGGAACAGGAGTAGGGCTTTTCATCGAAATTAATACTAAAATGGGTCGGTTTATATACAGTAATATATAAGAAAGCCATATGTTCCCATATGCTGAATGGAAAATGCCGCTGCATTGGGTGTTTCAGCAGGACAATGAACCGAAGCCCACCTCAAAGCAAGTAAAAGAGTGGTTTGCAACAGAGGGGGTCCAAGTTATGGAGAGGCCGGCACAATCCCCTGATTTGAACCCAATAGAAAATTTTTTGCATTACTTAAAAGGAAGGTCGGCAGCTATCGATTCAAAAATAAAAATGAACTTCTTTTGGGCCTTAAAAAGGAATAGACCCATATTAATAAAAATACTATCAAACGGCTAATTGATTCAATGCCAAAACGATGTCGACAAGTCATACAAAATATTAAATAGCTGCTTAAGTTTCGAACAGCGCAATATAGACTTTTATAGTTTTTTGTTGTTTTTTTTTTCTTTTCTCAATTGAAAACTAATTGTTTTTGTTCTTGTTATAATCTTTACTTATAATAAAATAAAAAAAAATTGTTTTAAATTTAAAAATCCTGTAAACAAAATTGTCATGAGATATTGAATTTATAAAAAGAAATCGTTGCTTAGGTTTCGAACAATACTGTATATACATATGTATAATATAGTATTGTATGCACATACACATATCACGGGGGAAACTGTCCTTCCCTGCCCTACCGTCACTACACCCACCCATGTATATATGCTTATATATGTATAATATATACATGTATAAGCACATGCATATATGGGGGGCCAACAGCCATCTACTTCCCTACGCACATGTATATGTACATATGTTTATATATGTATATGAATATAGATATCAGGGGCCCTAACTTCCGTCCTTTGCCCTATCCTCACTACGCCCATCTATATGTTTATACATATACATATACATATGCATATGCGTATACATTTTTATATACAGGGTTGTCAATATTCGAAGCGCCCATTTTATTTTTAAATAAATCAAAGAAACCACAATTTTTTGTCTGTTCGTCATTAATATCATTTAATTGGGTTCAAGTAGATTTGCTTACATCATTTCTTGAATATGATATCTCGTAAATGGTCGCCATTGGCCTCTACGACATATTGTGCCCGTTTTTCAGCATTTTCCCATGGTTTTCTTCAACATTTCGATGGCAATGGCGGTTATTTCTTGACGGATGTTGGTTTTCAGCTCTTCTAGGGTCTTTGGCTTGTTGACGTAAACCTTTGATTTCAAATAACCCCACAATAAGAAGTCTGGAGGCGTTTTGACATCAAACCATTTTTTGACATCAAACGGCCAGGGAACAATTGCTTCAAAAAATCGATTGTAGTGCGGCTTGTGTGTGGTGGCGCGCCGTCTTGTTGAAACCAGTAGTGCCTGATACGCTTTCGACGAACGATTGGCATGAAAAAATTGTTTATCATATCGCGATAACGCTCCTGATTGACAGTAACTCTGTGGCCATTATCATCTTCGAAAAAGAACGGCTCAATGAGCATTTTAGCACAAACGCCGCACCAAACAGTGACTTTTGCATCGTGAAGAGGTACCTCTTGAATCTCTTGTGGATTTTCAGTTTCATACAAACGATAAATTGTTTTGTTGGAAGGCACACTTTTCACTTTATTCATTTTTTTGAAAGCACGTTGAGTTTTCACTATTGACTTGTTTTGTTGAATGTAAATTTCAACAATTTTAGAGCGCTTGCGTGGCGTGTACTGTTCCATTGTAAACATTTGCTTGGAATGACGCTTCAAACGCGGTATGTCATTAGTCGATTTGGCATCACTGCGGAAAGTTACAGTGTTGCCAGATGGGCGCTTCGAATATGGACAACCCTGTACACATACATATACATATACATATACATATACATATACATATACATATACATATACATATACATATACATATACATATACATATATATATACATATACATATACATATACATATACATATACATATACATATACATATACATATACATATACATATACATATACATATACATATACATATACATATACATATACATATACATATACATATACATATACATATACATATACATATACATATACATATACATATACATATACATATACATATACATATACATATACATATACATATACATATACATATACATATACATATACATATACATATACATATACATTAGACTGGCCGTACGATGTATGGCTTGTTTTTTTTTTTGGAAAATAAAATTTTATTTTTTCTTAAAATGTTTGTTTTGATATAAAAACAAACTCCAGAAATTTTCAGCCAAATCCGATGATGCCTAGTGGTGCCTAGTTGACCTTGAAGTTTACTACGCCAAAAACTTTTTTTTCTTATGCGTTGGACAAAGTTTGTTCTTACTTTGACTAAAAAAAAAATGTGCAACAGATTTAATTTTATTATATTATTACTATTAAATTTGTTATATACATATAATTCATTCAAGGCATAGCTTTTTTCTATTCTCTTTTAATTACTCTCTCTTTCGCTCCAAAAAAAACAATACATAATTGTTAAAAAAAAATTAAAGCAAGTTGAGATGATGAGAAGCATGCTGCAAAAAAGAAATACAAATTCCTCTTTGTGTAGGGTTTGCCTAATGGTGAATTTAATTTCGATTCCTCTTTATGGTTAGCTTCGTGTTGCATTATATTTCGATTCCTCTTTACGGCTTGCTTTTTTCACCGCGATTCTTCTTTAATTACATTTTCTAAACAAGAAAAATGTAACGGCCACCACCAAAGCCACCATTGCAAATAAACATTGATGGTAGTGTGAAAGAGCTATTAACAAGCATGTAAGCTTTGCGTTTCATTACTAAGTAGAGTCTGTGAAGTGACAGTGAATATAAGTGAAAATTAAAAAAAATAGTGAAGAATAAAAAAAAATAACAAATAATGGCATTAAAAAACCAACTGAGATCTGGAGATGATTTAGTGTTGTTCATAGGAAAATGTAAAAATGAAATTTTGGGTGCAAAATTGCCGTCAGTGAAGCAGGTTCTTCAATTTTTTTTTTATAAAATGCGTATGGAACACTATTCTTTAAAAAGCAGTGCAAAATTGACAATTGCAGTTGTTTCTGATTTTTGGAAAAGAGCCAACATTCCGATAATGTCAGAACAAAACTCTGTTAAAGCCTTGGAGAGAATATATGAGAAATGGAGAAATTTGCAGAAGAATGCCAAGTCCAAGTATGAGAAGCACCGGAAAAACGAAGAGGAATTTGTGGATCACATTGAAAATTATATATTTGACATTGCAACGTCAGATGCACTTGCGGTTATGAAGATCCAACAGGATAAAGACTTTCTTGTTCTTCAAAGGCAAAGAGGTTGACCAGGAAGTATGTCTGGTGTAGATGTAAAAATGGTGGAAAAACAGAAACGAAAAGAAAAGCGTTCTGATATATTAAAAATGCGCGTTGAAACGTATCTCGAGAAAAATGTTTATTTAGGTAATTTAGATTTTTATTGAATTATCATGCAAATTAGTTTATTTATTTTTTCTTGAAATATCAGAGCAAATATCTGCTATGGATATTTCAGGTAGTACTGAAAGTAGCGAAATGGCGTATTCTGTGGTTGATCAAAATGTATCAATTGATATAGCAGACGATGAACCCACCGTCGTAACACAAGGTCAACAATCGCGTGGAAATATCCATTTTATTGATGATAGAATGCTGGCAAGTTTGGACAAATGCAAAATTAGTACGAGAGATGCCATGCATTTAATTACTGCAACAGCAGCTGCACTATTACGAGCAATTGAGGGAGTCAACCCAACTTCCACAGCAATAAAATTGGACGCTTTAGTCCTCAATCGCACCACTATTCAGGCGATGAGGAGGGATTATCGCCGCAAACAAGCTCAGCAGATTCTGGAAAGTTTCAATGTAAATACTAAAAAATCTATTTTTGTGACTAGTTGCATAAAAATAATATTTTTTTTTAATTTTTCTGATTCAAGATACCTGAAGTATTTGTCCTTCATTGGGATGGCAAACTACTTCCAGAAGTAAAAGGCAAAGAAAAATCAGAGCGACTAGCTCTAGTTGTGACTGTCAAAAATGTGGAGAAACTGCTTGGAATTCCAAAAATTCAAGACTCCTCTGGTGAAAGTATAGCTGATACAATATTTAACTTGTTGATAAAATGGAAAATGGACAATTTAGTCGAAATAATATCTTTTGACACAACAGCAAGTAACACTGGCATTAATAAGGGTGCAGCCTACTTATTAGAAAAGAAATTGAAAAGGGACTTGCTGTTTCTTCCATGTCGTCATCACATTAGTGAATTGTTGATAAGAGCTGTCTTCGAACTAAATTTTGGTAAAACTGCTGCACCAGAAGTTCTTATTTTTAATCGCTTCTCCAAGTTTTGGCCAAATATTAACCAAAATAATTTTAAGAGTGGAATATCGGATGAGGATGTAGAAAAACTTTTTACGGTGGGTGAAGTAGAATACCACAAATATTTTGCCTTGAGGCATTGAAATCTCAATACGTTCGGGCAGATTATAAAGAAGTATTGCAAATGTCATTGCTTTTTATTGGTGAAAAACCACCAGGCTTTTCGGGATTCCGTGCACCTGGTGCAACAACGCATGCTCGATTTATGTCGAAAAATATATACTGCTTTAAAATATTTCTGTTTCGTGAGCAATTTAAACTAACGACAGCGGAATTAAATAGCTTTCGTAACATTTGTGTAATTTTGACGCGAATTTACGTTCCGTATTGGTTTGGATGTGTCAAATCTGTGAATGCACCAAGATTAGATTTGCAACTTATAAATGATGTAACTGCATATTATGATACAAATATTTCCATCATTTTGTTAAAAAAAATTATCAATCATTTATGGTATTTGAGTGAAGAAGCTGTTGCTCTGTCTTTCTTTGATGACCAAATCCCTTACGATATAAAACTAAAAATGGTTAATGCCCTTGGTAACAATGAAGAATTATATGAAGAAGATATTTCGAAAAAAATTAAAATTACAATAGAAGATGTCAGAGCGTATACTGAAAAAAATTTGAGCGATTTCGTGTCTGCAAAAACAAAAAGATTCTTCACTCGATTGCAAATTGATTGCAGTTTCTTGCATTCGGATCCGGTAACGTGGAAAGATAGAGATGATTTTTGCGCTGGAAAAATTATTTGCGAAAATTTGGCCGTTGTGAACGATGCAGCCGAAAGAGGAGTTAAATTGATAACAGATTTTAATCGAGCGCTAACGTATGACGAGGAAGACAAGCAATATCTGTTGCAAGTGGTGGAACATTATAGGAAAATACATCCATCTCACACGAAAAGCTCCCTTGTAAACCAGGTATTTTAATATACATAACTCAAATAAATACATATTTCTAAAATCTACCGTTTATTGGTGAAAACGTTATTTCTTTATGTAGGTTTCCCTATAATGCACATATTGTAAGCTTCAAGGTCAACTAGGCACCACTAGGCATCATCGGATTTGGCTGAAAATTTCTGGAGTTTGTTTTTATATCAAAACAAACATTTTAAGAAAAAATAAAATTTAAATTTCTAAAAAAAAAAAATTACGGCCAGTCTAATATACATATACATATACATATACATATACATATACATATACATATACATATACATATACATATACATATACATATACATATACATATACATATACATATACATATACATATACATATACATATACACATACATATACATATACATATACATATACATATATATATATACATTAGGGCGGGTCGATTTAAAAATCGCTCAATGCTCTGTGAAAATCGTATTCAAGGGATCAAAATAAGAAACTTTGCCGAAGGAACCATACCTCTAAAACGAATTTTGATGTCCCCCAATTTGGGTAGAACTTTTGCGTAGAGGCAAATTTTGAAAAATCCCTCTTTGACCCATTTAGAGTGCTCCAATCGAGTCCAAATGTATGGCCGACCCCCACTAACTTTGGAGGCTTGACCCACCCATGCCAGTGGCACACCCCTTGGAACCCCCCTGTGAGGTTCCCCATACAAACAATTCAAAAAATCACCAGTTTTGGCACTTTACATGAAAAAATCAGCGAAATGGCTATGTTTTTTCTTTATTTTTATTTATAATAATATTTATTATTTATTTATAATAATATCTATTTTTTTCTCTTTTGAAATTTGTTTAGTCAGAACATATGTAAATGAAAAAATCAATTTAAGTTAGTTATAGAAAAGAAACTAAAAAAATTATTGTTTGAAGTCTTTTTTACTTTCAAGTCTGGACAATTTCGCACGGCTCTCTAATGTCGTCGCCATAACAGCCTCTACATTTTCCGGTATAACCCGTTTGGAAACGCTAGCTAGCAATTGAACATGTCGTTCCGTTCCTTGTATGTGTGATGCAATTTTTGGATCATTAAACGGTGGATCATCTTGATTTAAATATTCTTTCAATGTATCGTACGGAATGCTTCGCGTGAATGGTGGTTCAAATACGTTATTTATGTCATTCATATTGATCATTTCCGTGTAACTTGTTGAATTAAACTTTATATCTGGTTTTTTATAAGCTCTAGTTGCGTTGGGTCGTCAACATCTGTTCGATAGCGTAGAATTATGTTGATATCACAGTCGCGCTTTTCTTTGCTATCATCAAACAACATTGATAACAAGATATTTTCCGAATGCGCATATAATAATATACTATAGTCAGTAACTAAGCTCTATCGATTCCAAAACTTTTTGAGCGGATGGTGTACGATCGGGTGAAAATTCACTGTGGCAAAGTCATAACAACTCGTCAGCATGGCTTTGTGAATGGC
Organism: Coremacera marginata; assembly: GCA_914767935.1. Classification (NCBI taxonomy): domain Eukaryota; kingdom Metazoa; phylum Arthropoda; class Insecta; order Diptera; family Sciomyzidae; genus Coremacera; species Coremacera marginata. Next base: position 114,902,152 of record OU612047.1, on the reverse strand, counting down.
AGATCCACTGTGTCTAATCTTCTCGATTTTACAACATTCTGCTTAAATTCTATTGATTCTGGTAACCAGGTCGATTGTGTTTACACTGACTTTAGTAAGGCATTTGATAAGCTACCACACAATCTAATCTTATTTAAACTTGAGTTAATACGATTTCCACAATATTTTGTGAACTGGATTAAATCGTATTTGGTGGAGCGATCTTATCAAATACGTTTCCGAGGCGCATTGTCTTCTGAATTTATTGCTGGATCAGGTGTTCCTCAGGGTAGTCACCTTGGTCCTCTTCTGTTTATTTTAGCTATCAATGATGTAACTCACGTCATTGAACACTCTCATCTGCTTATTTATGCCGATGATATGAAAATATACAGAACGATTAATTCTAGAGATAATTCAGATCTACTCCAGTCTGATCTAAAATCCTTTGAAGTTTGGTGTTCTAAAAATAGTATGTTTTTAAATCCAGATAAATGCCAAACTATGACCTTTTCGCGAAAAAGGAATAATTTTATTTTTGATTATAAGATTAAAGATACTGCCTTGAGTCGTGTAGACACCGTCAAAGACCTAGGTATATGCATGGATTCTAAGCTATCGTTTAACATTCATATTGATAATATTTGTAAAAAAGCATCTTCAATGCTTGGTTTTGTTAAACGCTGGGCCAAAGAATTTAATAGCATGATTATAACTACAACGTTGTATTATGCAATCGTGCGTCCTCACTTAGAGTATGCAAGTCAAGTGTGGTCCCCAAGTTACAATGTGCATGTTGATCGAATAGAAAGAATCCAAAAACGTTTTGTTCAGTTTGCTCTAAGGGGCTTAAGTGGAACTGACATATTAGACCTTCCTCCTTATGCGGATCGTTTAAAACTATTAAAAATGCAGTCTTTAGGTGATCGAAGGAAATCGGCAGATATCGTATATTTACACCAGCTCATAACAGGTGTATTCGATTCTCCAGAACTTCTTTCTCACATAAATTTTAACACCAACCGTAGAAGCAGTAGAAACGGTAACAATTTAATTTGTTTGCCATTTAGTAGAACAAATTATATGGCTACTGCTCCTTTAAGTCGCATGAGTTCCTTTGTTAACAATTGTAGCGTTTTTGATGTTAATTTGTCAAAAGGTCAACTCAAAAGTAGATTAAAATTATTTATTTATTTATTTATTTATTTATTGGCCAACCAAGGCAATTTACTTATTTTAACAGGTTTTTTATTTATTTACTTATTCTAACAGGCTTTTTTTTATTTTTTTTTTTTTTTTTTTTTTTTTTTTTTTTCTCCCCTTTCCTTGTTTTGGTGTTCGAAGATGTTCAATTCGAAGTGGGCGTAATCCGCCCACCTAAATGACATTATTTCATGAACACGTTAAAAAGGAAAGGAAAGAAGAAAGAAAAGTAAAAGTAAAAGTAAAAGTTACTTACATACTAGAAAAGAGGAGAGTTCAGAGGTTGGGTAAATTAGGCAGAGAAAAAGACTTGTATAGAGATCGCTTGAATGAGAATTTGGACATGGAAGGTGAGTAGTGGCCGGATATAGTATTAAATTTTCTACAGCAACGGTTGATGGGTTCATTATTTGCATATGCAGTATGATGCTGATATTCAGTTAACAGCCGAGTATGCCTTGTACGTCTTAACGGGTCATTGAGAGTAATCTTGTTAGAGATATATTCGCAGTTAGTTACACCGCTCAGAACATCGAAAGTAAAGCATGTATCCAATACCGTTCTTCTTGTTGATAGCGGTATCAAATTTAATAGGGTGAGTCTGTGTTCATATGGTGGAAGGCTTCCATAATCGCGGGGGTTATAAGTTTCTCTCAGAGCGAATAGTAAGAATTGTTTTTGAATGGATTCGATTCTATCACAATGGGATCCAAAAACTGGATTCCAAATTATGCAGCCATATTCGAGTATTGGGCGCACTAGTGCACAGTACAGGGATGTAGTGACCCATACATTCTTGAATTCATATGCTCGTCTTTTAATAAAACCGAGCAGTTTACTGGCCCTGGATACAATCTTATCGTAGTGTAAATTAAAGCGCAGTTTGTTGTCCAAGACCACTCCAAGATCAACTATATAATTGACCCTGTTAAGTTCATTACCATTGAGGCGGTATTTGTGATTTATAACTTGGTTTCTACGAGAAAAACTTATCACACTACACTTATTTACATTGAGGTAGAGTTTGTTTTGGGTACACCAGGTCTCAAGAGATGAGAGGTTTAACTGTAAGAAATTGACATCTTCCTGCGATTTAATTACGTGGTACAATTTTAAGTCGTCCGCATACATAAGATGTAGAATATCCTTCAACACTATGGACAAGTCGGATATGAAGATATTAAAGAGAAGAGGACCAAGGTGACTACCTTGCGGTACTCCAGAGGAGACCTCAATTTTCTTCGACACAATTCCTTGAAATTTAACATATTGGGATCTACCATGCAGATAAGTTGATAGCCAACTAAGTAAAGATCCAGAGAAACCAAATTTTTCTAATTTATGTATTAAGATACCGTGATCAACACGATCAAAAGCTTTACTGAAATCAGTGTAAATGGCATCTATTAGGTAGCCGTTCTCCATCTTGCATAAAACGTCAGAAACCATTATCATGAGGTTAGTGGTTGTGGATCTTCCTTTTCGAAACCCGTGCTGCTGCTCGTTTAGTCTCGGGTTGATAAGGCATGTTAGCTTTTCGCAAATAATTTTTTCAAATAGCTTTGGGATGGCCGACAAAATTGCTATGCCTCTGTAGTTTTCAACTGAGTTTTTTTGACCGTTTTTGTATATTGGTATTAGGTGGGACGTTTTCCAATATGAGGGAAACACTCCAAGAGAGAGTGATTTGTTAAGTATAATGTATAAGGGCACAAGTAGTTGGTCTAAGCATCGCACCAATAACTTTGGGGGAATTAGGTCTGGTCCAGGTCCCTTGGTTGCATCTAAACCCTTTATTGCATTCGATATGTCTTCTTTCGTCAAACTAAAGTTTTCAACCATATGCTGTGAATTCGGAGTGGGGGGAAAAATGTCAGACTGAGTAGTTGATGGACAAAATACCTTAAAATGATCCGCAAAGAGGTTACATATTTCTTGAGGGTTGGAAGAGATAATATTACCTTTATACATGGATGAAGGGTAACCAGCTGATTTTCGTTTCAAATTGACAAAGTCAAAGAATGTTTTGGGGTCTTGAACAATTTTTTCACCAATTAAGCTTGTGTAAAACTTATAAGCTTCTTCAGATTTGATAGAGAACTCTTTTGATAGCTCATCGTATCTGAGCTGCATTTCTTCGCTTACATTTTCGGCAGTTTTGAGGAGTTTGTAAATTCGGTTTCTCTAGTTTCTCAAGTATCTGAGATTTGAATTTAGCCAAGGTTCAGAAAGTTTGTTTTTTTTTCTTTATTTTAGGCACCTTTCGATAGCTGTATAAATGTAATTATAAAAACTCGAAACAGCGCTATCTAAGTCTAAGTTTGATAGAACGCAACTCCAGTTAATGCCACCTAGAAGAGATGTTATACTATCGTAATCAGCATTAAGAAAGTCGTACACAATAGAGTTATTGAAGGACTGGGTAAAAGAGATATTTATATCAGAGAAAATTATTGTTAAGGCTGTATGGTGAACTGTGTTAGCAAACAAATTTTCTGCTTCGATGGTTGGACCAACCCTCACTTCGTCGTACGAGTTAGTAAAGATTAGATCCAACCACCTACTATTTTGGTTTTGTGTTGCAGAGACTTGCTGTAGATCATTGCTATAAAAAGTACTTATTAATGTAAAGTCTATGGGACTAGAGAGGTTTACAGGAAGAAGATAGTTGTCATTTTCATCAATGACAAATGATATATTTGGACGGTTGAAGTCACCAAAAATAATAACTCTATCTTCTTCATTTAAGGTTTCCGTAAATGTAGTGATTGTCTCACATAACTCATTGTATGATGATTCACTAGAGCTTGGGGGGATGTAAATGACACCAATGTACATATAGAGTTTTTTTCCTATATAAACTTTTACTATACGGTGTTAAAAGAGTTTGTGAGTAGGGGTTTCTATAAGCTCACTTGAAAGAGAATTGTGGATAGCAATTAGTACGCCGCCACCTCGCGAACGGCCTGTGGAGCAGTAGTCACGGTCATTACGGTAGATAGTCCAATTGCAGTCCAGAATTTTTTCATTTTTAAAAGTGTCATTTAACCATGTTTCTGTAATTACTAGAACCTTGAAGTGACAAGATTTAGCGTCGATAAATAGTTTATTTAGTTTACCTCTCATACCACCACAGTTGTGATAAAAAATTTTAAGAGAACTAATTGAGTAGGCAGGTTGGCATGGATCCTTGGACATTACTTGACAAATGTTGTTAGGTGACTTTGACTGATTTCGAGCGATAGGGGTTGTGTTAGGGTCAAAGTTAGGAGCAATAATACTGTTGATGCTCCAACGTGATTTTTGCAGAAAAGAGACATGTTTAGACCTGACGTGAGTGCCGTAGGTGTCAAGGTCCGCATTGACTTGACTAATTGACACTCCAAGTTGCTCGTGAAAGCAATTAAACATGTGACGCAAATCGGACACATCGGTCGGCAGCCCTTCTTGTTGTATTAAAACTTTTAAATTAGTTTTGGTCTTGCCCTCTATGCAAGTAGAATCAGGGGCTTTATGCATATAGGCGAGATACAGACGGACGTTGTTATAGACGCTGTTCTCTCTAAGGCGAGAATGGGCATATCTACTTTCAGTGTCTGCACAGGAGTTCAATGTTAATTTCACTCTTGGAGGTATTAGAGGGTCTAAAAAGGTTTCAGGGTTACCAGGTTGACTGGAAGGGATGTTATGGAAAGGAGATGAGTCTGAAGTGCGGGGATGGGTGATAGCTGGGTTAATTGATGAGTTAGTGTACGGAGGGGGATGGAGACGGGTTGAGAGTATGGGAGTGAATGAAATTCGGATAATTGGCAGATGTGTTTGTTGGGTTTTCACTTGAGTCGGAGACGGATGAAAGGTTGAAAGATACACGGCGACGTTGTGTGAAAGGTTGTGTGGGAGCTGACTTTTGACATGAGTTTGCAGGAATTGGATTACCGTTGTGCTTGTCGTTGCTGTAGTGAGTTGTAGTATTTTTAAAAGTATTGTCATTGTTGACCGATGTGGGCTTATGTCTGATCTGTGGAGAGAAGGTGGGAAAAATATTGGTTTTAAGCTTCCAGTTGGGGACAGCGCTGTGATGGGGCTTATGTAATATTTTCTCCACTGATGCGTTAGATCTAGAGGAAGGATGAGAATGGTGTTTATGAATATGTGAAGGTTTTATAGTGCAAGAATTAGGGTTGGGATTTAAGCTGGAGTTTGGGATACCATAAGAAATAATATTATTTGATGTTGTTTTAGGCTTATAACTATTGCATATCTTAAGGTTAGATTTAGTGTTTATGCTAGGATTAGAAATTACATTAGGAATATATGTATTAGACTTAGGTGTATAGCTTTGAGATACGTTTGCCTTAGATATATTTCTCGGTTGCCAGGTACTGCCAGGTTTGTCCGTCCACCTAGATATTTGTACATTTCCGTGTTCTTGCATACCACCGGAAGGACTCAGGACCATCCAAGCGTATTTAGATGGTAAGTTAAGTTTAAAACTGCTTAACTTGGCACGAGTTGAAGATGTTTTATGGCACTCGGATATGGTGAAGCGGAACTTTTTTAAAAAGTATTTACGCACCCAGGATATACTTGCATTGGAGGGGAAGCCTTTGATAAATACAGTTATGCCCTCATTTTGGTTAACCGAATTTAACTTTTGGATGCGGCTTTCCCATTCTGGTATTGTCCACGAAGTTCCAAAGCGTTCGATAACTCTTCTAGGTGCAGCGATTGGTGTTGTAAGAATGGTGGTGTCTGAGGCAATGGAAGAGTCGAGAGATATACTATGTTGCCTTGTAGGTAGAGGGGCAGCTGATGGAACGCCCTTGGATGCTAACGTCATTTCGTCGAAAATAGAGGAGGAGTTATGTTGAAGCGCCTGTGGTGGTGGGTATTTAACTCTATTGGGCGCTGATCTAATTTCATCTGCTATATCTGCGAGCGTCACACGGAACACATCTAGATCATCGCTGATGTCATTCATTTTTTGAAATAGTATTTCAAACATAGGATCTGGCTGCAGAGGTGTTGATTTGGCTGTATTTGAATTAGTTTGCAGTGCAGTATCCATATCATACCGCCAGAAGTAAGATTACTCATTATATTTTTGGTAGAGTCGTCATTTTTTAAGATCTCAAAGCCAGTTTTTACTTCTTTCTTAAGCTCATTAATCGCTTTATCACAATGCAACGCCTTTTAACTATCTCTTACTATTTCAGTTAATGCTCTGAGGTTCTTTGAAATAGTTGAGATGTCCGAGTTAATTGCTTTACACATGGACTCTACTCTGGCTACATCATCAGATAAGTGTGTGAAGACGTCGAAGTTAGGTTGGTTACTGCAGAGTAGTTTATAGTTTGAGTGCAAAGCATTAAGTGAGTCGCTCAGACATTTAATGGCGAGCATCACGTGTGACAGCGTTAAATCCCTACACTCGTCACAGAAAAATTTGAAATGAGAAGAGTATTCCTGAATGTAGTTCAGACTCCTCTTTGTCATGCCCACACAGCAGCCGTGGTTAGATTTCCCGCAGAGACCATTGCAGCTCAGTTTTAGTGCATTTTTGTCCTCAATAGAGCAGTTGTTGTTGGCACAAGTAAATTCCATTATTATAGTAGTTTTTAATTTTTTTATTTTTATTTTTTATTTTATACACAAAATGCTGACACTCACAATTGTTTTTTTTTTTTTTTTTTTTTTTTTTTTGTATAGGTTAATGCTTGATTATTGATTTGTTTATTGAGTTCTGTTTTTTTGGAGTTTTGGTTATTAAAGCGCAAGCTGGCAAAAACACAAAAATTTATTTTAAGTTGAGTAAATTGGGTCAGAATAGCTTCTGCTATTTTGTTGATTAAATTATTTTGAAGATAAGGCACAAGAATACAGCGAAATTAAAATTGGAGCGGTTAATAAATCACGTCCGAACTGATTGCAAGTCGAAATATTAATTTAGTTATTGTTATTGCATGCATAATATGAATTATCTGTAATTACTTGATTGACAATTTTGCGTAAACGAGGTTCTAGAAATCGTGACCAACTAATGAAGTTGAAAAATAATGCACTGCCGTACACGACAGAGCTGTAATACTTGATATTGAAGTACATTGGCACATAACATTTAATTATAAATTCAACCAGAATTCTTAAATTTGCATCTGGATTTTTCGTTGTCACATATAATCGTAATAATCTAGCGGCCTTGGTGAGCCACCGAGAAAGTACAATTTTCCATAGTTTGATGTAAGCCAGATCCACCGAAACCACGCCGCTAGAAATTGCATGGGCCATGTCGTATAAGTACTTCGAATCGGTGGAAAATTCAATTTTTTTCTGGAGCGGGGCCATATTTTGCAACTCAATTTTCTGGAAGCCGTCCACCACCTCAAAATATATAATAATAAAATAATTAAAAATGGTTGACAATTGTAATAAATGAGTGATAGCAATAACTTACCGGAAGAGTTTCACAAGTTTCGATTTGACGGCTCAGTTTACCGGTTGCCGATCTTGGTCCAGTGCTGGTTGATTTATCCAAAGCTTCAAACAAATGCCGAAACGGAAGTTCGTTGAAGTGTAGAAGGCAAACGAACCAATGCAATGGTCTTTTTAACAGCAATTCGAATCGTCGTATAATTCCACCGTGTGGGCCAGTGTTTGTTGGCTCACCGTCAGTGCATATTCCAATTAATGCATCCAGTGATATATTTTTATCGTTGAAAAAATCATTTAATTTGGTTGTTTTGTATTCAGCGGTTTCATGTTACAGTCTTACGTAACCAATCAATTCAGAATTGGGTTCTCTCAAAATAACAAGATGAGGTTCTTCTACCATCCTAGTATGATACTTCTCATCAACTTTAGCTGTCGTTAAAGTATCATCTTTTCTGCCATCGAATGAAAACACTAACAAAAACTTTCGATTTATCCATGATGAGAGGTTTGCCATGCTTATCTTTCATTTTAAAATCTTGGAAAAGAGCGGTTCCCAATGCCGATGCTACTCTATCAGGCACACCAAATCTGTCACATACCAAGGCAAAGTTAAAACAATCGTATCTCTCTGTGTATTGTGAACTTGTGCTTCTATCCATATCTTCTTGAACCGGTGGCGGTGCGTATGTTGAATCATCGGGATCTTGGTATGTTGGCATTGATGACATAGACGTTGCTCCTTGCTCTTCAGTTTCCATCACAACTGCATCCATTGTTAGTCTTCTCTGATTATGTTGATCGTGCATGAGCTCTTTGAGGCGTTCGGGAACCCAGCCGCATGCACATGGAGCTGCCTTCAAATCGCATTTACATGTTCCAATGTAAAAAATTGTTTCCAGAGATTTTACATACTCTGTAAATTGTTGGGTTTTGTTTCTTCTCTTGATTTGCTCTTGATACTTGTCAAGCAATTTATTCAATTTATTAAATACACTTTTTTCAGCATTATTTCCATTCCAAGTATTTCCCAAATTCCATTCAACTTATCTGGTACTTGAATAGTGAATGATTTATGGGAAAACTTTTTTGTTCTGTTTTAGCACGTTCGCTTAAGTAAATATAATATCTCAAGATATCCAGATGGGTTGGTAAATTAAGATCAGTCAAATCAGTAGACACACCAAAAACAGTAACATCGTGCTTGGGTATATGACTCATTGGGTTTTCGATAGTTGTTGATGTTGTTGTTGCTTCATCTTGCGGTGTAGAGGATGGTGGATTCATTGTAAACTTTTTGATTTGGAATGGTCAACTTCACTCATTATTTTTTTTTTAATATTTTTTTATTTGAAATTAGCAGTTCACACTTTGAGTTCATCACTACGACTTAATGCATTCACAAAAACTGTTGCGTTATATATGGTCTACGAGACGAGGTAATAAGAAGGAAATGGTAATTTCAGTTCTACCTGCTGTGTCTTGTGGTGGCTTAAAAACGCACACAAGCAATTTTAGGATCTGAAATTGTGTCACAGTGATACCTTAATTTTTTAAAAGGGTTGCGGAGCATTTCAGTGATACCTTAATTGTTAAAATGGTTGCATAAAACACGCATTTCTTAAGAAGGTGCCATAAAATACCCACAAAAAGGGTTGTAAAAACAACCTTCATTTCTTAAGTAGGTGCTATAAAAAAACTACATAAGTAAGTATACGACATGCAGCTGTGTCTTGTGGTGCCTTAAAAAATGCAAGCAATTTTCCGATTTGCAATTGTGTCATAGTGATACCTTCATTTTTTAAAAGGGTTGAATAAATTTCTAAAGAGAAAAAAAAACTCCAGAAAGAAAAAAACATAGGCATTTCGCTGATTTTTTCATGTAAAGTGACAAAACTGGCGATTTTTTGAAATGTTTGTATGAGGAACCCCCAGGGGGGTCCAGGGGGTGTGCCACTGGCATGGGTGGGTCGGGCCTCCAAAGTAAGTGGGGGTCGGTCATACATTTGGACTCGATTGGAGCACTCTAAATGGGTCAAAGTGGGATTTTTCAAAATTTGCCCCTACCCAAAAGTTCGACCCAAATTGGGGGACATCAGAATTCGTTTTAGAGGTATGGTTCCTTCGGCAAAGTTTCTTATTTTGATCCCTAGAAAACGATTTTCACAGAGCAATGGGGGATTTTTTTGCCTCCCCACAAATCGACCCGGCCTAATATACATACACATATACATATACATATACATATACATATACATATACATATACATATACATATACATATACATATACATATACATATACATATACATATACATATACATATACATATACATATACATATACATATTCATATACATATACATATACATATTCATATACATATACATATACATATACATATACATATACATATACATATACATATACATATACATATACATATACATATACATATACATATACATATACATATACATATACGTATACATATACATATACATAAGGCGATTTCGGAATCGCCGAAGCACGCAGCCAATGCCACCAAGCCAGAAGAAGTTACTACCGCGCCAGAGGGACCGACAGGTTCGAAGAACTGCGCGAGGTCTATAGAGAGCGCAGGAAGCTGCTCAAACACAAGATTCGTTCGAGGAAGCGCGAGTGCTTCTTGCAGTTATGCGACGAAGCGGACGTAACCCCATGGGGTACCGAATAAAGACTGGTAATGAAAAAGATGAAGTCATTCGGACGACCACCACCCACGTGCCCTCGCATTGTTAGTGTGCTCTTCCCTCAGCAACCACCGATGCAGCCCGTCATTAATCATGGCGACGTGCAAGCTATTTCCATGGTAACCGCAGAAGAGGTAATGAAAGTCTCCAATACTGTTCATAGCGAGAAGGCCCCAGGGCCAGATAAAATCCCGAACCGCGCGCTAAAAATGGCCATTGCAGCCCAAACACAAGCCTTCGTACAGCGGTATAACGCTTGTCTCGCAGAGGGCATATTCCCCGCACAATGGAAGACGCAAAAGCTTGTGCTAATACCAAAAGGTAGCGGCTCTCTGGAGGATCCCTCAGCCTACCGACCTATATGCTTGCTCGACACGATAGGCAAGATCTTCGAGAAATTGCTGTACAACCGCCTCGAAGAAGCAATACAATCCAGAGGAGGACTCTCGAGCCAACAGTTTGGTTTCCGAAAGAGTCACTCTACGTCCGATGCCATAAAACTGGTTACAAGCATAGCAAGTAAAGCTATCGAAGGCACTAGCTGGAAGAAGGGGGCAAAGCAGTATTGCCTGGTGGCAACGCTGGATGTGCGAAATGCCTTTAATTCCGCAAACTGTGATACGATAATGAAAGCGCTCACAAAATTTGAAATTCCACGCTACCTCTCTAAGATATTATCGAACTACTTCGATGGTAGAATACTACGCTATGCAGCAGATGAGGGGATAATGGTGTATAACGTCTCCGGTGGTGTCCCACAGGGGTCAGTCCTAGGGCCCCTGCTGTGAAACGTTATGTATGACGACGTCCTTAGACTCGCAGTTCCCACAGGCGTTAAGATCGTCGGCTTTGCGGACGACCTAGCGGTTGTGGCCACTGCAAAACATCTTGAAGAAGTCGAGGCACTCAGTAGTGTGGCGATCGGCATTATATATAACTGGCTTATGTCAGTAGGTCTTTGTCTAGCCGAACATAAAACCGAAGCGGTGCTCATATGGGACGCTGGTGCAATCAAAGGAATGCATTAAATACCTTGGCGTGATGATTGACTCCCGATTAACATTTAAACAGCATCTCCAGTATGCCCATAAAAAAGCATCCAACGCATGCACGTCTTTATCGAGAATGATGCCGAATACGAGAGGCCCCAAACAGGCGCCCAGGATACTACTCCTTAATGTAGTACGTGATGTATGGGTCAACGGTGTGGGCCACAGCAATGAGAACGAAGTCATACCGACGTGGTGTTGAATCAGTGCAAAGACTTGGCGCACTCAGGGTATGCTGTGCCTTCAGAACAGTTTCCGAGGATGCAGCATTAGTCCTTGCTAGCTCGATACCTATCGACCTTCTAGTAGAGGAAACGCTGTTCGAAGCCAATAGCGAAAACCCAACAGTTCGCAAAAGACTCGCACGGGCGAGAAGCCTGCTAAAGTAGCAGGATCGCTGGGATAACTCAGTTAAGGGTCGATGGACTCATCAGCTCATCCCTAACATTACCGCTTGAATTGGAAGAACTCACGGCTCCATGAACTTCTACATTACGCAGATTTTAAGCGGGCACGGTTGCTTCAGGGCATATCTGCACAAATACAAGCACGTAGCAGATCCCTATTGTACCCATTGCGAGGGAAGTATACCAGAAGACGCGGCCCATGTCCTCTTCGAGTGCCCCAAGTTCCAAAATGCCAGACTTGAGGCTTCGGTCAGTCTCGGCGAAACGGTAAGTGATCAAAATTTGGTTACCCTTATGCTGAGAACTGAAGCTAACTGGTCAGTGGATAGCACCCTAGCACGACTGATTATCGACGAACTGCGAAGAGTTGAGCGTTTGCGAAATAGATAAGGTAGAGTTTATATACAAGCCCATGACCAAATCTTTTAGAATACGGACACAAGTCCAACAGTTTCCAGCTTAGTGCTGTTCCCATGCTCCGTGAAGTCATGCTTTGCGGCGGTCCCACGGGGCTTATACAAGGAAGAAGATTCAATGCGGAGGTTAGGTTAAGTGCGTAAGAATCGCACACTCCCACCTGCACGGTGGCGCCTTTTGAAGGTTCCCCCTTCGCGAATAAAATAAAAAAAAAAAAAAACATACCCTGTAGGAAAATCAACTAATTTAAAAGTAGTTGATAAAGTAGTTTTTTGTCAACCAGAACTACTTGAAATTCTGACTTTTTTCCATAGAACGAACTAACTTATTTTGTATGGTGATGTCCGCTAAATAAGTCAATTGACTTTCATCTGCATATATTTTCAACTACTTGTTAAATTAGTTACATTTAAATTATTTTTTTAATTGCTTTTAAATAACCAATTGAAAACTATTACTGATGGCCTAAAGTTAATAATATTTGATGAAATAACGTGGTTAAATATATATAAACTTGTAATCTAAAAAAAAATTTGCAATTAAAACATGTCAACATCAGAGTAGTTGCCGCCTTAATATAATTAAAAGTAGTTCAAATACTGGTTTATTTTAAATTAGTTTTTTTATTAGTTGTTTTTAAAAACAAGTTAGTTTGTTCCTATAGGGTATACATATACATATACATATACATATACATACACATATGCATATACATATACATATACATATACATATACATATACATATACATATACATATACATATACATATACATATACATATACATATACATATACATATACATATACATATACATATACATATACATATACCTATACATATACATATACATATACATATACATATACATATACATATACATATACATATACATATACATATACATATACATATACATATACATATACATATACATATACATATACATATACATATACATATACATATACATATACATATACATATACATATACATATACATATACATATACATATACATATACATATACATATACATATATACATATACATATACATGTGTGTCAAGGGGGTGGACACTGTGAGGTGAAAGAGTCTGTTTGCTTCAACCTGGCGGAGCCAGCTCGATATTCACAGTTAAACCACATAAATATTTGTGTGCTAGCACGATTGTCTGATGGCAAGTGTCTCCCCGTGGTGGCACCAGGGCGCTGTGCTACCAACCGGCAGCATGGTGGCGGATGAGAGGGGCGAACCCCAAAAAAACCCAGAAGCGTTTGATCCATAGTGGGCGGCTCACTGGTCTGCGTCTGTACCGTAGCGGTCGGCAGTATTCACACCTGTCTGTAGGTATAAACGGGTAAGGAAGGTCACCCCGAAAATAAACCATTTACCAGGAATGTCGTCTAATAACGCAACTACTCCAGGTGGAAACCACAGTTGTGGAAATCCACCCGTGGGCAATCCCACGGTCGAGGCAAGGATTCTGGAAAAACTGCTGCAGCGGTGGCGCACTCGGCCGCTGCACCAGTCAAAGCTACGAGCAGCAACACTACAACCGAGAACCCATTTAAAATGAGCTCAAAGGTACAACGATCGCCAATTAAAGGCACACCCGAAGGAACAAAGCTCCAGCATAGAAAGTCTGTCATCAAGGCAGCCCCAGAAGCAGCAGCAAGCGTCAGTATAGATGATCCTGTCATCAAAAAGCTGGTTAAAGTGAAGACACTGATACAAGGTCTGGCAGAGTTCGCCAAAACCAAATCGAACGTCCACAATGAGATCCAGAAGCTTATAAGACTGGCAAATCTGGCCTGCGAAGACCTCTCAATTGAGCTGTCCGCCGATAACGCGAACGAGAAAATGGTCATCGCGAGTGCTTCACAAGTCCATAAGGACTCTCAGACGGACCCAATTTTTGCGCATGACTCCAAGGCTACTCCGAAAAGAGCAAGCGAACGCAGCAGTGACTCGCGGAAACCTCCGCCAAAAAAGACTCGACTGCAGCAGCTTGCTGTCCAAGAGACTGCTCTAAGACCATCCTATAGCGAAGTGGCTAATTCGTCTGCTCTGCCAAAAACTCCGGCAAAGCGAATGGTTGAGCCTTGGACAAAGGCCTCTAGAAAGCCCAAAAAACGCGTAAAACCGCCTCAGAAGCTGGCTAGACCTGATGCAATCGTCGTAGCAAAAGCAGGTGGGCTTTCATACAGCGATATCATCATGCGGATGAAACAGGAAAAATCACTTCAAAAGTTCGGCGAAAACGTCTCGAGAGTAAGGCGCACTGAAAAAGGTGAAGTACTTATCCAGCTTAAGCGCGCAACCACCCAGTCAACCCAGGAGCTGAAGAAAGAATTTGATATGGTTTTCAATGGCCAAGCCGAAACGAGGACTCTCACGGAAGAAACACAGGTCGAGATCAAGGATCTTGACGAGGTTACAACACCGGAAGATGTCTGCAGCGCAGCCCAAAAGCAGCTCGGCGACTTAAAGGTGGCAAGAGTGAAATCACTCTTGCACGCAAACAGCGGTCATAAGCCTTCCAGCACTGCAGGCGAGAAAGCTGATAGAGACTGGCAAGCTCAGAGTTGGCTGGGTCATTTGCAGAGTCCGCGAAAAAGTTACGCCAAGTTACCTTTAAGAGTCTCGACTTTGGACACACGGCGAAATCTTGCAACAGCACAGACCGAAGTAAGTGCTGTATGAAATGCGGCAAAGAGGGCCACAAAGCAAAAGAGTGTTCTGCGGAAGCAAGCTGTTTCTTGTGCTTAGAAAGAAAATGATCGGAAACAAATCACCGTGCCGAAAGCTGGAAATGTTCGTCCTTTTCAGGAGCTAGCAAACCGAGGAAATTATGAGGTTCTTATAGTTGAATCTCAGCAACTGTCGCGTTTGAGTTTGCTGTTACTGTCGACGCAATAGTTGACGATGTTAGAGGAATCAGTCCAGTCGTTATTGCTGGTGACTTCAACGCGTGGGCCGTAGACTGGGGAAGCCAGAGAACGAATCAAAGAGGGCTCATTATTCTGGAGGCTTTTGCTTCGTTAGAGGTTGTGCTTTTAAACAGTGGAACGCAGTGTATATCCTCCAACGCGAATGGCAGCTCAGTAATTGACCTGACATTTGCCAGTTGTGACCTGAGCGCGCAAGTATAGTGGCAAGTAAGCGACACGCATAGCGATCACCAAGCAATCGTGTACACATTGGAAAGGCAAACCAACCGCCGGAGCAGAGGCCCCCATAGCGAGCCATCACACAAGGTGGAAACGCTTGATGAAGGTATCCTCACAGCAATGATGGCTGACACACACCTCACTGGTTCAGCACAGAATATGGCTAGGCAAGCAACAGAGCAGCTGAAAAGAGCTTGCGACGCAGCGATGATGTTGCGAAGACCAAGTAAGCACCACCACGAGCATGTGTACTGGTGGACCGCCGAAATCGACGAAGCACGCAGCCAATGCCACCAAGCCAGAAGAAGTTACTACCGCGCCAGAGGGACCGACAGGTTCGAAGAACTGCGCGAGGTCTATAGAGAGCGCAGGAAGCTGCTCAAACACAAGATTCGTTCGAGGAAGCGCGAGTGCTTCTTGCAGTTATGCGACGAAGCGGACGTAACCCCATGTGGTACCGCCTATAGACTGGTAATGAAAAAGATGAAGTCATTCGGACGACCACCACGCATAAAGTGTGCTCTTCCCTCAGCAACCACCGATGCAGCCCATCATTATTCATGGCGACGTGCAAGTCATTTCCATGGTAACCGCAGAGAAGTAATGAAAATCTCCAATGCTGTTCATAACGACAAGGCCCCAGGGCCAGATAAAATCCCGAACTGCGCGCTAAAAATGGACATTGCAGCCCAAACACAAGCCTTCGTACAGCTGTATAATGCTTGTCTCACAGAGGGCATATTCCCCGCACAATGGAAGACGCTAAAGTTTGTGCTAATACCAAAAGGTAGCGGCTCTCTGGAGGATCCCTCAGCCTACCGATATGAGTCTACCTATATGCTTGCTCGACACGATAGGCAAGATCTTCGAGAAATTGCTGTACAACCACCTCGAAGAAGCAATACAATCCAGAGGAGGACTCTCGAGCCCACAGTTTGGTTTCCGAAAGAGTCACTCTACGTCCGATGCCATAAAACTGGTTACAAGCATAGCAAGTAAAGCTATTGAAGACACTGGCTGGAAGAAGGGGGCAAAGCAGTATTGCCTGGTGGCAACGCTGGATGTGCGAAATGCCTTTAATTCCACAAACTGGGATACGATAATGAAAGCGCTCGCAAAATTTGAAATTCCACGCTACCTCTCTAAGATATTATCGAACTATTTCGATAGTAGAATACTATGCTATGCAACAGACGAGGGGATAATGGTGTATAACGTCTGCGCTGGTGTCCCACAGGGGTCAGTCCTAGGGCCCCTGCTGTGAAACGTTATTTATGACGACGTCCTTAGACTCGCAGTTCCCACAGGCGTTAAGATCGTCGGCTTTGCGGACGACCTAGTGGTTGTGCCCACTGCAAAACATCTTGAAGAAGTCGAGGCACTCAGTAGTGTGGCGATCGGCATTATATATAACTGGCTTATGTCAGTAGGTCTTTGTCTAGCCGAACATTAAACCGAAGCGGTGCTCATAAGCTGCCGCAAAAAGATGAAAGTTGCAAGCATCAATGTTAATGGGACGCTGGTGCAATCAAAGGAATTCATTAAATACCTTGGCGTGATGATTGACTCCCGATTAACATTTAAACAGCATCTCCCGTATGCCGATTGTACAACAATACAAACAGTCAGTACCGTCTTAGTAGCCAGCCGGCTACCAAACTTATCAACATAAGTCATCGTTTTACTATAACAACAACAACGCAATCCAGCATATTGGCGAACGCTTGCTACAACAACGCAAGCGGTCATTACCTGGCCTTGCATAACAGCAAGGCAGGAAAATGACACCAGCGAACAACGACTTTGGACAACAACAACTAAGCGGTCATTAGTCTAGCCTTGAAGAATTGCAAGGCAGGCAAAATGACCGATTCATTTATTTTTGCCTAAATTAACAGTTTTATTTATTATTTTGTACATTTTTTGCTTATTTCTATAGTTTTAATATAATTTATTTTAAGGAAAATGTATTATAAAAAGATGGTAGAAAAATAAAATTAATCAGTTGTTCTTACAACCAGTGAAAGTATTCTTGCGTTATCATTTGATATAGCGAACCTTTGGTGCAACACCTAAAGTTCAGAATAAACATTTGGTAAACCTTTCTTTTGGTGCAACACCTAAAGTTAAGAACAACATTCAGAGTAAACATTTGGTTAAACTAAATTTCGGTGCAACACCGAAAGTGAAGACCTAAACACCCATAAAAAAGCATCCAACGTATGCATGTCTTTATTGAGAATGATGCCGAATACGGTGGCCCCAAACAGGCGCGCAGGATACTACTCCTTAATGTAGTACGATCCATCGTGATGTATAGGTCAGCGGTGTGGGCCACATCAATGGAAACGAAGTCATACCGACGTGGTGTTGAATCAGTGCACAGACTTGGCGCACTCAGGGTATGCTGTGCCTTCAGAACAGTTTCCAAGGATGCAGCATTAGTCCTTGCAAGCTCGATACCTATTATATCGATACTATACGACCTTCTAGTAGAGGAAACGCTGTTCGAAGCCAATAGCGAAAACCCAACAGTTCGCAAAAGACTCGCACTGGAGAGGAGCCTGCTAAAGTGGCAGGATCACTGGGATAGCTCAGTTAAGGGTCGATGGACTCATCAGCTCATCCCTAACATTACCGCTTGGTTTGGTAGAAGTCACGGCTCCATGAACTTCTACATTACGCAGATTTTAAGCGGGCACGATTGCTTCAGGGCATATCTGCACAAATACAAGCACGTAGCAGATCCCTATTGTACCCACTGCGAAGTATACCAG
Organism: Coremacera marginata; assembly: GCA_914767935.1. Classification (NCBI taxonomy): domain Eukaryota; kingdom Metazoa; phylum Arthropoda; class Insecta; order Diptera; family Sciomyzidae; genus Coremacera; species Coremacera marginata. The sequence continues at coordinate 114,883,986 of OU612047.1, read as the reverse complement.
AAGACGCGGCCCATGTCCTCTTCGAGTGCCCCAAGTTCCAAAATACCAGACTTGAGGCTTCGGTCAGTCCCGGCGAAACGGTAACTGATCAAAACTTGGTTACCCTTATGCTGAGAAATGAAGCTAACTGGTCAGTGGTTAGCACCCTAGCACGACTGATAATCGACGAACTGCGAAGAGTTGAGCGTTTGCGAAATAGATAAGGTAGAGTTTATATACAAGCCCATGACCAAATCTTTTAGAAAACGGACACAAGTCCATCAGTTTCCAGCTTAGTGCTGTTCCCATGCTCCGTGAAGTCATGCTTTGCGGCGGTCCCACGGGGCTTATACAAGGACGAAGATTCAATGCGGAGGTTAGGTTTTGTGCGTAAGAATCGCACACTCCCACCTGCACGGTGGCGCCTTTTGAAGGTTCCCCCTTCGCGAATAAAATAAAAAAATACAAAAAAAACATATCCATATACAGGGTGTCAAGGGGGTGGACACTATGAGGTGAAAGAGTCTGTTTGCTTCAACCTGGCGGAGCCAGCTCGATATTCACAGTTAAACTCCAAGTCTACTCTCATGCTACCACATAAATATTTGTGTGCTAGCACGCTTGCCTGATGGCAAGTGCCTCCCCGTGGTGGCACCTGGGCGCTGTGCTACCAACCGGCAGCATGGTGGCGGATGAGAGGGGCGAAACCCAAAAAAACCCAGAAGCGTTTGACCCATAGTGGACGGCTCACTGGTCTGCGTCTGTACCGTAGCGGCAGTATTCACACCTGTCTGTAGGTATAAACGGGTAAGGGAAGGTCACCCCGAAAATAAACCATTTACCAGGAATGTCGTCTAATAAGGCCACTACTCCAGGTGGAAACCACAGTAGTGGAAATCCACCCGTGGGCAATCCCACGGTCGAGGCAAGGATTCTGGAGGCCTCAAACAACATTTCTGCCCCAAAAACTGCTGCAGCGGTGGCGCACTCGGCGCTGCACCAGTCAAAGCTACGAGCAGCAACACTACAACCGAGAACCCATTGAAAATGAGCTCAAAGGTACAGCGATCGCCAATTAAAGGCACACCCGAAGGAACAAAGCTGCACCATAGAGAGTCTGTCATCAAGGCAACCCCTGAAGCAGCAGCAAGCGTCAGTGTAGATGACCCTGTCATCAAAAAGCTGGTCAAAGTGAAGACACTGATACAAGGTCTGGCAGAGTTCGTCAAAACCAAATCGAACGTCCACAATGAGATCCAGAAGCTTATAAGACTGGCAAATCTGGCCTGCGAAGACCTCTCAATTGAGCTGTTCGGCGATAACGCGAACAAGAAAAAGGTCAACGCGAGTGCTTCACAAGTCCATAAGGACTCTCATACGGACCAAATTTTTGCGCATGACTCTAAGGCTACTCCGAAAAGAGCAAGCGAACGCAGCAGTGACTCGCGGAAACCTCCGCCAAAAAAGACTCGACTGCAGCAGCTTGCTGTCCAAGAGACTGCTCTAAAGCCATCCTATAGCGAAGTGGCTAATTCGTCTCCTCTGCCAAAAACTCCGGCAAAGCGAATGGTTGAGCCTTGGACAAAGGTCTATAGAAAGCCCAAAAAACCGCCTCAGAAGCTGGCTAGACCTGATGTAATCGTCGTAGCAAAAGCAGGTGAGCTTTCATACAGCGATATCATCATGCGGATGAAACAGGAAAAATCGCTTGAAAAGTTCGGCGAAAACGTCTCGAAAGTAAGGCGCACTGAAAAATGTGAAGTACTTATCCAGCTTAAGCGCGCAACCACCCAGTCAACCCAGGAGCTGAAGAAAGAATTTGATATGGTTTTCAATGGCCAAGCCGAAACGAGGACTCTCACGGAAGAAACACAGGTCGAGATCAAGGTTCTTGACGAGGTTACAAAACCGGAAGATGTCTGCAGCGCAGTCCAAAAGCAGCTCGACGACTTAAAGGTGGCAAGAGTGAAATCACTCCTTGAGCCTATGCAGGCACGCAAACAGCGGTCATAAGCCTTCCAGCACTGCAGGCAAGGAAGCTGATAGAGACTGGCAAGCTCAGAGTTGGCTGGGTCATTTGCAGAGTCCGCGAAAAAGTTACGCCAACCAGATGCTTTAAGTGTCTCGACTTTAGATACACGGCGAAAACTTGCAACAGCACAGACCGAAGTAAGTGCTGTATGAAATGCGGCAAAGAGGGCCACAAAGCAAAAGAGTGTTCGGCTGAAGCAGGCTGTTTCTTGTGCAGCGAAAGCAATAACTTACCAAGCACAAGCGCGTTTAATACCCCAACACGCTCACAAACAGCGCCTGCTTCCGGCGAGGTGTTTGACAAAATTTGCATTACAATGTGATCGATACAAAATTTCTTATCGATTAGCTGCTGCTTTAGCATTATCGCTTATAAAAGATTTGTCAATGAAACCCAATTTTAAATTAAAATTCGAAAGAACTGGAAAGCCTATAATTATCGATAAAAATAAAGTTGTTCGCGAAAGAGAGGCAAACCAAGGAAAAGTAATGCAGGAAAACATTTGTAGTTGTAATATTAAAGTTTTTGCATTCGACGAAAGAAGAGACAAAACCCTTACCCTGGAGAAAACGGATGTTGGAACGCGCCATCCGCTAATAATCGACGAAACCCATTAAACCATTCTAAAGCAGTCATATTCATAACTCTTGGGCGCTGCCCCAATTTGAGGTAATTCGACAGCACTATCCACTGCCGAAATTGTTTTGAACTTTTTCAAAACATAGGATCACAATATACGTATAGCGTACTTAATTGGTGCTTGTTCTGATGGCGAAGTGAAAAACACCGTCATCAACAATATAATTATACGCTGTTTGGAGGTTGATCTGAATAGACCGTTACATTGGTTCATTTTCATGCTACATTTTATTGAATTGCCATTTCGCCATTTATTTGCAAAAAATGATTCTTCGTTTACAACTGGACCAGCTACAACAACTGGCAAGATATCCAAAGCAATATAAACGTAGAAAATACGGTGCGTACTAAATAGTTATTCTGTCTACTCAAAGTAGGGCATTAAACCTTGTTGGTTATTAATTAGTTTTCATTACTTTGGCAACCCAATCACGATATCATTAAATTTGTACTTATGTTATTTTCTCTTTATACTGAAATTCTTCATTCCAATAAATGTTCTTTAACCGAACGGTCGTGTTTGTTAATTGCGTATTTCTAACAAAGGTTATGGGCCCAGTATATAAGGGTAATTGTTAACACGTGTGTTCGGAGTAATTTTTGTTTTTTTTTATGTGTAAAGTTTTTAATTTTGTTCGTTCGTCGATAAACTTAAAATGAGCAATTCATTTACGCACATTGAAAAACTGAATAGCGAAAATTATGCATCATGGTCGGTCCAGATGAGGAGTTTGCTAATAACGCATGATTTTTGGGATGTCGTCGAAGATTCGTGTCCGGTGACAGCAACTGCTGAAGTTCAGGCTGCGTGGATCAAAATGGATCAGAAGGCTCTAGCAATGATAATTTTATGTGTCAAATCATCAGAATTGATTCATATCAAGAAATGCACAAAAGCAAAAGAAGCATGGCGTGTGTTAAATAATCTCTACAAGGCTAGTGGACCTGCACGCAAAGTTAATTTGTTCAAGAAGCTCGTAAGATTTCGGTTTAAAAGTGGTGAAAAATGCTCTGATCAAATCAATGCCTTCTGTGAACTTGCGGACGATCTAAAGGACAGTGGCATCGGTGTACCAGAAGACCTGCTAAGCATTTTTCTTCTATGTAGCTTGCCAGATAATATGGACACCTTCATTGTCGCTATGGAAAGTCGTGACACGCTACCAACCGTTGATCTTTTGAAGGTTAAAATTCTGGAAGAAGAACAGCGCCGTGGAGAGCGGAAAGAATTAAGCGGGGAAAGCGTATTTGTAGCGCAGCAGCACAAGAACAGACGTTTTCATTTACATGAAAAGAGAATCTTTAAACCGAATGACAACGACAGAAAAGAAGTGCAAGCGAAGAGAAATGTGAAATGCTATGCATGTGGTAAAAGGGGTCACATTCGGGCGGAGTGTAGGACAAATAAAAATAGAACACTTAAGACTTACTTACGAACGAGTGCTACTCAAGCCATGATATGTGGGTTTTAGACAGCGGCGCATCATCGCATATGTGCAGAGAAGAACATCTGTTCTCTTCGATTAAAAGTCGTGCTCAAAGAGTAATTTTAGCTTCGGGTGAAAGTGTTAATGCGGAAGGCATAGGCAAGGTTGAATTAAAGTCGACTAACGAAATTACATTCTAATTTTTTGTCTGTAAGTAAAATAATTAGCAATGGGCATACAGTGAAATTTTGCCAAAACAAAGCATTTATAAAAACGCAACAAAATAAACTCTTGTTCTCTGCAAAAATTATTGGTGGTATATTTTTCGTAAATTTTAAAAAAACTAATAGAGTTGAATGTTTGAATGCAGCATTCGCAAAGGTTGATGTTTGGCACCGCAGATTTGGACATTTGAATGTCAGTGATGTGTATAAACTTTCTGAAAATAGTATGGTTCGTGGTTTAAATACGAATAAGACTACTGATTTAAATTGTGTTACTTGCGCAGTTTGCAAAATAAGCTCAAAACCTTTTAGGTGCTATTCTAGTGTGCAAACGTCGGCTATTCTTCAAATGGTACACAGCGATCTATGTGGGACAATGCGTGTATATTCGCAAAGCGGTTCGAGGTTTTTCATCACTTTTATCGATGATTTTTCGAGATATGCAGAAACACAATTTCTTCGACATAAATCGGAAGTATTCTCTGCATTTATGAATTTTATAACACGCGTGGAGAAGCAGACTGGTAATAAGCTTAAGTGTCTAAGAAGCGACAACGGACGCGAATTTATAAACTCGTATTTTGAAAACTTTTTAAGCGCGAGGGTATTGTGCACCAAAGGACTGTCAGCTATACGCCTCAACAAAATGGAATCGCGGAACGAGCAAATCGAACGTTTGTGGAAATGGCGCGGTGCATGCTGGAGTCGTCGCAACTACCTCAGAGCTTGTGGTCGGAGGCCGTATGTACAGCAACTTACTTACGAAACCGTTCCCCTACTAAAGTTTTAAATGATAAAACACCGTTTTAATGCTAGTTTGGATGGAAGCCGTCGGTAGCTCACCTAAAAATTTTTGGATGCTATGCGATTGCACTCGATAAGCGAAATCGATCTAAGTTTGAGCCGAAAGGTATAAAACTAATTTTTGTTGGATACGCTGAGAACACAAAAGGCTACCGGTTGTACAACAACACTACCAAATCTATTGTAATAGCGCGTGACTTTATTTTTTTTGAGAGTCCGATATCAGAAAATGATGTAATTGTCGATGAGCATCAGTCAGCAGCGAGCGACGAAGAGAAGTTTTTCGTATACATACCACCCAACAACAACAACAACGAAGTCGACAGCCAGCAAAGACATGCCAACAATTCAAGTGAAGCAGCGGACGTTAAAGAAAATGAAAAAACTGGAATCTTAATTGTGGAAAGAGACGAAGGTCTGAATGACACAGAAGAAAGAGATCTTCAAGCGTCGGAGTGCGCTTCAAGTGAAACTTCAGAAGAATATGCAGAAGAAGTTGCAGGTAAGAGAAAAAGAGATAGGCCAAAAATAAATCGAACGGGCAAGCCTGGAAGACCTTGTAAGATATTTCATACTGCAAAGCTTGATGTAACTGAAAAATTAAATGGAATACAACACAATCCAACTACTGTTGCTGAAGCGCTTGAGTTGGCTTATGGGAATCAGTGGCGAATTGCAATACAGGAGGAGTATGATACTCTTTTGAAAAATGGCACATGGGAACTGGTTGATCGCCCAGTTGGAAAAAATATAATCGGATGTAGGTGGATTTTTACAACTAAATTTAACGCTGATGGAACGATGGAGAAACGAAAAGCTCGCCTAGTTGCTCAAGGGTGTGGACAGAGGAAGTATGAAGATTTTGTTGATTCGTACGCACCTGTCGCCAGACATTCTTCAATTCGCCTAATGCTCGCACTTACAGTTCAGCACAAGTTACTTGTGAACCACATCGATATTGTGGCTGCATATTTTAATGGAGAGCTAGAAGGAGACGTTTTTATGTGTCAGCCTGAACTGTTTATCAGCAGAGAGTATCCAGAAAAAGTATGTAAGCTGAAAAAATCATTGTATGGACTAAAGCAAGCGGGGAGAGATTGGAACATAAAAATTACTTCTGTTCTTTCCAATATCGGCTTTAGTCGATGCAAAACAGACACTTGCATATATTCAATGATGAAAAAAGGAGAAATTAATATAATTACATTGTACGTCGATGACATTTTTTTGGAATGCTCTTCGGAATTAACTATGCGCGACATCATTAAAAAACTCATGGCGCAGGTTGAAGCAGTTAATTGGGGCCTCTATTAAAAACTATTTAGGTATGGAAGTTGAGAGAGTTGAACCACGAGGGGAAATCTCAATTCATCAAAATCAATATACGAGCGAGTTATTGCAGCGCTGGAATATGTTGGAGTGTAAAGGAGCAACTACTCCATTTGCATGTGGCATGGTGTTGGAAAAGTGCAGTGACAAAGGTTGCGGCGGTTTCGACACAAAAGACTTTCAATCTCTGATCGGAAGTTTAACATATTTGGCAGTTATATCGCGACCTGACATCGCGCATATTGTATCGAAGCTGGCACAGTTTCACAGTCATCCTCATAGAGAGCATTTTATTGCAGCAAAGCATGTCTTGCGATATCTTAAAGAAAATATGAAGGGTATGTTGACCTACAAACTTAATAACTCAAATTTGATATGCTTCACAGTTGCGGACTTGGGCTCCGAGTCGACCGACAGAAACTCCTATAGCGGATACGTTTTGTTTTTTGGTGGTGCTCCCATCGCTTGGGAATCTAAGAAGCAGCAAGTAGTTTCGCTAAGCACAATGGAAGCGGAGTATATAGCTATGACCCAAGGCGCAAAGGAAATAACATTTCACCGGAGTTTATTGAAAGAGCTGGTTTTTGATGTCTACGTAAACAGTCCCACTAAAATCTTATGTGCCAATCAAGGCGCGCAGTTCCTGGCAAAAAATCCTATCGCACATAAACGCAGCAAGCATATAGATATAAGGTACCATTACATCCGTGAGAAGCACTTTGATAAAGAGATTGAGATCCACTATATTCCATCGTCAGAGAATGTGGCGGACATATTTACGAAATGTTTGACTAGAGAAAAGCATCAATATTTTTGTAATATGTTAAAAATTGTTGTTTCTTAAGCCATTCCATATATTTTGTGTAGAATAATTTTCATTGATTTTTTCTTTCTTAATTCATTAATTAAGTTTAAAGTCTAAAAGTCAATTAATTGAATTTTTTTTGAATACTTGAATTTTTATATTTTTATGAATCGCGTTTGGTTTGAGGCAGAGTTTGTTGGTTATTAATTAGTTTTCATTACATTGGCAACCCAATCACGATATCATTAAATTTGTACTTATGCTATTTTCTCTTTATACTAAATTCTTCATTCCAATAAATGTTCTTTAACCGAACGGTCGTGTTTGTTAATTGCGTATTTCTAACAAACCTTATTTTTAATTATTTCTCATATACTGACTTAGATAGTTCTTTTATTTCTATTTATTTCTTTAGATTGCAAATTTTAAAGCGATTCCATTTGTTGAGGGAGTAGCCACCAAATATCGGAATTACTGTCGAAAGTACCTTTCAAAAATATTTGTTTGATATAGCATCTACAGTAGCGACAGCCATAAAGTTCGACGACTTTAGCTAATAAAAAACCGGGACGCATCCATCACGCGTGTTGGCTCCTAAAGCCAGTAGAGTTTTGAGCTATTTCGTGTCACAAGCGCAACCAACGCAAGACTTACAGGAATTGGCAACATACATTATTCGGGTTTATGTTCCAATGTATTTCAACATTAAATATCAGTATTCCGTTACGCGCGGCAGCGTCTACTTTTTTAATTTGTTAAGAAATTCAAGATATTTGCCTTCAAACTATCGGAAAATTGTTGACAGTGTTTGTTAAAACAATTGCTACTTTTCGCTACACAAAAATTTTGCAAGCACGTATGAAGTCCGAAGGAGAATTCGGACAAATTCGCACTTATCGTCTTCCAAACATCAGTGTACGGGTTCAGGGCCACTGAACTCGCACGTTTTCCTGGCTATGAAGAGTCAATTTTCATGGTCAGAGATTCGTGCATTTCAAGGTTTTGAATCAGTACATTTCCATCGAAAAAAACAACATTGGTCTTGAACGCGAGTAAACTCAACGTAATAAAGTAAGAACAAAAAACAGTTCAATCAGAGCATAGAAATATGACTCTTTTGTTTTGCTTATTTTCGTATGCTCGTCAAATATGCTGACGACTCAACTCATGGCCAAGGTTGTTTTTTGTGCATACAGAAATATGCACTTATATTTTAAGTCAATTTTGTTTATGTATTTTTACATATTTCATCGATTTTATTTGTTAATATTTACTGTATATTGTATTGATTTTCGCCTATAAAAGGGCGAAAAGACTTTAATAAAAGGGGAGTACGTGTTTTACAATCAAACCGAGTGTTTCTTATAATCAAAACTTTCCAGCTCCACAAACAGTTCAAGTGCTGTTTATGACAACAAACTTAAAACCATAGTCCAAGTTTATGTGCTTGGGTCTATAACCAAACTAAAATAAATCCAAACGCGGGTTTAAACATTGGCGCCCCCGGGTAGACTCACACGCCACCAAATCAACTGTAATCAAACTCCTGTCTTCTATTCAACAAATAAACAAACTCCTGCTGGGTTTCTTCAAAAATGGCTACTTTCCAACAGACCTTGGAAGTGCAAAAGGGAGTTGGAGAAGAAATACAAAATCTGATCAAAAACTTCAAGAAGGATTCACCACAAAGGAAAACGACCACAAGTTATTTCAATGAGCGACTGCAGCGTCTCACAAAATATTGGGAAGAGTTTGAAGAACACGACAGTGAGCTTCGAACACTTACTAATCAGCCTATGGAGCATGACTATTTCACCACAGGATACTATGAGAAAATCAACAATTTAGCAACCAGCTATATCAATATTTTTCAAGAAGAAGTCCATCGCTTAGAAACATTAAGCAAGGATTCTACAGGGAAAGAAGTAGGCTTTTCCACCTCAGCAACAGCAACAGAGCAACGATCTGATTCAGCCGCTGCTCCTCACAGTCGTCCATCATTCGATTCATCGGCAGCAACAAACCTTACCAAGATGATCAGGCGACAACAAGCCTTGCTGAATTCACTCAACCGTTTATTGGATGGCTTGGCGAAGTATCCAGATGACCAGTCAAGATGTCATGAGGCGAATCTTCAACAAATAAACAGACTTTGGTTGGAAATAGAAACTTTAAATTACAGCTTGTGTGAAAACTGTGACCAACCAAGCGAAATTGGCTACAATTATGAACAATATGTGGCATGCGAAACTCGAGTATATGCTAGTCGGATACAATTTGCACGCCCAGCTGACGTACCACGACCAGAAAACGTTGCAAATGAAGAGCCACTAAGACACCCAAGAGTCACCATTCCACAATTTGATGGGGATATCCTCAAGTGGCAACAATTTTACGAACTTTTTTCTCAAATAGTGGACCAACAAGCATTGCCGAAAATCCACAAAATGTGGTATCTCAAAACAAACCTATCAGGGGAAGCTGAAAAATTAATCAGGCATCTGTCACTCACCCAAGATAATTACGACTTGGCTTGGGGTATGTTACGAGAAAGATATAACAACAAAAGAGTACTGTGCTCCACGCTAATACAAAGGATGTTGGGGCAAGAATTCAACGCCTCATCGGTTGTTTCTATAAAAAATTTACATGACACTACGCAGGAGTGCCTGATGTCACTGGAAGGCCTCGGAATAACAACTTCGTCCTGGGATCTACTGCTTCTCCACTTACTTGTAAAGAAGCTTGATAGATCAACACACATCAGGTATAAGCAATTCCTAAAAAATCCAAAGGAGTTGCCAACAATTAAGGATTTTTTGACCTTTTTGGAAGCTCAATTCCAATCACTAGAAGCAGTAAATCACAAGGACAGACAAGGTTCAGCAAGATCATGTGTGTCAGCAATTTCGACAAATCAATACTCTCAATATGAGTGCAATGTATGCAAGTCTGGAACTCATCCATTATTTGTCTGCAAGACCTTTTTACTCATGAAGCCAGCAGAGCGGCTTCAGATAGTAAAAACCAACAAGCGATGCGTAAATTGTTTAAAAGAGGGACATTTTGCAAACAACTGCGAATCGAGAAAATGCACAAGATGTAACAAAACACCCAACACGTTACTTCATCTCGACAACCAAGATGACATGAGGACTCCGTCGTATTCATCAAACATCCTACAACCTATGTCAACAAGGCCAGTCCGTTCATCATCATCATGCAAGCAGCAAAAGGCTATGTCAACAAAGCCAACCAGTTCATCATTATCAACATCCAACAATCCAGGATCAATGTTATTAAAGACGGGAAATGCGCCCACATCGTCATCTAACAAGACGGGATCTATTCCAGTCAGCTTATCCGCAGCAGATGAGGCTAGCTGCAACAAATACGTTATGCTCAGCACTGTTTGTATACAACTAATAGTTTTGGAATCTGGCTCTCAAGTAAATCTTGTTACAGAGAGACTTGTTAAGAAGCTGGGACTCCAACAAAAACATGCTTCATTCAGTATAGAAGGGATTGGAGCCAACAAGAAGGATTGTAAATCACTAATAAGCGTAACAATGCGGTCCACAATAAATGGATTCGAAGCACGGCTGGAAGCGCTTGTGTTGCCAAAAATTGTAAGCGCTCAGCCGTCAAAATTTATAGATGTGTCGTCATGGAATATTCCACCCACTCGCTGATCCAACATTCTTTCAGCCTAGCAACATAGATGTGCTGCTCAAGTTTGCAAAATACTATATTTGGATGGGTAGTGTCTGGCAAGGTAGAAGAAACCAAAGTTACTTCTGCTACATGTGGCATTTTTAGTGAAGCTGATGAAGATACAAGTGCACTAATCGAAAGGTTCTGGAAATTGGAAGAAGTTGAAAACCACAAATCCCAATTCACAGCTACAGAAAAACGATGTGAATTGCATTTTTCTCATAACACTCGAAGAAACTCCGATGGACGATTTGTGGTAAAAATTCCCTTCACGGATAATCCAGCAGCATTAGGAGATTCAAAACAAATGGCTCTTAATCGTTTCTTGGCAATAGAAAGGCGGCTAGGAAAAAACCCTGAACTAAGGATTTCTTACACTAACTTTATGGAAGAATATAAGAGTTTGGGACACATGACTGAAGTATCAAGCACAGGCATTTGGCGCAGACCACATTACGTTATTCCACACCATTGTATTAGCAAACCTGATAGTAGCAGTACCAAGTTACGGGTAGTTTTTGACGCTTCCGCGAAGACATCATCAGGATTATCATTAAATGACATAATGCACACAGGGCCGATCATCCAAAATGATTTGTTTACCGTCTTACTACGCTTTCGAATTCCAAGATACGTTTTCACTACAGATATTCAGAAAATGTATAGGCAAATCTTAATCAACCCCCATGATCGGATGCATCAAGTTATTATATGGAGGAAAAATCCCGAAGAAGAGATTAAATATTATCAGCTAAACACAGTGACTTACGGGACCAAAGCAGCACCATATCTTGCCATCAAATGTTTGTTAGAGTTATCTAAAGAAAATCGCACAAAATACCCCCTGGGAGCCTCGGCGTTGCAGAACAATTTTTATGTGGACGATGGCTTACTCCGAAGTGATAGTCTGTGAAGGGAAGGGAACTGACAACAATTTTAAGTACCGCAGGATTTGAGTTGCGAAAATGGTGTGCTAACCATCCGCAATTGCTGCAAGGGATTCCAGCAGATCATCAAGAAATAAATCTCGATTTTGACGAAGAATCACGTGAAAGTGTTAAGACCCTAGGATTAACATGGCTGCCGAAGGATGATACATTTTGCATCAAGACGAAAACCATCTGTGTTGCTGCTAACACAAGAGTCACAAAAAGAAGTGTGAGTTCAGAGTTGGCAAGAACATTTGATCCATTGGGAAAAATGGCTCCAGCTATCATCAACGCTAAAATATTCATGCAAGAACTATGGAAACTAAAACTTTCTTGGGATGAGGCGCTGTCTGTGGAACTACACAGCAAATGGATATCATTTCGAGATCAGCTCCAAGAGTTAAATGAGAAACAAATTCCTCGTCACGTATTTAATCATCAGTTTCCAGAATCAAGTCAGTTGCACATTTTTACCGATGCTTCAGAGAAGGCTTACGGGGCTGTGGCATACCTACGTTCAGTCAATAAGTACGGTAGGGTAGCTGCAAGATTGCTGTGTGCCAAATCCAGAGTCGCACCCATAAATCAGCAGCATCAGACAATTGCTCGATTGGAATTATGCGCAGCCCTACTGGGTGCGCAACTTGCAACAAGAATTCAACTAGACATTAAAGATTGTAGCGAATCCACATATTTTTGGACTGATTCTGAGGTTGTATTATCTTGGATAAATGCGGAAGCTTCATCATACGAAGTTTTCATAGCAAATCGTATAGCAAAAATTCAGGACTGTTCCATAGCACAACAATGGCGGCACATAACTTCGAAACAAAATCCAGCAGATGTGTTGTCAAAGGGTTGTCATCCAAGAAACTTTATGCAATGCAACCTATGGTTTTATGGGCCATTTTTACTACATGGAAACGAATCAATTTGGCCACAACCATTCTGCAATAATAGTCCAAAAATAACAGAAGAAGGCAAAAGAAAAGCACCAAAGGCTTTAATTACAGCCAGAAATGACGCAGAAAACATAATCTATTTAATCAATCATGGTAACTCATTTAAGAAACTTCAGCAAGTTGTAGGCTACTTGATTCGCTTTGGAGAGCGGGCACGAGGCGCAATGCCATCCCACCAAGCCTCATGGGTACTAACACCTTTAGAATTGGATAAGTCACTGAAGGCGATTATACGAACTGTGCAAACGGCCGATTTTAGTACAGAAATGCTAGCTTTAAAGAAATATGGTGTCGTGAACAAAAACAGTGCAATACACAGCCTTAAGACATTTTTAGACGACGACGGCATTTTGAGAGTCGGCGGCCGACTAAATGCATCCACATTACCATACGAAACTAAACACCAAATGTTTCTACCGTATAATGATCCGATAACAAAGTTAATAATGCAATCTTTACAGAAAGATCACATGCATTGTGGTCCAACCGCATTAGTGGCGCATACTAAACAACGGTTTTGGCCTGTGAAAGCAGCAAGTATGGCAAGATCAATAGTTCACCACTGTGTCCGATGTTACAGGACGCGGCCACAACTGGTACAGCAAATCATGGGATACTTACCAGCAACGAGAGTTACGCCAGCACGGCCATTTATCAACGCTGGTGTAGATTATTGTGGACCACTTTGGGTGCACTACAAACTACGCGGGAAGTTTGTTGTTTACATTTGGAAATTGTAAGCGACCTGTCAACTGACGCATTTATCGGAGCCCTTAAAAGGTTCATCGCTCGAAGGGGGCACTGTCAAAACCTCTACAGTGACAACGCAACCAACTTTGTTGGAGCAAAAAACCAACTTGCTGAATTATCACCAGCAATTCATTCAGCCCACGCGCAAGAAAAGATAATGAAAACGTGCAATAGAAAAGGAATACATTTTCACTTCATTCCTCCCAGGGCTCCTCACTTTGGAGGACTGTGGGAAGCAGCCGTAAAATCAGCAAAAAATCTGCTCCAAAGAAGTGTCGCATCGGCATCTCTCACATACGAAGAACTCGAAACCATTGTAGTAGTGGAGATCGAGGCAATACTAAACTCGAGACCAATCAGCCCCATGTCAAACGATCCTAATGATTTAAGTGCACTTACTCCTGGACATTTTTTGATCGGCGAACTACTTACAGCACAAGTCGATGCAAAAGCAGTGGAGACGAAGTCATCCTTAGGAACCAGATGGAAAGCCGTGTCACAAATCAAACACGACTTTTGGCAAAGATGGTCTCGTGACTATCTTAACGAACTTCAATATAGACACAAATGGAGGGAACAGGCTAATAACATTAGGGAAGGTACCGTGGTAATCATCAAGGAAGACAACTCCCCGGTTCTTCAATGGCCACTTGGACGGATCACGAAAACTTATAAGGGAGAAGATGACATTGTACGTGTAGTGGATATCAAAACAGCTTCAGGAATATTTAGACTGCCAATCCATCGTTTAGCTACCCTACCAATAGAAGACAACCAAGCAGAGGTTCCTGTTACTACTGGGTCTACCTATCACAAGGCACCTAGTCATCACGACGACAACGACACTGAAGTAGCACGTAAGAGACGAAGATCATCATCACCCACCTTAGCATCGGTATTATTAATTGCGGTAATCATGCTACCTCTTATATTGGCAACCGAAGTCAAGAACTATGAATTTGACTCCAACCTAGGCATCCACTTCGAGGGAATTGCATCAATGAAAACCTCTAGAACACAATGGCAACTTATTGTGTATTATGATTTAAACCCTTATTGGAAAGAAACTGAGTTTTTCACGAATGGAACAGCAGCCTTGCGGCACCTTTGTCAAGAACCGAAACTCGTACATTCTCAAAAAAGTGTATGCACAAACTTTTGACAATCTTGAAAACGTACTCAAACAGGACAATAATCTTCTTACCATAAACCGATCTATAAGAAGTGCACTTAACACTGCAGACACCAATGGATTCAAAGTCAACAGAAATAAAAGAGGTGCTTTAAACATCGTAGGAAATATCGCTAATTCATTATTTGGAGTTTTAGATTCCGAATATGCTGAGGAAATGGTCCATACTATCGGAAAGGTCAAAGAAAATGAAGGACATCTTCAAATCTTACTCAAAAATCAAACCTCGATTCTTGATGCAACCATTAACATCATCAAACAAGATCAATCGGAGATTAAAAAGAAATTCGACAACATCGACACAAGGGTTAACGAGATTTGGTCACAAGTGCACGATCTTGAAGACATGGACTATCAATTCAAAATGTACCAAATCTTCATTTCTTTAGCCACACAACTTACAGTCACAGCAGCAAATCTGCAACGGATCCAGACATCCATCATAGACGTTCTAACAGATACCCACCACGGAAAAATCAGTCCAATGTTACTTACACCAAACCAATTACAAGAGGAATTGGTAGCAATTCGGAATTATTTGACACCAACACTGCGACTACCTGTCGATCATGAGGAGCGCATACAACTCTATAAACTCATGACTGTGGAAGGACAATTAACAGAAAGCCACGTCATTTTTAAAATTTCAATACCTCTGTGCGATCAAGAAACATTCGAACTCTACAAAATGTTTCCAGTGCCCACTATGGTCAACAACAGCTTAACTGCAATCAAGCCCTGCGATGACATTATTGCCGTTAACGCACATAGAGATCAATATCTCCCCATTAGTAAATCCCAACTGAATACCTGTATTCTCGTAAAATCAGAATCATACGTATGTACCAATATACAGGCAAAATACAACAAGGGTTCTGAAATATGTTCCTGTGAAGTACAGCTGTTCAACAACGACACCCAACCAGAGTGCAACGTAGAACCCTTAAAGACAAATTCAACATGGATTCAAATGACAAACAACAACCAATGGATGTATGCGGGATCCGGCATACTATCTCTGAAGCCCCAGTGTGTTATTAAGCAAAACTCTATCACAATACTAGGTCAAAAAACATATTTCAGCAGTCGACAAGTATCGTACACCAGCCTAGGTAATTTGATAGATGTCATAAAACCCAAGGAACCTGATGCTCTTAGCAAGAAAACTGAGCAATACTATACGCAGCTGCAAAACCTAACCGAACTCCAGAGCTTATTAGCGCACCAAAAATATCTTGATCTAGCAGCACAATTTCAGAAATTCAACTACCATTATTCAGCAATTGGATATACAGCATTGGTTTTGTCCATTATAATCACAAGTTATATTATTTGGAAGGAGAAATCAAAAAACCACCAACTCCAGTTGACAGAAACACGATGTCCGTAACCATTACCACGCCAGAGATCAACAACATCAGATTTTGTGGTCACCGTGACATAATTCAACTAAGGGAGAATGTACGGGTTCAGGGCCACTGAACTCGCACGTTTTCCTGGCTATGAAGAGTCAATTTTCATGGTCAGAGAATCGTGCATTTCAAGGTTTTGAATCAGTACATTTCCATCGAAAAAACAACCTTGGTCTTGAACGCGAGTAAACTCAACGTAATAAAGTAAGAACAAAAAACAGTTCAATCAGAGCATAGAAATATGACTCTTTTGTTTTGCTTATTTTCGTATGCTCGTCAAATATGCTGACGACTCAACTCATGGCCAAGGTTGTTTTTTGTGCATACAGAAATATGCACTTATATTTTAAGTCAATTTTGTTTATGTATTTTTACATATTTCATCGATTTTATTTGTTAATATTTACTGTATATTGTATTGATTTTCGCCTATAAAAGGGCGAAAAGACTTTAATAAAAGGGGAGTACGTGTTTTACAATCAAACCGAGTGTTTCTTATAATCAAAACTTTCCAGCTCCACAAACAGTTCAAGTGCTGTTTATGACAACAAACTTAAAACCATAGTCCAAGTTTATGTGCTTGGGTCTATAACCAAACTAAAATAAATCCAAACGCGGGTTTAAACATTGGCGCCCCCGGGTAGACTCACACGCCACCAAATCAACTGTAATCAAACTCCTGTCTTCTATTCAACAAATAAACAAACTCCTGCTGGGTTTCTTCAAAAATGGCTACTTTCCAACAGACCTTGGAAGTGCAAAAGGGAGTTGGAGAAGAAATACAAAATCTGATCAAAAACTTCAAGAAGGATTCACCACAAAGGAAAACGACCACAAGTTATTTCAATGAGCGACTGCAGCGTCTCACAAAATATTGGGAAGAGTTTGAAGAACACGACAGTGAGCTTCGAACACTTACTAATCAGCCTATGGAGCATGACTATTTCACCACAGGATACTATGAGAAAATCAACAATTTAGCAACCAGCTATATCAATATTTTTCAAGAAGAAGTCCATCGCTTAGAAACATTAAGCAAGGATTCTACAGGGAAAGAAGTAGGCTTTTCCACCTCAGCAACAGCAACAGAGCAACGATCTGATTCAGCCGCTGCTCCTCACAGTCGTCCATCATTCGATTCATCGGCAGCAACAAACCTTACCAAGATGATCAGGCGACAACAAGCCTTGCTGAATTCACTCAACCGTTTATTGGATGGCTTGGCGAAGTATCCAGATGACCAGTCAAGATGTCATGAGGCGAATCTTCAACAAATAAACAGACTTTGGTTGGAAATAGAAACTTTAAATTACAGCTTGTGTGAAAACTGTGACCAACCAAGCGAAATTGGCTACAATTATGAACAATATGTGGCATGCGAAACTCGAGTATATGCTAGTCGGATACAATTTGCACGCCCAGCTGACGTACCACGACCAGAAAACGTTGCAAATGAAGAGCCACTAAGACACCCAAGAGTCACCATTCCACAATTTGATGGGGATATCCTCAAGTGGCAACAATTTTACGAACTTTTTTCTCAAATAGTGGACCAACAAGCATTGCCGAAAATCCACAAAATGTGGTATCTCAAAACAAACCTATCAGGGGAAGCTGAAAAATTAATCAGGCATCTGTCACTCACCCAAGATAATTACGACTTGGCTTGGGGTATGTTACGAGAAAGATATAACAACAAAAGAGTACTGTGCTCCACGCTAATACAAAGGATGTTGGGGCAAGAATTCAACGCCTCATCGGTTGTTTCTATAAAAAATTTACATGACACTACGCAGGAGTGCCTGATGTCACTGGAAGGCCTCGGAATAACAACTTCGTCCTGGGATCTACTGCTTCTCCACTTACTTGTAAAGAAGCTTGATAGATCAACACACATCAGGTATAAGCAATTCCTAAAAAATCCAAAGGAGTTGCCAACAATTAAGGATTTTTTGACCTTTTTGGAAGCTCAATTCCAATCACTAGAAGCAGTAAATCACAAGGACAGACAAGGTTCAGCAAGATCATGTGTGTCAGCAATTTCGACAAATCAATACTCTCAATATGAGTGCAATGTATGCAAGTCTGGAACTCATCCATTATTTGTCTGCAAGACCTTTTTACTCATGAAGCCAGCAGAGCGGCTTCAGATAGTAAAAACCAACAAGCGATGCGTAAATTGTTTAAAAGAGGGACATTTTGCAAACAACTGCGAATCGAGAAAATGCACAAGATGTAACAAAACACCCAACACGTTACTTCATCTCGACAACCAAGATGACATGAGGACTCCGTCGTATTCATCAAACATCCTACAACCTATGTCAACAAGGCCAGTCCGTTCATCATCATCATGCAAGCAGCAAAAGGCTATGTCAACAAAGCCAACCAGTTCATCATTATCAACATCCAACAATCCAGGATCAATGTTATTAAAGACGGGAAATGCGCCCACATCGTCATCTAACAAGACGGGATCTATTCCAGTCAGCTTATCCGCAGCAGATGAGGCTAGCTGCAACAAATACGTTATGCTCAGCACTGTTTGTATACAACTAATAGTTTTGGAATCTGGCTCTCAAGTAAATCTTGTTACAGAGAGACTTGTTAAGAAGCTGGGACTCCAACAAAAACATGCTTCATTCAGTATAGAAGGGATTGGAGCCAACAAGAAGGATTGTAAATCACTAATAAGCGTAACAATGCGGTCCACAATAAATGGATTCGAAGCACGGCTGGAAGCGCTTGTGTTGCCAAAAATTGTAAGCGCTCAGCCGTCAAAATTTATAGATGTGTCGTCATGGAATATTCCACCCACTCGCTGATCCAACATTCTTTCAGCCTAGCAACATAGATGTGCTGCTCAAGTTTGCAAAATACTATATTTGGATGGGTAGTGTCTGGCAAGGTAGAAGAAACCAAAGTTACTTCTGCTACATGTGGCATTTTTAGTGAAGCTGATGAAGATACAAGTGCACTAATCGAAAGGTTCTGGAAATTGGAAGAAGTTGAAAACCACAAATCCCAATTCACAGCTACAGAAAAACGATGTGAATTGCATTTTTCTCATAACACTCGAAGAAACTCCGATGGACGATTTGTGGTAAAAATTCCCTTCACGGATAATCCAGCAGCATTAGGAGATTCAAAACAAATGGCTCTTAATCGTTTCTTGGCAATAGAAAGGCGGCTAGGAAAAAACCCTGAACTAAGGATTTCTTACACTAACTTTATGGAAGAATATAAGAGTTTGGGACACATGACTGAAGTATCAAGCACAGGCATTTGGCGCAGACCACATTACGTTATTCCACACCATTGTATTAGCAAACCTGATAGTAGCAGTACCAAGTTACGGGTAGTTTTTGACGCTTCCGCGAAGACATCATCAGGATTATCATTAAATGACATAATGCACACAGGGCCGATCATCCAAAATGATTTGTTTACCGTCTTACTACGCTTTCGAATTCCAAGATACGTTTTCACTACAGATATTCAGAAAATGTATAGGCAAATCTTAATCAACCCCCATGATCGGATGCATCAAGTTATTATATGGAGGAAAAATCCCGAAGAAGAGATTAAATATTATCAGCTAAACACAGTGACTTACGGGACCAAAGCAGCACCATATCTTGCCATCAAATGTTTGTTAGAGTTATCTAAAGAAAATCGCACAAAATACCCCCTGGGAGCCTCGGCGTTGCAGAACAATTTTTATGTGGACGATGGCTTACTCCGAAGTGATAGTCTGTGAAGGGAAGGGAACTGACAACAATTTTAAGTACCGCAGGATTTGAGTTGCGAAAATGGTGTGCTAACCATCCGCAATTGCTGCAAGGGATTCCAGCAGATCATCAAGAAATAAATCTCGATTTTGACGAAGAATCACGTGAAAGTGTTAAGACCCTAGGATTAACATGGCTGCCGAAGGATGATACATTTTGCATCAAGACGAAAACCATCTGTGTTGCTGCTAACACAAGAGTCACAAAAAGAAGTGTGAGTTCAGAGTTGGCAAGAACATTTGATCCATTGGGAAAAATGGCTCCAGCTATCATCAACGCTAAAATATTCATGCAAGAACTATGGAAACTAAAACTTTCTTGGGATGAGGCGCTGTCTGTGGAACTACACAGCAAATGGATATCATTTCGAGATCAGCTCCAAGAGTTAAATGAGAAACAAATTCCTCGTCACGTATTTAATCATCAGTTTCCAGAATCAAGTCAGTTGCACATTTTTACCGATGCTTCAGAGAAGGCTTACGGGGCTGTGGCATACCTACGTTCAGTCAATAAGTACGGTAGGGTAGCTGCAAGATTGCTGTGTGCCAAATCCAGAGTCGCACCCATAAATCAGCAGCATCAGACAATTGCTCGATTGGAATTATGCGCAGCCCTACTGGGTGCGCAACTTGCAACAAGAATTCAACTAGACATTAAAGATTGTAGCGAATCCACATATTTTTGGACTGATTCTGAGGTTGTATTATCTTGGATAAATGCGGAAGCTTCATCATACGAAGTTTTCATAGCAAATCGTATAGCAAAAATTCAGGACTGTTCCATAGCACAACAATGGCGGCACATAACTTCGAAACAAAATCCAGCAGATGTGTTGTCAAAGGGTTGTCATCCAAGAAACTTTATGCAATGCAACCTATGGTTTTATGGGCCATTTTTACTACATGGAAACGAATCAATTTGGCCACAACCATTCTGCAATAATAGTCCAAAAATAACAGAAGAAGGCAAAAGAAAAGCACCAAAGGCTTTAATTACAGCCAGAAATGACGCAGAAAACATAATCTATTTAATCAATCATGGTAACTCATTTAAGAAACTTCAGCAAGTTGTAGGCTACTTGATTCCCACCAAGCCTCATGGGTACTAACACCTTTAGAATTGGATAAGTCACTGAAGGCGATTATACGAACTGTGCAAACGGCCGATTTTAGTACAGAAATGCTAGCTTTAAAAAAATATGGTGTCGTGAACAAAAACAGTGCAATACACAGCCTTAAGACATTTTTAGACGACGACGGCATTTTGAGAGTCGGCGGCCGACTAAATGCATCCACATTACCATACGAAACTAAACACCAAATGTTTCTACCGTATAATGATCCGATAACAAAGTTAATAATGCAATCTTTACAGAAAGATCACATGCATTGTGGTCCAACCGCATTAGTGGCGCATACTAAACAACGGTTTTGGCCTGTGAAAGCAGCAAGTATGGCAAGATCAATAGTTCACCACTGTGTCCGATGTTACAGGACGCGGCCACAACTGGTACAGCAAATCATGGGATACTTACCAGCAACGAGAGTTACGCCAGCACGGCCATTTATCAACGCTGGTGTAGATTATTGTGGACCACTTTGGGTGCACTACAAACTACGCGGGAAGTTTGTTGTTTACATTTGGAAATTGTAAGCGACCTGTCAACTGACGCATTTATCGGAGCCCTTAAAAGGTTCATCGCTCGAAGGGGGCACTGTCAAAACCTCTACAGTGACAACGCAACCAACTTTGTTGGAGCAAAAAACCAACTTGCTGAATTATCACCAGCAATTCATTCAGCCCACGCGCAAGAAAAGATAATGAAAACGTGCAATAGAAAAGGAATACATTTTCACTTCATTCCTCCCAGGGCTCCTCACTTTGGAGGACTGTGGGAAGCAGCCGTAAAATCAGCAAAAAATCTGCTCCAAAGAAGTGTCGCATCGGCATCTCTCACATACGAAGAACTCGAAACCATTGTAGTAGTGGAGATCGAGGCAATACTAAACTCGAGACCAATCAGCCCCATGTCAAACGATCCTAATGATTTAAGTGCACTTACTCCTGGACATTTTTTGATCGGCAAACTACTTACAGCACAAGTCGATGCAAAAGCAGTGGAGACGAAGTCATCCTTAGGAACCAGATGGAAAGCCGTGTCACAAATCAAACACGACTTTTGGCAAAGATGGTCTCGTGACTATCTTAACGAACTTCAATATAGACACAAATGGAGGGAACAGGCTAATAACATTAGGGAAGGTACCGTGGTAATCATCAAGGAAGACAACTCCCCGGTTCTTCAATGGCCACTTGGACGGATCACGAAAACTTATAAGGGAGAAGATGACATTGTACGTGTAGTGGATATCAAAACAGCTTCAGGAATATTTAGACTGCCAATCCATCGTTTAGCTACCCTACCAATAGAAGACAACCAAGCAGAGGTTCCTGTTACTACTGGGTCTACCTATCACAAGGCACCTAGTCATCACGACGACAACGACACTGAAGTAGCACGTAAGAGACGAAGATCATCATCACCCACCTTAGCATCGGTATTATTAATTGCGGTAATCATGCTACCTCTTATATTGGCAACCGAAGTCAAGAACTATGAATTTGACTCCAACCTAGGCATCCACTTCGAGGGAATTGCATCAATGAAAACCTCTAGAACACAATGGCAACTTATTGTGTATTATGATTTAAACCCTTATTGGAAAGAAACTGAGTTTTTCACGAATGGAACAGCAGCCTTGCGGCACCTTTGTCAAGAACCGAAACTCGTACATTCTCAAAAAAGTGTATGCACAAACTTTTGACAATCTTGAAAACGTACTCAAACAGGACAATAATCTTCTTACCATAAACCGATCTATAAGAAGTGCACTTAACACTGCAGACACCAATGGATTCAAAGTCAACAGAAATAAAAGAGGTGCTTTAAACATCGTAGGAAATATCGCTAATTCATTATTTGGAGTTTTAGATTCCGAATATGCTGAGGAAATGGTCAATACTATCGGAAAGGTCAAAGAAAATGAAGGACATCTTCAAATCTTACTCAAAAATCAAACCTCGATTCTTGATGCAACCATTAACATCATCAAACAAGATCAATCGGAGATTAAAAAGAAATTCGACAACATCGACACAAGGGTTAACGAGATTTGGTCACAAGTGCACGATCTTGAAGACATGGACTATCAATTCAAAATGTACCAAATCTTCATTTCTTTAGCCACACAACTTACAGTCACAGCAGCAAATCTGCAACGGATCCAGACATCCATCATAGACGTTCTAACAGATACCCACCACGGAAAAATCAGTCCAATGTTACTTACACCAAACCAATTACAAGAGGAATTGGTAGCAATTCGGAATTATTTGACACCAACACTGCGACTACCTGTCGATCATGAGGAGCGCATACAACTCTATAAACTCATGACTGTGGAAGGACAATTAACAGAAAGCCACGTCATTTTTAAAATTTCAATACCTCTGTGCGATCAAGAAACATTCGAACTCTACAAAATGTTTCCAGTGCCCACTATGGTCAACAACAGCTTAACTGCAATCAAGCCCTGCGATGACATTATTGCCGTTAACGCACATAGAGATCAATATCTCCCCATTAGTAAATCCCAACTGAATACCTGTATTCTCGTAAAATCAGAATCATACGTATGTACCAATATACAGGCAAAATACAACAAGGGTTCTGAAATATGTTCCTGTGAAGTACAGCTGTTCAACAACGACACCCAACCAGAGTGCAACGTAGAACCCTTAAAGACAAATTCAACATGGATTCAAATGACAAACAACAACCAATGGATGTATGCGGGATCCGGCATACTATCTCTGAAGCCCCAGTGTGTTATTAAGCAAAACTCTATCACAATACTAGGTCAAAAAACATATTTCAGCAGTCGACAAGTATCGTACACCAGCCTAGGTAATTTGATAGATGTCATAAAACCCAAGGAACCTGATGCTCTTAGCAAGAAAACTGAGCAATACTATACGCAGCTGCAAAACCTAACCGAACTCCAGAGCTTATTAGCGCACCAATAATATCTTGATCTAGCAGCACAATTTCAGAAATTCAACTACCATTATTCAGCAATTGGATATACAGCATTGGTTTTGTCCATTATAATCACAAGTTATATTATTTGGAAGGAGAAATCAAAAAACCACCAACTCCAGTTGACAGAAACACGATGTCCGTAACCATTACCACGCCAGAGATCAACAACATCAGATTTTGTGGTCACCGTGACATAATTCAACTAAGGGAGAATGTACGGGTTCAGGGCCACTGAACTCGCACGTTTTCCTGGCTATGAAGAGTCAATTTTCATGGTCAGAGAATCGTGCATTTCAAGGTTTTGAATCAGTACATTTCCATCGAAAAAACAACCTTGGTCTTGAACGCGAGTAAACTCAACGTAATAAAGTAAGAACAAAAAACAGTTCAATCAGAGCATAGAAATATGACTCTTTTGTTTTGCTTATTTTCGTATGCTCGTCAAATATGCTGACGACTCAACTCATGGCCAAGGTTGTTTTTTGTGCATACAGAAATATGCACTTATATTTTAAGTCAATTTTGTTTATGTATTTTTACATATTTCATCGATTTTATTTCTTAATATTTACTGTATATTGTATTGATTTTCGCCTATAAAAGGGCGAAAAGACTTTAATAAAAGGGGAGTACGTGTTTTACAATCAAACCGAGTGTTTCTTATAATCAAAACTTTCCAGCTCCACAAACAGTTCAAGTGCTGTTTGTGACAACAAACTTAAAACCATAGTCCAAGTTTATGTGCTTGGGTCTATAACCAAACTAAAATAAATCCAAACGCGGGTTTAAACAAACAGGTTCTGTTGCGAAAACTACTACAGCGGGATTGATTAGAATTTGTGCTATACCGAACCACCAAACACCCGTAGAATGTCATAAGAAAGAATCGAAAAACTTGCAAAGATTGGTGATGCCATCTTGGCACGATCAAAACGTCCCAAATTTGACACAAAAAAAGATTTCTGTTAAATTGAAAAAGTATATCCGAATATGACATGACATGATACATGACATGATAAATTAATTCATTTTGAAATAAACAATATAATGTTTACACACGACTTTTCGTATATTTTTCAAGGCAATCAGGTTTAGTTATAGTTACATTATCAACTTCTAGTGTTTAAGAAAAGCTAAGGTAGCTTCAGTGCAAAAGTTGTCAAGAAATCGGTAAACCAAAAAACTGCCTTGCTTGAAATCTCTAAAAATTTGCTTCCTTATTTTTTTTTTTTTGCAAAAGCAAACAATAATATATGCTGCTTCGAACATAGACAGATCAGGTACTTGTGAAATTTTATAACAGGCAGATCAAGAACTTAAGCTAAACTGAACCCTCATTAAAAGAAAAAATGTTCTACCACTGTATGTGTTTGATCTCTTGGAAAATTTGCCTGTATAAGTTATTTTATGTGTTTAATTGAGATCTATGGGGTTTTTTGTAAAAAAGTGTACCTTAAGATGGGCTGCAGTGCAAAAGTGTTCGAAAATATTGCAAATAATGTTTTTTTAATTTTAATGCTGACACCACTGTACGTGTTGGATCTCTTGGAAAATTTACACGCATAAGTTATTTCAAGTGTTTAATTAAGATCTGTCGAGGTTTTTGTAAAAAAGTGTACCTTAACATGTGCTCCAGTACATTTATTTATTTATTTTCAAGGATTTATACAATAATTAATTACCGTAGAAATACAAATTAAAGCAGTACTAGCAGCTAAGGCTTTCAACTGGCTGATAGTAATGTAGGGATAAAATAATGTTGAGGTTTAATGAGATTGAAAAGAAAATATGTTAAAATAATAATATTACTCTACTAATACATTATAATACTACGTAACACTAATATAATAATAATATTGAATAATAAGAGGTTATATGTATTTGTTCGCTCAACAATCAAATCAAATAAATAACAGAAAACCACTTTGTTTTAAATTCTACTTAAAAATATTTATTAAACAAAAAGATATTAAAAGGAGTTACACTTTATTAACTTGAAGGCAAGATCCACGTCTGTTACAGTAAACGGTTGAAAAGCGACAAACTAAAAAGCGGAGCAGCGTCAACTGCTTCAGCCCAAAATGTCTTGTACATACAGTACAAAGACAACAACAAAAATAACGCGATGAACAGTTTTATATACATTGTAGTTGTATAAACAAATAAATTGTGTGCTGCTAAGAGCACTGTTGAATGTTATAAATAACAAAACAAATGCAAGTTTGCATATTTGGTATGACGTGCCTCGAAGTTATTTAGATTATTGACTGGACAGCCATCCGAAACCTTTGTTTCAAGTGACTGAATAGTCATGAAAGAATTTAACTTAATTATAACTTAATTATAATAGTTCGCATTAAACATTCCGCCCCCCAAGGACGATAGTTCTTCAAGTATGTGCGAAGCCAGAGAGATATGCTTAGGTAAGTAGACCTCAAGGATGAGGAGTAAGGCCGATGGAGGTTATTGGTGAGTCGCCTGGTTGACTGGCTGCGCCTCGACTCGCAGCCGATGTGCCATTACTTTCATCGCTTTCTCGAGTGGAATCGTGGGAATCTATATTCGGAAGAAAACAAATTTTTCTGATTGGTCGTTTAAAAAATTTACCATTGCATTTTAAGGTAACTACGCGGACCAAGTTATCTTTGCCTGGATGAACTTCTGTAATGCGTGCTAAAGGCCATTTTCCAGGTGGACATCTCTCATCGTATAGTAAAACCAGATCTCCGATTCTTGCATTCGTGCGTATAGTGGCCCATTTTGGTCTCGATTGCATTCGACTTAGGTATTCTGAGCGCCATCTTGACCAAAAATGTTGTTTCATCTGTTCTATCAATCGCCAGCGATTGTTGCCGGTTGTTTTAAGATCGAGGAGGTCCTCATTTGGTATGTTGATTGTAGGCTCACCAATTAGAAAATGAGCGGGTGTGAGCGCATCGCAATTTTCAACATCTTCGTTAAGTGGACTTAGTGGTCGTGAGTTTAGACAGGCTTCAATTTCAGCTAGAAGCGTAGCTAGTTCTTCATAGTTTAAAACATGGTCCTGCATGATTCTTTTCAAATGATGCTTGGTAGATTTCACGCCTGCCTCCCATAAACCACCAAAATGGGGAGATGCAGGAGGAATAAAATTCCAGGTAGTACCTTCTTCAACCAAAAGTTCTCTCAGATCCTTCGTTAACGCAGAAGTATTTTTTGAATGCATTTTTTGTAAAGCAGTATCAGCACCTACAAAGTTTGTGCCGCAATCTGAATATATTTGACTACATTTACCCCTTCTTGAGACAAATCTTCGGAATGCAGCAATGAAAGCCTCAGTGGAGAGGCTCGATACGGCTTCTAAGTGGATGGCTTTAGTTACCATACACAAGAATATACATATATATCCCTTTGAAATTTTCGAATTTCGAAGTGAAGACTGTCGAACATCGATGGGTCCTGCATAGTCCACACCGCTATGTAGAAATGGTCGAGCTGGCTTAAGTCGAATTGATGGCAAATTTCCCATAAGTTGCTCAGCAGTTTTGGCGGTATACTTAAAACATACTAAACAGCGTTTCAAGATGTTTTGTGCGATATGTCGAGCATTTGGTACCCAGTATTTACAACGAACGAAGTTCAACATCAATTGAATGCCACCATGTAATGTTCTAACATGAGCATCTGAAAAGATTAGAAAGGTAAGTGGATTTTTATTTGATAAAAGAATTGGATGTTTCATAGATGCCGGAATGTCTGCAAGTTTAAGTCTGCCACCAACTCGTAAAATTCCAGTTTTGTCCAAGAAAGGACACAGGTTTGCAATAGCGTGCCCCTTTTGTAGGCAACCATTGGATATCTCTTCGATTTCTCTAGAAAAATCTATCTGTTGAGCTATTCGAATAAGATGATTAGTTGCCATTTGTATTTCTTGAAATGATATAAACCCTATACGGCGATCTTCCTTTTTGAGACAGTTATGATGAAATCGAAGCAGGTAACTGGTAATGATGAGTGTTTTTCTCAATGTAGAATATTTTACCAATATATCTGGATATGACTTCGAAACAAGATTCGATACTTGAACGGATTTACGTTCCTCTAAGTTTGTGTTTACTGCTGGATCAATATCGGACGGCCAAGAGGCAGGAACATCTCTCAGCCAAAGTGGACCATGCCACCATAGATCATGGTTAATTAGGTCTCGCGGCATAACACCTTTTGTTGCGCAGTCAGCTGGGTTATCCTTCGTAGGTACGTAACGCCACTGACTTATTGAAGTCAATCGTTGAATTTCAGCTACACGATTTGCTACATAAACAGTCCAGCGAATTGGTTGTGCTCTTATCCAGGCTAACACAGTTGTGCTGTCACTCCATAGAATTACTTCATCTATGGATCCTTCGAGTGATTCTGATACTTTGTTTATTAGTTTTGCCAATAACTGTG
Source organism: Coremacera marginata (assembly GCA_914767935.1). NCBI lineage: Eukaryota > Metazoa > Arthropoda > Insecta > Diptera > Sciomyzidae > Coremacera > Coremacera marginata. The sequence continues at coordinate 114,855,467 of OU612047.1, read as the reverse complement.
CTGCACATAATTCAAGCTTTGGTATTGATAATGTTTTAAGGGGTGCAACCTTTGTTTTTGCTTGTAATAACTGTATTATAATGTCTCCATTTTCCATTATAGTCCTTGAATAAACGGTTGCGGCAAATCCAACTTGTGAAGCATCACCAAATCCGTGTAATGAACATTTTCTTTGTTTAGAAATACCAATATATCTATGAATTTGTACCTCTTCTAAGTACTTAAGTGAGTTTCGATACTCCATCCACTCTATTCGTATATTGTCGGGGAGCAAATCGTCCCATTTGATGCCAGCGAGCCATAATTTTTGGAATAACAGTTTAGCAATAATTGTTGTCGGTGCCAGCCATCCTAGTGGATCAAAGAGTTTCGAAGCATCAGACAACAGGCTTCTCTTAGTAGGAGCCGATGATGTATCAAAGTTAACTATAAATGAAAAACAATCAGTATATGGTTTCCAATATAAACCTAATGCTTTTATAAAATTATCTTGATTAAGTTCAACAGAATCTGATGATTCCCTTAGCTCATGTGGTATTAATTGAAGTAAATCCATTGAATTTGAGGCCCATTTCCGCAAATTAAATCCACCAGCATTCAGTAATTTGCACAGTTCTTGTTGTAGAGCGAGGGCTTCTGGAACATCATCAGTTCCAGTCATGATGTCATCCACATAAATATCAGTCAAGAGCTTATCCGCTGCATCGGGATATCGATTATATTCATCTCTAGCTAGTTGTTGAAGAGTTCGAATTGATAAGAACGGTGCGGAAGTAGTTCCGTACGTTACAGTGTTTAATTTATATATTTGAACTGGTTCATTTTTAGATTTCCTCCACAATATTTGCTGATACCATTGGTGTTCTGGTTCTATAAGTATTTGTCTGAACATTTTCTCAATGTCAGAGCTCAACGCAATTTTGTGTCTGCGCCATCGTAGAATTATTTGAGACAAATCGCACTGAAGAGCAGGGCCTGGTGCTAACTCTTCATTCAACGACCGTTGATTACGATATTTGCTAGACCCGTCAAAAACTACACGAAGTTTTGTTGTCGTACTACTTTGTTTTTCAACTCCGTGATGAGGAAGATAATACGCATTTTTCTTTACGTCATGTGGGTACTCGCCTACTAGTTGCATGTGTCCAAGATGAAGATATTCATCCATGAATTTGCTGTATTCTTTATACAACTCAGGTTTTCTCTCAAAAGTTTTCTCCATATTACGTAGCCTAATGCTAGCACCAATATGAGAATCTTCAAAGTCTTGAATTGATTTTCCTTCAATTTCAGCTTTGAATGGCAATGATACTATATACCGACCTTTGTCGTCTCTTTTATAGTTCGAAATAAAATGATTCTCACATGCAACTTCTTCTAATGTAGGTACCCGTTTTTGGGTCAATTCTTCTTGTTCCCAAAAGCGCCTTAATTGATCATCTATTTTGCAAAAATGAGTGCTAATGGTGAACTCTTGATTCAAAGAACTTATTGGTCCAGAGAGTATCCAACCGAAATAAGTTTCTTGGAAAAGTAGTCCATTTTCATTTTTATGTTGGCCCTCTTTTAAGATTAAACCATATACATCAGCGCCTAATATAATATCAATTGGACGTGATTCGAAATATTGAGGGTCAGCAAGATTGAAAGGTAAGCTTGATGTTATTTTTAAAGGCGAAATGCTTCGATTTGGTAAGTATGTTGATAAATTTGGCAAAATAAAAGCTTCAACAGCAACAGAGAATGTGTCATGATTTGAATATAGTCGCATATAAGTGGACTTCCGTGCATAATTGACTTGATTAGGATTTACCCCATGAATTTTGAGGTGAGTAGAATGACAGCGAAGTTTGTATGTTTGCACAAACTGTTCAGTGATAAATGATCCTTGAGATCCTTGGTCTAGAAGTGCTCTTGCCCAAACTCTACCATTCGGGGTTTCAATTTTCAGCAAAAGTGTTGCAAGTAAAATATTAGTTAAGTATTGCGGCTGATGCGCATCGAGAGTGGAAACGTGATGGTTTTGTAAACTGCTTGAGCTTTGCTTGACTGTGATATTTTTAGCTGTCTCACTTGGAGAAGTATTATGTAGGAGAGTGTGATGCTTCTGATTACACACTTGGCAAGTATAGCTTGATTTGCAATCACAAGCCTTATGTCCGCTACTTAAGCAATTCATGCAAATTGATTGGCTTTTCACGAACTTAATCTTATCTTCCAATGAGTAAGATTTGAATGCCCAACACGAATAGAGGGAATGAGATTTTTTGCAGCAGAGGCAAAGTGATGATTTGTTAAGACTGAATGTCTTAAGCTGAGAGCGCGATGGCCCATTCATAGATTTTGGTTTAAAGGCAGCTTCAGCTGTGCCTAAGGTTTCTAACGTTCGGAAGGTACTTTCCAAGAATTGAAACAGATTTTCAAGTTCTGGAAGTTCATTTGAAGCTCTGAGAGTGTGCTCCCAATCTTTTCTAGTTTCTGTATCAAACTTTTGTACCGTAAGGTGTACAATCATTGGGTCCCAATTATCAGTAGGGATATTTAGATTAGCAAGTGAAGATAGACATTCCTTGGTAGTATCTAATAAAGTTTTGATCGCTGAGTGCGAAGGCTTACTACACTTAGGAATAGCGAAGAGCTTTTGAAGAAGCGTGTCTACAATAATGCGTTTATTGTGAAACCTGTCCTCCAATGTCTTCCAAGCTAGATCATAATTTGCTTCAGTTGCAAATATATGTCTTATTAAATGTTCTGCCTCTCCCTTGACGGAGCCCTTAAGATAGAACATTTTCTCAATTTTGTTCAATGACTTATTGTTATGAACCAGAGATGTGTACAGGTCTCGAAATGAAAACCATTCTAGGTAATCACCTGAAAATGTTGGAACAGCAATTTTGGGCAGCCTTGTTTCTGCTCCCAAAATTGTGTCCTCTCGTTGCACATAGACTGTGCTAGAATGGGGTGGTGTGCATGGATCTATAACGCCTTCAGTTTGAATAATGTCTAAGAGTTCTCCCTTTAATTCGAAGGTTAACTCCCTATAATGATAATATATCTCTTCGGTAATGTATGGAATATCCTTTGATTCCAATGATGTTTCTTGAGCTATTTTTAATATATCGAAATGATTTTTCTTTACCTTATCAAAGTTGTTGTTCAGTTCATTTAACACGGTGGTAGAGTATCCTCTAGATTTACTTCTTCGTTCACGTACCATCTTTATCATGCGTGACAAATCGTCAAACGCATCGCGTTGTTCTTCAATTAATTTTTCCATCGTTGTTGATCTTTCAGATACAAAATACAGTGCTGATAATCACTAGAGTTCCAAGGAAATACAGTAGAGCAGCGGCACAGCAAGCTAATTGTAGCGCACAGCAGGGCAGCCCGGAAGTGCAAGATGATATTCCAATTAAATATAGCAGAGTTGTTATGAAGATGCAAACAAAAGCTTTTGAATGCATTTAAATTTCTGTTAAGTTCCCGGGTTTCGGCACCAAAAAATGTTCGCTCAACAATCAAATCAAATAAATAACAGAAAACCACTTTGTTTTAAATTTTGAAGGCAAGATCCACGTCTGTTACAGTAAACGGTTGAAAAGCGACAAACTAAAAAGCGGAGCAGCGTCAACTGCTTCAGCCCAAAATGTCTTGTACATACAGTACAAAGACAACAACAAAAATAACGCGATGAACAGTTTTATATACATTGTAGTTGTATAAACAAATAAATTGTGTGCTGCTAAGAGCACTGTTGAATGTTATAAATAACAAAACAAATGCAAGTTTGCATATTTGGTATGACGTGCCTCGAAGTTATTTAGATTATTGACTGGACAGCCATCCGAAACCTTTGTTTCAAGTGACTGAATAGTCATGAAAGAATTTAACTTAATTATAACTTAATTATAATAGTTCGCATTAAACAGTATTACTTAAATTAGATGGAGCAAATTACAATTTTTTTAGAAATTAGAAATTTTCATAATATTATCGTTGGATGTTTTAAAATGTCGTATGGCTGGGAATCCAAGAAGTGAAAATTCCTTTGAGTTGTTAGTCGAGGGCAGATGTTTAAAAGGTGGTCGATTGATGCGGGAAGATTGCAAAACGGGCAGTTATTAGGGTTTGTACCGTTAAGAAGATGCTCGTGTGTTAGCTTTATGTGTCCTAGGCGTAGACGTATGAAAGGTATTGTTGCGAAGGTTAGTGCACCGCTTGGGTAAACTGGCTTACAACGATCAGGGTTTAGAGCAGAATAATGATGTCCTTAGCACTAAATGTGTCAAAGACTGGTGCTGGTGTCATACTGATGTCTTTTGCCATCGTGTCAGCAAACTCATTTCCACGAATTCCAGAATGGCCTGGAATCCACATAATTTTTATTTTGTTATGGGCCTTAATAAGGATATCCTTGATGGAGGCTATAGTGTCCATTGAATTAGACGGTGCACGAATTGCGATGACGCAAGACTTGCTGTCTGTGCAGATCATAAATTAACGTCTGTTATTTTTTGCAAAGATAGAAGCTTGAAGTATAGCGGCAGCTTCTGCTGTGAACACAGAGCAAAAACTGTGGAATAAGCCGTAGCTGATAGGAGCACCATTCTCACGAACAACAGCATAAGACGTATTGTTGTTAGTTTTTGAGCCATCAGTGAAATTAAACTTCCATCCTGAGGACTTATATTGAGCGGCTTCATTGAGAAACAGTGTTTGGTATACTGAGTTGGATGTGCTGGCCTTAGGATAATCAATCAGTCTGGTTTCCAATGAGGAAACTTTTAGTAGCCAAGGTGGGTGACATTCATGATGATTACGTTTTAGCTTTAGCGGAAGGGAATGTACCATACCAAACTCTAAGCATCTTGTTATCGTGGAGCATTTTTTTGGAGCCCGTTTCCGACTCAATGCTTTTTTAACATCCTCTGCAAGAACAGGATTTTTTGAATACAATAGTTTATGAAGAAGACGGTAAGTGACGTTCTTGGTTATATCCGGTATTGAAGGTAAGCCAGCTTCAGTCCGAATATTTATCTTTGGTGTAGTTGAAAATGCCCTGAGGCATCTACGAACTGATTTGTGGTAAGGAGCAAACAACATCCCAATATTGCTCTTTGCGCAATGACCGTAAATAGGAAGACCATATACAATTTTTGATAGCACAAGTGCTCTGGTGACGTTGATGAGTGTTGTTGGATGCACAAGGCAGTGTTTAGACGAAATATACTTAATTATATTTAACCTAAGAAATAAGCTATTCCGTACATATTTACAATGATTTTTAAAGGTATACTTGTTATCTATATATATAAAAATGAATGTATGTATGTGGGTATGTGGGTATGTGGGTATGTGGATATGTGTGTATATCACGTATAGACTCCAAAACCACCGAACCAAACTTTATGAAATTTTTAGGGATACTAAAGCAACATTCGGGAAGTGTTCCTGTGAAGTTTGGTGTTGATTGGGCAAGGGGGCGTGGTACCTCCCATACAACCCAAATTGGCTCTATCGCCCACAAACCAAAAAAATTGCTATATATCAGACGGTTTTAATCATATAAAACCTAAATTTGGTAATTTTGTTCAGATGGTTACTTTCGGTGACTGTACAAGAAATAGGCGTGGTCACACTATATATACGCCCACTTTTCAGCACTAATTTTAATTCATGATATTTTCAAGTTTTGACAGTGAATCTTGATATGCAGGTGCTATGCATACACGTGGCAGTCACTATGTAAATATAAACGTTGTCACGCCCACTTTTACCGCCCACAAATAAGTAAAAATGCTTTATATCAGACGGCTTTTGCCGTAGAAGACTAAGATTTGGTAATTTAGTTCGTATGGTTACTGTCGGCCAATATACAAAAAATGGGCGTGCACGCACTATATATACGCCCACTTTATCGGAATCATGCTTATTCCTGAGTTGTACACGTTTTGATAGTGAATCTTGGTATGCAGGTTCTAAAGGTCCAAGTGGCAGGCATTATGTAAATAGAAATGTTTTCACGCCCACTTTTACCGCCCACAAATAAGTAAAAATGCTTTATATCAGAGGGCTTTTGCCGTAGAAGACTAAGATTTGGAAATTAAGTTCGTATGGTTACTCTCGGCCAATATACAAAAAATGGGCGTGCCCGCACTATATCTACGCCCACTTTATCGGAATCATGCTTATTCCTGAGTTGTACACGTTTTGATAGTGAATCTTGGTATGCAGGTTCTAAAGGTACCAGTGGCAGGCACTATGTAAATAGAAAAGTTTTCACACCCACTTTTACCGCCCCCAAATTAGTAAAAATGCTTTATATCAGACGGATTTTGCCGTAGAAGACTAAGATTTGGTAATTTAGTTCGTATGGTTACTGTCGGCCAATGTACAAAACATGGGCATGGCCGCACTATATCTAAGCCCACTTCATCGAAATCATGCTTATTTCTGAGTTGTACACGTTTTGATAGTTAATCTTGGTATGCAGGTTCTAAAGGTCCAAGTGGCAGGCACTATGTAAATAGAAATGTTTTCACGCCCACTTTTACCGCCCCCAAATTAGTAAAAATGCTTTATATTAGACGGTTTTCGCCGTAGAAGACTAAAATTTGGTAATTTAGTTCGTATGGTTACTGTCGGCCAATATACAAAAAATGGGCATGGCCCCACTATATCTACGCCCACTTTATCAAAAGCATGCTTATTCCTGAGTTGTACACGTTTTGATAGTGAATCTTGGTATGCCGGTTCTATAGGTCCAAGTGGCAGTCACTATGCAAATATAAATGTTGTCACGCCCATTTTTACCGCCCACAAATCAGTAAAAATACTTTATATCAGACGGATTTTGCCGTAGAAGACTAAGATTTGGTAATTTAGTTCATATGGTCACAGTCGGCAACTGCTAAAAAAGGGCCGTGGTCGCACCATATCTGCGCCCACTTTTTCAAAATCATGCTTATTCCTGAGTTGCACAAGTTTGATAGTAACACTTGATATGCAGGTGCTCTAAGTGGCAGTCAATATATATATATATATAAAATTTGCAACGCCCAATTGTACCACCCACAAAAAAAAAAAACAAAACGAAATGGCCAATTTCAGTCCTTGAAAGCACTTTGACCGAGCTTCTTATGATCAATTGTGTTGTGAGTGTTGTGGAATGTTTGAACACAAATGATCGAGAACTGGACCTACATGTTTTATGTCGACTCCGAACGGCTTATGTTCTCAAGAAGCTTTTCATGGCAGTTTTTATTCTCTGAGGTTTGTCATTGTCTGCAGAGAGGTGACGGCCGAACAGAAAAATTAATTCAATTGAAAAACTTTCCGTGTCAGGTGGGATTCGGACCAGGGTGTTCTCGCGTATGGGCCACACACTCTACCCACTACGCCACGGCCGCCACTTGATTTTTTTTTTTTGATCCACAAATTAATAGAACTACTTTAAATCAGACGATTATCATCGTTAAATACTAAAATTTGGTAACTAAGTTCATACGCTTACTCTCGACAGCTTTGCAAAAAATGTGCATGGTAGCACTATATCTGTGCCCACTCTTCAGAAATAATTTTATTTAATTTATTTATTTACTTATTTTTTTAATGTACTATAGTTAATTACAATTTAAAAATTATAACTAAGTCAGCACTAGCTGCCAGGGCTATCGGTTAGAAATAATTTTAATTCCTGAGATGTGAACGTTTTGATAGACAAACTTGGTATGTAGGTGCTATGGGTCAAATTGGCGTTCACTTTATATATAAATGTTGACACGCCTACTTTAAACGCCCACAAATCTATAAAAAGGATGTATATCAGACTTTTTTTAGAGTAAAAGACTAAAATTTGGTAGATTAGTTCATATGGTTACTGCCAAAACCCTTAAAAAATGGGCGTTTCGCACGTTATCTACGACGACTTTTCAAAAATCATTTTAATTTCTGAGCTGTACGTGTTTTGATAGTGAAACTTGGTACGTAGGTGCAATGGGACCAAGTGGCGGTCACTATATATATAAATGTTGCCATGACTACTTTATCTGCTCATCTATCTATCTGTAAAAAATGTATGTATGTATAATAAGGCTCCTCACAAAAAGAAAAGGTGAACAAGTCGGTTCCTCAAAATAATGCTTAATGTTGTGATGATTCCCCAAATATTTCGACTGTAGGAATAGCCATCCGTGAGCTGGAATAGTTTGAAATAAAAAAGAAAAAAAAAACAAAAACGAAATGGCCATTTCAGCCCTTGAAAATACTTCGACCGTTTGAACACAAATGATCGAGAACTGAATCTACAAGTTTTATGCCGACTCCGAACGGCTTATGTTCTCAAGAAGCTTTTCATGCCAGTTTTTACTCTCTGAAGTTTGCCATTGTCTGCATAGAGATGGCGGCCGAACAGAAAAATTAATTTAATTGAAAAAACTTCCTATGTCAGGTGGTATTCGAACCTGGGTTCTATGGCATTCAAGGCACGCACCTCAACCAGTATGCCACGCAATGGTTTGAATAATGCTCTAAAAATCGAGTTTTTTATAAAAATATTTAATGGTGTGTTAGTTTAAAATAACAAACGGTCAGAAATAATAGTAATGAAAAAGTTCTTCCAATCTGCACCAATAAATTTTAAATTTTTACAGTCGGACGAGAGATAATGCAGATTTTCATTACTTTTTTAACTTTTTTTTTTAATTACTTTCACTAAAATTCAAATTAATTTTATTTTTTTGTTTTGCCATGTTACTTTTAGTCAAATAAATTATCTATTGATGATAAAATATAGTGTAAAGTGAAGAACTAAATTGAATGAAATTACAAAAAAATTTACACATTTTTTACATTTTACAATTTATTTGACTTAAAGTAGTATAGGAAAAATTTCGTTTGAATTTTAGTGAAAATAATATGGAAAAAGTTAAAACAATCCATAAAAATCCGCATTATCTTTGGTCCAACGGGAAAAATGTAAGATTTTTTGATGCAAAAGAACTTTATCATAACTCTTATTTCTGACCGTTTTTTTTTAACTACCATACCAGCCAATATTTTTCGTCGAAATATTTTGGGGATCATCATAACATACGCCATGGTTTATTTTGAAGAACCGGACTGAACAATTTTTTTCCTAAAGAGCGTGAGGCGACTGAATGTATATACGTGTGTGGGTATATATGTATATCACGTAAAGAGTTCGAAACCGCTAAGCCAATTTTTATACCAAAGCCTTGAGAAGGTTCCTGTGAAGTCTGGTGCCGATCGTAAAAGGCACCTTACACACACCTAAAATGTTCGATATCAAACAGTTTTGGAATTATAGGTCGCACAGCCTAGGAATTTAGTATTCGACCTCAATTTACACATGCCGTTCCACAGGTAACATATTATGGGTGTTGGGCGAGGGTCGAGGGGCGCGGTTTTATTCCGCACCCAAAATTTTCGGTATAGCTTTCGAAATAAGTCACACATCAATGAAACTCGGTACGAAGTTACTATAAAAGCATGGCTTCACTGAAGCTACGCCCTCTTTTAGGGAATAAGCGCTGAGCGCAGCGAAGCGCGCCGGGTATAAGCTAGTCAAATATAAGACCTAAAATTTTTAGGTTATCGACAGATTTTGTAGTTACATTGTTAAATGTTATATTTAAGTTATTGCAATTTAATTTTCGACACATATGAAGAGTGTTAGTTTTACCAATTGACACTGTTGCTCCAGATGTCAATAACCAGTCACCTATATCAGTGAGGATGTCAGTGAATACACCCACAACAGCATTTGTGTTAGAATTTTTAGAAAAAACTACGACATCATCGGCATATAGAACATGGTCAACACAAGAGTGAGCCCTGACAGCGGTGAGCCCTGAGGAGTGCCATTGTCAAGTGATGTCACTGTGGATAAATAACCGTTAACCATCACCCTGCATTTTCTGTTGGATAAAAAACTTTTAATGAAATTAAAAATCTTTGACCCAACCTTCCATTTAATGAGTTGTCTTAAAACTATATGAACGCCAATGCGGTCGAAAGCTTTCTGAAAACCAATTGCCATCAGAGAAATGTGGTTTTTGCTTGACAGAGCATTTGTAATGAAATAATCAAGATGTAGCAAGGCGTCAGTAGTTCCATGCCCTTTTTTGAAGCCAACCTGATTATAGCTGATAAGTTTATTTTTCATTGCAAACCACATTAGTCTGCTGGCAACTATCTTCTCAAGAATCTTACACATGCATGGAAGAAGGGATATTGGTCAATAGCTGTCAACTTCGCCCGGGGCTTTATTAGTCTTCTGTATTGGAATTATTGTGGATGTTTTCCAAAATTGGGGATATGTACCCTTATCAAAGGTAGAGTTGTATAACTTTATTGTTCTTTCTTTATTGTTCAAGGGAGTTTTCCCTTGAACAGAGCAGAGGACATGTTCAAGTTCCGAAAGAAGTATGGTAGTTTCAATTTGTTTGGCAGATGTTGAAAGGTTTGGGGGGAATAATTATTGGAATTCAAAAGCAGTGATTTGTTGGCCAGAAATTCTGTTGAAAAATTGTTGTCAGTTGAAATATTTGAAAAATGTGTAGCAAATTGGTTTGCAATCTCAGTGGTAGTGGACAAGAAGGATCCATTGGACGTAGTTAACGTTGTAAGCTGGGATTGCTTGAAGGAACCCGCAAGCATCTTAATATCAGTCCAAATTTTTTTCGGGTTTGATGATGGATTTATAGAATTTGTGAGTTTTTCGAAACATAGTCTTTTGGCTTTTTTTGCGTTGAGGCGGAAAAGAGAATTTGCTTTTTTATATTTGATGAGATTGTTCATTGAGTGGTCACGATTAAAATCGTGCCAAGCTGCTTGCTTTTCGGACCTAAAGGAAGCCAATTCTGAGTTCCACCAAGAAACCATCGCTTTCTTTTTTTTACTTTTAGTTTGTTTAATTGTGAAGTGAGCAGCAGAACGAATTAATTTATGAATTCTGGCTGTTCTTGGTTTATGTTTTGCGATACTGGAAAATTGTTGGAAATTTGTTGACATCTCGATTGAAAATTTGGCCAATTGGAGGAATAAGTAATAAATTTAATTTTTAGGATATAGGTGATTGTGCTGCAATGTTTATTGGTGGTAATGTGGTAGTGATCGCTACCATGGAGATCATCAAGGATATGCCAAGTGCATTTTGGAGCTTGCAGAACTTGCAGAACATAGAATAATGGGTAGGAGAACCATCATTTAGGACTGTCAGGTTGGAGGATATTATTACATTCTCAACCTGCTTATCGCGAGCATTTGTAACTGCAGAACCCCAAAGTGAGCTCCAGGAATTAAAATCTCTAGCCAAAATTATGGGTGTTGTAGAATTATTTAAAAATTGGTGTATTTCAGATGCAGAAAATGGTTGACTAGGTGGAATATAGATACAGATGACTGTAAATTTAATTTTAAGGTTAAGTTCAATTGCGATCGCAGATATAGATGAATTATGTGGAATGCAGGTATATGGCACACCTATTTTAATAAGGATACTGACCGCTTGTTTGTTTGTGGTATTGGGAGGAAGATTGTAGAAATGGCCAATGTATTGCTTAGGTAAATATGGAATAGCTTTGACAGAAAGGTGAGTCTCTTGTAATAGAATAAATGAAGGGTTATATAAATTAATCAACAGAGAAAGCTCGTGGTAATTATTAAAGTAACCATTAATGTTCCATTGAACTATAGAAACCATAATAATAAAGAAAATAAAACACAATTATTGTAACAATAATTAGTATACAAAGGGGAGCTTACTACTGACAACATATCATGAAATAAAATGTCTCGTAAACAATTTCTGGAAGAAGAAAGTGCATCGTAATAGAGATATCAGAATTATCAATGCTTGAATACTCATTTACTAAGATTCAGCATCTCTTGATCATACTCATTTTCAGAAGAACTTGAACTTATAGTTGTATACTCTTCTTGCATAGGATTGGACTTATCGATGCTATGAGTGTAGGTTAACAAAGTAGGATTGTGCTTAGCAGTTGGATTGTTACCAGTTGTAGTCGACTTCAAAAGCGCGGCATTATATTGGGGAATGGAAATTTTATCAAATAAGTTGATTGTTTTTGTATTAGAGTTTGTTTGAGATTGTGCTTTGAGGTTGGATTGTTTTTTTGAGGTAGTGGTGGTTGTAAGATTAGCTTGTTTTGGATTTATAATTGTAGGCTTTGATATACTACTTTGAAAACTTGCGTTAATTTTTACATTCTGTTGTTTTTGCAGTTGGGGTTTTGGTTGTGACTGACTGTTATTGTTTGTGTTGGAAACCACAGAAGAGAAGCTTCTATCCCAGGATGAAGTCGGGGCTTGAGTTCTGTGGAGTTGTTGCGCTTCGCCCAGGGTGCATATATTCTGGGTTTTTATTTTAATGACTTCTTTATGTTGAAGGTATTTCTTGCAGTCTTTAGAAGAAGCGGGATGACTTTCAGAGCAATTTGCGCAGAAAGTGCGGGTGCAACCGATCGGGATGTGTGGAGGTAGGTTGCAATTGTCACAGGCCGGATTATTTTTGCAGTGTTTGGCTGTATGGCCGAGAATTTGGCAAACTTTACAACGCATAGGGTTGGGTATGAATTCCCTTACGCGTGCGGTATACCACGAAATGTCAACTTTGTTAGGAAGATAATAAGAGTCGAATGACAATAGAATAACTCCGCTTGGTTGCGCTTTGCCATCTACAACTTTTGTGAACTTATATATAGCAATAACTCCTTGGGGGCTTAATTCTTTAGTAATTTCGTCAGCAGGTATATTATTAAGACATGAGGCATAAACAGTACCTTCGATAGGTTGAGGTTTTCGTGGTTCTTAAATGTTATAGAACAAATCCCATGAAGTTCTTTAGCAGATATAAATTTTTCGGCAGCTGCTTTATTTTTTACAAGCAATAGTAAGTTACTATCACGGAGAACCGTAACAGAAGTAACATCTTTGCTAATTAAATGCAATGGCGCTGTACTGCGAGACAAGAATATTCAGATAATGTTTTGTTTTCGTCTTTAGAAGAGAACAACAAATTTGGGATTTGGTTTCTGAACCGAGGGCAGTACAGGGAAGGGTAAATTAGTATGTAATGCTTTTTTCTTCTTTGCTGTAGGACTACCTGTTGCTAGCAAAGCAAACCGGTTTACCCTCGGTCAGGCGGTCCGGGAGGCATCTTTACCACACACGCGAGAGCACCACACACAAATACTTAAATGAGACACTTGCAGAACGAGTAAATTGGAAAAATAAACGAAAAGTGTTTAGCGAAAAGTCAGACTGTCTGCTCGCAATGAGAGTTAGTCGAAAACTGCTCCAGTACAAAAGTAATCGAAAATATGATAAATAATGGTTTTTTATTTCTATGCTGACACTTCTGAACGTAGTTCAATCTCTCTGAAAATCTGCATGAATAAGTTGTTTTTAATGGTTAATCAATATCTGTGTTGTTTTTTGTAAAAAACTGTACTGTAAGATGGGCTCCAGTACAAAATTAGTTGAATATAGGTTAAATAATGGTTTTTTTGTTTCTATGCTGACACTCTTGTACGTAGTCCGATCTCTCTGAAAATTTGCATGCATAAGTTGTTTTTAATAGTGAAACGATATCTTTGATATTTTGTATAAAAAAAAATTACCGTCAGATGCGCTCCAGTACAAAAAGACACGATTTTCATAGAAAACCGCTATTTGGGGAACCAGGAAAAAAATTAATTAAAATTAAAAGAATTAAAAGAAAAAATACATATAAATAAATAAAATACATATCAGAGGGGGGGAGCTGCCCTCCCCTGTTCTACCCTCGCTACGCCCATGTGTTTTTATATATGTTTTTTTATGTGTAATATGTAATATGTAATGTGTTTATATGTAATATTTTTAATATATTTTTTAATAAATTAATACATTTAACATATTTTATTTGTTTTATTTTAACACAACATTGCATTTGTGAATCAAAAATGAAAATTTTTGATATATAAAATTTTAATTTCAAGGAAAACTTAATTATATAAACATCATTAAAAGCAAATTGAATTTGTGTCAAGTGTAATATCGTGTTTCTATATTGCGGTGGTAGCATTGAGTCACCACATATATAGGGGAGAAAACTGCCCTACCCTCGCTACGCCCATGTATATTTATATGTTTAAATGCGAAAGCATTGTGTTGATTCGGAAGACGGGTGATAGTTAGTTATAGGGTGGAAAGATGGAGTAGTGTCGATGAAGATTTGATTTAAATTTACACAGATTGTAACTGCCGGGAAACACGCTCGCAGGGAGATTGTTCCACAATTTTACTGAGCGACTGAAGAACGAATTATCTCAGTAATGCGATGTTCTGTTGGGCAAAGAGGCAATGGCAAAAGGATGGGCTTGAAGAGCTGCCCGAGTGGACCTAGGAAACACACGGGCTGGTGTCGTCAGGCCATGTATCTCCCTTGAACACTTACCATGGTAGTACCTGAACAGAAGGCTTAGGCAACCAACATTGCGACGATGCCCAAGAGAGTCGAGAGAAGATGAAATATTTTCATCCCCTATCAAATATATCGCACGTCGTTGAATCCGGTCCAGAAGCTCCAAATATGATCTTGAAGAAGCTTAGAAGTTTTTCGACGGTTTTTTGAAATATTCGTACTACAGCGCACTATGGTGTTCAAGATAGAACAGAGTATATAAGTCATAAAAACTTACCGTTTCCGAAAACCTCTACATACCAACTTTCATGCAAATCAGATAAAGGGCTTAAGAGTTTCTTGAGGTTTTTTAAAATATTTGTACTCTGGTGTTCAAGATAGGACATAGTCATAAAAACTCACCGTATCCGAAAACCTCAGTACACAAATTTTCATGCAAATCGGATGAACGGTTTTGGAGATAAGTTAAAAAAACAATGCCTGGAACCCGATCGCAGCGCCCCCTACCGGGTCCAACCTTTTAACTTAATAAAAAGTAGCCTATATATTGACCGGTGGTATAAGGATCAAGATGTCAAGTTTCATTTAAATCCATCCAGTGGTTTTCGCGTGTTACTCTAACAGACAGACAGACAGAAAAAAGTTTTAAAAATGCGGTTTTTGGATCGCATTCATCGCAAAAAGAATTTCAAAAAAATATTTCATGTAGAGATTTTTTTTTTACAATTTTACTCATATATAGATAAGGCTGGGTCGATTTGCAAACCTTTGTTGCCTGGGCGATTTTCGGATCGGGCATGAAAATTTATTAAAAAAAAAAAATAAAAAAAGGAAGACGATAGGGTGCACTTTATCCTATCACATTTTCAATTTTCAAATTCTTTCTTTAGGAATTTTTTAAAAAAAATGTTTGTATATAAACGTGCATCAAAAAAATATGCCAAAAATGAAATCCTCATACCCGATTCAACCCAAAACTGGTCTCACATTTATACGTTTTTACACAAAAATTTATCGTAGAAAACTCCTAAAGAAAAAAATTCAACCACTTCAAAGTATAATATTTTTTAGAATTCGTGATATTAATTAATATTTTTGATATTGATAATCCGAATTAAATCTTATGTTTTTGAGCTCAAATTTTGGCAAGATATTCTTTTTATTCAAATAATATATGGTGTGAATTTGGGCCAAACCGGTTTACAAATATATTTTTTTTTTAAAATTGACCACAGTGCCACCCAGGGGGATCTTAAAACACAAAAAAATTTTGGAGGACCACACAAACACATGTTGTGAATATAAGGTGGTTAGCTTCAGTGGTTCCGCCGTGAGGGTTAAAAATACATACTCACCCATGTTAAGATTATACCTTGAATTTTGTGAATTTTTTTTTATGAATTTTTTACGACCAATTTTTGTATAAAAACTGGTCTGAGGTTGAATTGGGTTCGAGAATTTCATTTCTGGCATCAGTTTTGTTTTAGCTGTACGCGTTTATAAACAAAAATTTTTTGAAAAAAAGTCCTAACGAAAAAATTCACAAAATTTAAGATAGGATAGGGTAAAGTGCACCCCTATCGTTCCCCTTTTTTTCGTTTCGTTTATAACTTTTCATGCCCATTCCGAAAATTGCCCAGGCAACATCAATTTTTTTACCTCCATACAAATTAGGCTGCTAATATAGATAGATAGATTCTAGTCTGAATATCAATTTTTATATCAAATTCAGATATGAAATCCGGCCTGAAATGAAAGAGAATTTATACGTATATACTACCTAATTTCATTTTAGAATAAGGGTCTGTAAAAAGGAAGCCTGAATTATATATAAATTTCAGCCTTGAATGAAGGCATGATTATGTTTAGAAATTCAGTCATGAATTCCAGTCTGACTATTAGAGGCCTGGGCGATTTTTCTACTGGGTAGGTACTTGTCAAATCATCAAATAAGAATGAGTTGGCCTCTTAATAACCAACTGACCATGAAATCAAAAATTTCGCGATCTAATTTTATACTGCCACGTTAATAGTACTGTAAAAATTATGAAAGGTGGAGGTAAAAGAATGAAGAATCACGAAATTTCAGTTAAATATCTCAAAAATTGATACAGCTCAAAGCAACAACTGTCATTTTGTTGGAATTTTTGTAAAAGATCATCTTCGATTATTTAAAGGATATTAAAATTAGTTTTAAATCAACTTGGTCAATCATTTCATATATAAAATTCACCGGTGATTCGAATGTTGTCATTAGAATTTGTGAAAACTTAACTCTTCAGTTTTCAGCTTGTGCAAACTCCCAGTTTTTTTTTGTTCAATTTTTGTTTTCACCGCATCCATCGAAGTAGACGCAGATGATATAGAAAACGGGAATAAACTAGGGGTTAATAAATTTTATGTAAAAAATTAAAAAAAAAAGTTTGCAATCGGATGAGTTTTGGGTAAAAAAAATCCAGTTTGAATTAGTAAACCTTTTAATTATTGGTAATAATTTTTATTGTACTATTTATAACTCTTAATATTGTTTTTTGTGGTTGGATGGTAAGGCTTAATTTTTTGTTTCAGGGAAATGGTTGACCAAGTTGATTTAAAATTAAATTTTGAAAAATAACATAAAATAACGGTTTTTGCTTTTAAAAAACCGCAATTAAAAAAAAATTTAATTAATTTTAATAAAATTTCGCAATTCTTCACTCTCTTACAATCACATTTCAGAGACACTTTATTCAGATTTTAGTAGAAAATCTGACTTATCCATCTTCTATCTTCTTCTTCTTTTTCTTCTTCTTCTTCTTCTTCATCTTCTATGTATATAAATATGGATGTATGTATGTGGAAGAGTGGGTATGTGGATAGACTCCAAAACCGGCAAACCAATCTTTATGAAATTTTTAGCGATACTGAAACAACATTCTGAGAGTGTTCCTGTGAAGTTTGGTGTTGATTGGACAAGGGAGCGTGGTACCTCCCATACAACCCAAATTGGCTCTATCGCCCACAAACGAAAAAATTCTATATATTAGACGGTTTTAATCGTATAAAACTTAAATAATTAGTAATTTTCTTCATATGGTTACTATCGGTGACTGTACAAAGAATGGGCATGGCCCAACTGTATCTACGCCCGATTTATCAAAATCATGATTAGTCCTGAGTTCTACACGTTTTCATAGTGAATCTTGGTATGTAGATGCTATGGGTCCAAGTGGCAGTCACTATGTAAATATAAACGTTGTCACGCTCACTTTTACTTACTTACTTACATAGGTGGTCGTAACAACCCGTGTCCGGGTTTCGGTCGACCTCATCAGCTCTCGTCAGGCGAGTCTGCTTTACGCGCGCTTTCTCCAATCGGATACACCAAGTGCGCTTAGGGCTTCCTCAGCCTGTTCCATCCATCGGAGGCATGGTCTCCCTCGTCGTCCTACCTTTTTCGCTGGAGCTTCGTCGTCCTTACGATGGAGTACACAGGTATAACGAGCGTCTTGTAGAGTGTTAGTTTTGTCGATCGAGAGAGGGCTCTGGAACTTAGTTGCTTACTGAGCCCGTAGTAGCACCTATTAGCAATTATTGTTCTTCGCTTTATCTCCAGGCTGATTTCGTTTTTGGTATTGATGGCGGTGCCAAGGTAAATAAACTCCTTGACTTCTTCAAAGTTATAGCTGCCAGATGAAGCGTGGGAGTATAAACGCCGTGCTCCCTTGTTTGTAGACAGCATATAATTTGTTTTACCCTCATTTATCGTCAAACCCACTTTGGCTGATTCCTTTTCGATAGCGGCAAAAGCAGCGGTAACATCTCTCTTGGTTCTGCCGACAATATCAATATCATCAGCGTACGCAAGGAGCTGGACCTTTATAGAAAATGGTGCCATTACGATGCACACCGGCCTTTCGTACGATCCCCTCCATGATGATGTTAAGGAGATCGCAAGACAGTATATCGCCTTGCCTGAAACCTCTTTTGGTATTGAAGGTTTCGGAGAGGTCATTTCGTACCTTGACGGAGCTGCGTGTGTTGCTCAACGTCATTCTGCAAAGTTGATTAGACAAAGTTGAGTAGACTTTGCAGGTATACCGAACTCAGACATTGTTGCGTATAGGCAATCCCTACTCGGGCTATCGAACGCAGCTTTAACATCGACAAAGAGATGGTGTGTGCCAATTTGATATTCATGGGTTTTCTCCAGGATTTGTCGTAGCGTAGAAATCTGGTCTATGGTGGACTTACCAGGTCACACTGATACGGTCCAATCAGTGTTTTTGTAATCGACTTTAATCTTTCACACAGTACGCTTGAGAGAACCTTATATGCGATGGAAATAAGACTGATACCTCTATAACTTGCGCAGATTGTTGGGTCTCTTTTCTTAAGTATAGGGCACAGTACGCTGAGGTTCCAATCGTCGGGCATGCTTTCTTCTAGCCATATTTTGCTGATGAGCTGATGCATGCGCCTTATCAATTCATCGCCGCCGGTATTAAACAATTCAACTGACAGGCCGTCAGCACCCGCTGCTTTATTGTTTTTGAGTAGTTGGATAGCAACTCGAACCTTTTCATGGCTAGGTGGTGCTACTTCCATTCCGTCATCGTTTATTGTTGGCTCTGAACTGCGCTCTCCATGGGCGACATTGGTGGAATCGTCGCCAGTAAGTAAATTGGAGAAGTGTCGTCTCCACAATCTCAGCACACACTGCGTATCCGTATTCAGATCTCCATTTTCGTCTCTACAAGTGTATGCTCCGGGCTTGAAACCTTGGCCTAGACGCTCAACCTGTTGATAGAATTTTCGTGCATCCTTCTAGCCCTGGTATACCTCTAGTTCCTCACGCTCACGCTTTCTTGCTCTCTTTTCTTGCGTCTGAAAAGGCGCCTCTCTTCCTTCCTCTTTTCGCGGTAGTTTTCTCGCACGGCTCGCATTGCAGCTGACTGCAGCGTTTTTCTATGTGCGGCGTTTTTTACTGCAGTCGCAATGCGACACTCCTGATCATACCATTGGTTCCGAGGTTGCGGGCGTCGTAAACCAATGACTTCTTCAGCGGCAGCGCGCATGGAGTGGGATATATGCGCCCAAAGTCCGCCGGCGTCGTCGGGTCCAGAGGTTGGTTGGTTGAGCTTAACCGAGAGTTGAGCGGAGTAGGCTTCGGCAGTCCGTTGTAATTGCAGCTTAGCGACACCTAGCTTTCGTTGCATTCCTGTGCGTATGTTCTTTGCATTGCATAATCGCATGCGGATCTTGGCTGCAACAAGATAATGGTCGGAGTCAATGTTGACCCCCCGAAATGTACGCACATCTAGAACACTAGAGGCATGCCTTCCGTAGATTACAACATGATCAATTTGGTTTCGCGTTTTTTGATCCGGGGACAGCCAGGTGGCCTTGTGGATGTCGAGGTGCTTAAATCTGGTGCTACTAACTACCATGTTTCGCGCCGCGGCGAAGTCGATCAGTCTTAGACCGTTGTTCGTGGAGGTCTCATGAAGACTGAACTGACCGAAAGTGGGGCCAAAGATGCCTTCCCTTCCGACTTTCGCATTAAAATCGCCGAGGACTATTTCCACGTCATGGACCGGAAGGTGGTCGTATACGTCCTCAAGACTAGCGTAGAAAGCGTCTTTGACGGCTTCGTCCTTTTCCTCCGTCGGGGCGTGCGCCCAAATAAGGCTGATGGAGAAAAATTTTGCCTTGATGCGGATCGTGGCCAATCTTTCGTTCACAGGTGTGAACCGGGAAACAAGGTGGTGTATATTCCGGCTAATAACGAATCCACATCCAAATTCGCGCCTCTCCGCATGGCAGCTGTAGTAGATATCACAGTGTGCTTGTTTAGAGCAGCCTTGCCATTTCCATCGCATTTCCTGTATGGCGGTGATGTCAGCCTTTATTGTTTTGAGGGCTTTCGCCAGTTGGATAATGGCACCTTCCCTATAAAGGGTGCGGACATTCCAGGTACATATCCGTAAATCATTGTCCGTTTTTCGTTTGCGGTGGTCATCAACGTAATTGGGGTTCTTATCCGAGGCTGGTTTAGTTTTCATTGGGCAGTAGTAACGGGGCGGGACCAAAACCCTGCGCACATTCCATGTTTAAGGTCTATGGAGCGACCCGCCGCTCAAATTAGCCGTCAAACTGACGGATGCCAGTTTGCCGTTGCCCAGGGAACACCACGTGGAGGTTTGAGTCGACTTGAGACGATTTCGACATGGATAAGGATGGACTCGCCAGGTTGAGGCTGTCAGACACGTTGCCATGTGAAGGTTCGCCCCCTGTCACGCCCACTTTTACCACCCACAAATCAGTAAAAATGCTTTATATCAGACGGCTATTGCCGTAGAAGACTAAGATTTGGTAATTTAGTACATATGGTCACTGTCGGCATCTGTTTAAAATGGGCATGGCCACACCATATATACGCCCACTTCTTCGAAATCATGCTTTTTCCTGAAATGTACACGTTTTGATAGTAACACTTGATATGCAGGTGCTCTAAGTGGCATTCAATATATACATTAGGTTGTATCAAAATGTATGGACCTAAGTTAACACGCAATTCCACCCATAAATAATGAAATATGACGGAAAGACAATGCAGAAATTTTTTTTTTTTTAATGAATTCCTGGTACCCCAAATAGCGGTTTTCTATGAAAATCGTGTCTTTTTTTACTGGGACCCATCTAACGGTAATTTTTTTATAAAAAACACTAAAGATATCGATTCACTATTAAAAACAACTTATGCATGCAAATTTTTAGAGAGATCGGACTGCGTACAAGACTGCCAGCATAGAAACAAAAAAAAAAACATTATTTCACCTATATTCAACTAATTTTGTACTGGAGCCCATCTTACAAAAACTGATACACACAGATATTGATTAACCATTAAAAACAACTTATTCATGCAGATTTTCAGAGAGATCAAACTACGTTCAGATGCGCCAGCATAGAAATTAAAAAAACATTATTTACCATTTTTTCGATTATTTTTGTACTTGAGCACATGTTAAGGTACACTTTGTTACAAAAACCCCCATAGCTCTCAATTAACCACATAAAATAACTTATGCAGGCAAATTTTCCAAGAGATCAAACTCGTACAGTGGTAGCAGGTACAACATTTTTTCTTTTAATGAGGGTTTAGTTTAGCTTATGTTCTTGATCTGCCTGTTATAAAATTTCACAACTACCTGATCTGTCTATGTTCGAAGCAGCATATATTATTGTTTGCTTTTGCAAGAAACAAAAAAAATATGGAACAAATTTTTAGAGATTTCAAGCTGGTACGAGCCCGACCTCAGAAAATAAGATGAGTCTTTTTTTCAAAAAAACTTCTCACGCCTTCTATGGTTTAATATCAACGAATTGTTGGTGCCAAAGCATGGAATCGTGAAAAGAAGTAAACAAAGAGCGCAACAAAAAGTCTTTGCAGAATTAATGTAGTCAATTTTTTTAACCTTTGCTTTGTGCTAAGAAGTAGAAAAACATTGCTTTTTAAATTGGAAAGCACACAACTGCAATTCCGCTTTGGTTTTAGCAGAAGGTGTGCTTATAAGATTTTCTAAGTTAATGGACTGCATGAGCCACAGAAGATTACTGATGTGTTGGTGTAGCGACCAACGAAACAGCTGTCTAATCTGCTGGTGGTTGTTCTGTAAAGAACATTGTTGTTGTGGCAACCTGTTGCTTCATGGAATTGCTTGGCATTAAGCCCACATATGTAATTCTTTAAAATTAATTTTTTTAAGAATTGCTACAAACAAAATATAAATCAAGCAAGGCAGTTTTTTGATTTACCGATTTCTTGACAACTTTTGCACTGAAGCTACCTTAGCTAATCTTAAACACTAGAAGCTGATAATGTAACTATACCTAAAGCTGATTGCCTTGAAAAATATACGAATAGTCGTGTGTAAACATTATATTGTTTATTTCAAAATGAATTAATTTAACAAAGTAGCTGTCATATTAGGTCATATTAGCTGTCACAATTATTATTACTTTTTCAATTTAACAGAAATCTTTTTTTTTGTGTCAAACTTGGGACGCTTCGATCGTGCCAAGATTGCATCACCAATCTTTGCAAGTTTTTCGATGCTTTCTTATGACATTCTACGGGTGTTTGGTGGTTCGGTATAGCACAAATTCTAATGAATCCCGCTGTAGTAGTTTTAGCAACAGAACCTGATGTTTGGAAGACGATAAGTGCGAAATTTGTCCGAATTCTTCTTCGAACTTCAGTAGATACAATATGGGGGTTCTGGGCCAAGAGGCGCGGAGGCGCAAGCCGATGACGTCATGCCCGGCACTCAAGTATGAATGGATTTCTGCTTGTGCTGGTGGACGGACAGACAAAAAACCGCAAGTTGTTTTTGCTTTAAGCGTTGATCATAATTTTATACACTACATTATCGGTAGTGGTAGTCAAGCGAGTTCTTATCAGTGTTTGTATGTTTCGTTTTTTTTCTTAACCCTCGAATGCCTAATAGCAATGACTCAAATTCTGAGCGACGAGCTTAGCTTAAATGGTATGACTGGCTTTATGAAAATATATGCATTATTATGGGTTGAAGCAATTTAGGTACGGCGAAGGTTGAAGGGTTAAAGAAATGTGGATAAATTTATCATAATGGTGCTAAGTATAATGTGCGTGTATTAGATTTGTGTAAGTAGTTTGTATATTAGATGACAACCATTAAAAAACATGGGCGCATATAAATATCTATTCGTCAGTTGGGGGACATCGGGGTAACAAGCCCCCGCCTCCCCCACAGATGCAGAAACATCGATGCAGAACATTTTAGAAGTCGACTTATGTTATTGTATGCCGATGACGTCACCCATCCCCATCCCGATACGGATTTTAATTTAATTTCATTTCAATTTCAATACTAATTTCAAGGTTAAAGTGATAAGAGCCAAGCTTCATAGTAAGCGCACTCATAACCCGCAAGTTCAATATAAGGCAGCAATGTAGAAGTTCAACATGTTTTTGTGTTACTTCTAAAATAATTTTGGCGTGTTACATCAAGAACAATAAGTGGTGCAATAGCCTTGAATCCAACGACATCTAGCAATGGTTGAGATTCCCGTATATAATAACTTTGTTGAAATTTTGTATACATATCATATAGTACAGCATACTGTCCCATTTCAAAGCGACTATTTAAATCATCATAGGGATATGATTCAGAGTTTATATATATATACTTTTAAATTAGATATATTACAATGATCAAATTTATTTCCTTCCTGTTTACTTCTTTCTCTTTGTAAGCCGATTATAAGAAATCATGGTTTTTAATTTTGCGGTGAAAGCTTTACCTTCCATAAAACTTTTGTTTCCTTTGATAGTGTAGGATTTATATGATAGTCCCAACTTCTAAACGCCATTGGTATTACCAAAATTTCGTTTTTAATAATCTTGTACATTTCCAATTTTGCAAAGTAACCCAACCCGCGTTTTTTAATGCGGCACTTTCAGCTTTATTCAATGATACGAAATTTTTCATGGTTGATGAAATTGCAACATTTCGTGTACGATCAACTTCAAAACCATTAATTTCATATCGAATTTCATCGAACAGATATGAAACAAAGTTGTTTTTAAATTTCACACCTGTTGTTACTGTATCATTTCCTCCTTCCTGTTTTACTATAAACCCATGATTGTAAATCATACTCTCACTTGGTAAGACAAAAAGATACTGATTTTGAATGGGTATACGAATCTCATCGTCATTGTTAAACGATTTTTGGTATGGAAAGTAAGTATTATAGTCTCTTTTTATAATACTCTCATCGTACATAGGTTGTTGAAGTACATTGAGTATTTCATTCATATTGAATTATTGGTTGATTGATTATCGATATTATGATTGACTAGCTTATACCCGGCGCGCTTCGCTGCGCTCAGCGCTTATTCCCTAAAAGAGGGCGTAGCTTCAGTGAAGCCATGCTTTTATAGTAACTTCGTACCGAGTTTCATTGATGTGTGACTTATTTCGAAAGCTATACCGAAAATTTTGGGTGCGGAATAAGACCGCGCCCCTCGACCCTCGCCCAACACCCATAATATGTTACCTGTGGAACGGAATGTGTAAATTGAGGTCGAATACTAAATTCCTAGGCTGTGCGACCTATAATTCCAAAACTGTTTGATATCGAACATTTTAGGTGTGTGTAAGGTGCCTTTTACGATCGGCACCAGACTTCACAGGAACCTTCTCAAGGCTTTGGTATAAAAATTGGCTTAGCGGTTTCGAACTCTTTACGTGATATACATATATACCCACACACGTATATACATTCAGTCGCCTCACGCTCTTTAGGAAAAAAATTGTTCAGTCCGGTTCTTCAAAATAAACCATGGCGTATGTTATGATGATCCCCAAAATATTTCGACGAAAAATATTGGCTGGTATGGTAGTTAAAAAAAAACGGTCAGAAATAAGAGTTATGATAAAGTTCTTTTGCATCAAAAAATCTTACATTTTTCCCGTTGGACCAAAGATAATGCGGATTTTTATGGATTGTTTTAACTTTTTCCATATTATTTTCACTAAAATTCAAACGAAATTTTTCCTATACTACTTTAAGTCAAATAAATTGTAAAATGTAAAAAATGTGTAAATTTTTTTGTAATTTCATTCAATTTAGTTCTTCACTTTACACTATATTTTATCATCAATAGATAATTTATTTGACTAAAAGTAACATGGCAAAACAAAAAAATAAAATTAATTTGAATTTTAGTGAAAGTAATTAAAAAAAAAAGTTAAAAAAGTAATGAAAATCTGCATTATCTCTCGTCCGACTGTAAAAATTTAAAATTTATTGGTGCAGATTGGAAGAACTTTTTCATTACTATTATTTCTGACCGTTTGTTATTTTAAACTAACACACCATTAAATATTTTTATAAAAAACTCGATTTTTAGAGCATTATTCAAACCATTGCGTGGCATACTGGTTGAGGTGCGTGCCTTGAATGCCATAGAACCCAGGTTCGAATACCACCTGACATAGGAAGTTTTTTCAATTAAATTAATTTTTCTGTTCGGCCGCCATCTCTATGCAGACAATGGCAAACTTCAGAGAGTAAAAACTGGCATGAAAAGCTTCTTGAGAACATAAGCCGTTCGGAGTCGGCATAAAACTTGTAGATTCAGTTCTCGATCATTTGTGTTCAAACGGTCGAAGTATTTTCAAGGGCTGAAATGGCCATTTCGTTTTTGTTTTTTTTTTCTTTTTTATTTCAAACTATTCCAGCTCACGGATGGCTATTCCTACAGTCGAAATATTTGGGGAATCATCACAACATTAAGCATTATTTTGAGGAACCGACTTGTTCACCTTTTCTTTTTGTGAGGAGCCTTATTATACATACATACATTTTTTACAGATAGATAGATGAGCAGATAAAGTAGTCATGGCAACATTTATATATATAGTGACCGCCACTTGGTCCCATTGCACCTACGTACCAAGTTTCACTATCAAAACACGTACAGCTCAGAAATTAAAATGATTTTTGAAAAGTCGTCGTAGATAACGTGCGAAACGCCCATTTTTTAAGGGTTTTGGCAGTAACCATATGAACTAATCTACCAAATTTTAGTCTTTTACTCTAAAAAAAGTCTGATATACATCCTTTTTATAGATTTGTGGGCGTTTAAAGTAGGCGTGTCAACATTTATATATAAAGTGAACGCCAATTTGACCCATAGCACCTACATACCAAGTTTGTCTATCAAAACGTTCACATCTCAGGAATTAAAATTATTTCTAACCGATAGCCCTGGCAGCTAGTGCTGACTTAGTTATAATTTTTAAATTGTAATTAACTATAGTACATTAAAAAAATAAGTAAATAAATAAATTAAATAAAATTATTTCTGAAGAGTGGGCACAGATATAGTGCTACCATGCACATTTTTTGCAAAGCTGTCGAGAGTAAGCGTATGAACTTAGTTACCAAATTTTAGTATTTAACGATGATAATCGTCTGATTTAAAGTAGTTCTATTAATTTGTGGATCAAAAAAAAAAAATCAAGTGGCGGCCGTGGCGTAGTGGGTAGAGTGTGTGGCCCATACGCGAGAACACCCTGGTCCGAATCCCACCTGACACGGAAAGTTTTTCAATTGAATTAATTTTTCTGTTCGGCCGTCACCTCTCTGCAGACAATGACAAACCTCAGAGAATAAAAACTGCCATGAAAAGCTTCTTGAGAACATAAGCCGTTCGGAGTCGACATAAAACATGTAGGTCCAGTTCTCGATCATTTGTGTTCAAACATTCCACAACACTCACAACACAATTGATCATAAGAAGCTCGGTCAAAGTGCTTTCAAGGACTGAAATTGGCCATTTCGTTTTGTTTTTTTTTTTGTGGGTGGTACAATTGGGCGTTGCAAATTTTATATATATATATATATTGACTGCCACTTAGAGCACCTGCATATCAAGTGTTACTATCAAACTTGTGCAACTCAGGAATAAGCATGATTTTGAAAAAGTGGGCGCAGATATGGTGCGACCACGGCCCTTTTTTAGCAGTTGCCGACTGTGACCATATGAACTAAATTACCAAATCTTAGTCTTCTACGGCAAAATCCGTCTGATATAAAGTATTTTTACTGATTTGTGGGCGGTAAAAATGGGCGTGACAACATTTATATTTGCATAGTGACTGCCACTTGGACCTATAGAACCGGCATACCAAGATTCACTATCAAAACGTGTACAACTCAGGAATAAGCATGCTTTTGATAAAGTGGGCGTAGATATAGTGGGGCCATGACCATTTTTTGTATATTGGCCGACAGTAACCATACGAACTAAATTACCAAATTTTAGTCTTCTACGGCGAAAACCGTCTAATATAAAGCATTTTTACTAATTTGGGGGCGGTAAAAGTGGGCGTGAAAACATTTCTATTTACATAGTGCCTGCCACTTGGACCTTTAGAACCTGCATACCAAGATTAACTATCAAAACGTGTACAACTCAGAAATAAGCATGATTTCGATGAAGTGGGCTTAGATATAGTGCGGCCATGCCCATGTTTTGTACATTGGCCGACAGTAACCATACGAACTAAATTACCAAATCTTAGTCTTCTACGGCAAAATCCGTCTGATATAAAGCATTTTTACTAATTTGGGGGCGGTAAAAGTGGGTGTGAAAACTTTTCTATTTACATAGTGCCTGCCACTGGTACCTTTAGAACCTGCATACCAAGATTCACTATCAAAACGTGTACAACTCAGGAATAAGCATGATTCCGATAAAGTGGGCGTAGATATAGTGCGGGCACGCCCATTTTTTGTATATTGGCCGAGAGTAACCATACGAACTTAATTTCCAAATCTTAGTCTTCTACGGCAAAAGCCCTCTGATATAAAGCATTTTTACTTATTTGTGGGCGGTAAAAGTGGGCGTGAAAACATTTCTATTTACATAATGCTTGCCACTTGGACCTTTAGAACCTGCATACCAAGATTCACTATCAAAATGTGTACAACTCAGGAATAAGCATGATTCCGATAAAGTGGGCGTACATATAGTGCGTGCACGCCCATTTTTTGTATATTGGCCGACAGTAACCATACGAACTAAATTACCAAATCTTAGTCTTCTACGGCAAAATCCGTCTGATATAAAGCATTTTTACTAATTTGGGGGCGGTAAAAGTGGGTGTGAAAACTTTTCTATTTACATAGTGCCTGCCACTGGTACCTTTAGAACCTGCATACCAAGATTCACTATCAAAACGTGTACAACTCAGGAATAAGCATGATTCCGATAAAGTGGGCGTAGATATAGTGCGGGCACGCCCATTTTTTGTATATTGGCCGAGAGTAACCATACGAACTTAATTTCCAAATCTTAGTCTTCTACGGCAAAAGCCCTCTGATATAAAGCATTTTTACTTATTTGTGGGCGGTAAAAGTGGGCGTGAAAACATTTCTATTTACATAATGCCTGCCACTTGGACCTTTAGAACCTGCATACCAAGATTCACTATCAAAACGTGTACAACTCAGGAATAAGCATGATTCCGATAAAGTGGGCGTATATATAGTGCGTGCACGCCCATTTTTTGTATATTGGCCGACAGTAACCATACGAACTAAATTACCAAATCTTAGTCTTCTACGGCAAAAGCCGTCTGATATAAAGCATTTTTACTTATTTGTGGGCGGTAAAAGTGGGCGTGACAACGTTTATATTTACATAGTGACTGCCACGTGTATGCATAGCACCTGCATATCAAGATTCACTGTCAAAACTTGAAAATATCATGAATTAAAATTAGTGCTGAAAAGTGGGCGTATATATAGTGTGACCACGCCTATTTCTTGTACAGTCACCGAAAGTAACCATCTGAACAAAATTACCAAATTTAGGTTTTATATGATTAAAACCGTCTGATATATAGCAATTTTTTTGGTTTGTGGGCGATAGAGCCAATTTGGGTTGTATGGGAGGTACCACGCCCCCTTGCCCAATCAACACCAAACTTCACAGGAACACTTCCCGAATGTTGCTTTAGTATCCCTAAAAATTTCATAAAGTTTGGTTCGGTGGTTTTGGAGTCTATACGTGATATACACACATATCCACATACCCACATACCCACATACCCACATACATACATTCATTTTTATATATATAGATGACTTATTTCGAAAGCTATACCGAAAATTTTGGGTGCGGAAAAAGTACCACGCCCCTCGTCCAACACCCATAAAATGTTACCTGTGCAACGGCATGTGTAAATTGAGGTCGAATACTGAATTCCGAGGCTTTGCGACCTATAATTACAAAACTGTTCGAAATCGAAAATTTTAGGTGTATTTACGATCGGCAACAGACTTCACAGGAACCCTCTCAACGCTTTGGTATAAAAATTGGCTTAGCGGTTTCGAAGCCTTTACGTGATATACACATATACCCACATACGTATATACATTAAGTCGCCTCACGCTCTTTAGAAAAAAATTTGTTCAGTCTCGTTCTTCAAAATAATCCATGGCTTATGTTATGATGATCCACAAAATATTGCGACTAAAAATATTGGCTGGTATGGCAGTTAGAAAAAAAAAAGAAACGGTCAGAAATAAGAGTAATGGAAAAAATGTTGCATCAAAAAATCTTATATTTCCGTTGGACCAAAGATAATGCGGATTTTATGGATTGTTTTAACTTTTTTTCATATTATTTTCACTAAAATTCAAACGAATCTTTTCCTAAACTAATTTTAGTCAAATAAATTGTACAATGTAAAAAATGTGTACATTTTTTTGTAATTTCATTCAATTTAGCAATTCACTTTACACTTTATTTTATCATCCATAGATAATTTATTTGAATAAAAGTAAAATGGCAAAACAAAAAAAAAAATTTAATTTGCATTTTAGTGAAAATAATACAAAAAAAAAAGTTAAAAAATTTAAATTTATAGAGTAGAGTAAAAATTTAAAATTTATTAGTGCAGATTGGAAGAACTTTTTAATTACTATTATTTCTGACCGTTTGTTATTTTTAACTACCGCGCCAGTAAATATTTTTATAAAAAACTCGGTTTTTACAGAATATTTCAAACCATTCCGTGGCATACTGGTTGACGTGCGAGGCTTGTATACCATAGAACCCAGGTTCGAATTCTATCTGACACAGAAAGTTTTTTCAATTGAATTAATTTTTCTGTTCGGCCGCCATCTCTACGCAGACAATGGCAAACCTCAGAGAGTAAAAACTGGCATGAAAAGCTTCTTGAGAACGTAAGCCGTTCGGAGTCGGCATAAAACATGTAGGTCCAGTTCTCGATCAATTGTGTTCAAACATTCCACAACACTCACAACACAATTGATCATAAGAAGCTCGGTCAAAGTACTTTCAAGGACTGAAATTGGCCATTTCGTTTTTTTTTTGTGGGTGGTACAAGTGGGCGTGGCAAATTTTATATATATATATTGACTGCCACTTAGAGCACCTGCGTAGATATGGTGCGACTACGCCCATTTTTAAACAGTTGCCGACAGTGACCATATGAACTAAATTACCAAATCTTAGTCTTCTACGGCAAAAGCCGTCTGATATAAAGCATTTTTACTGATTTGTGGGCGGTAAAAGTAGGCGTGACAACGTTTATATTTACAAAGTGACTGCCACTTGCACCCATAGCACCTGCATACGAAGATTGGCTATGCAGGCTAAAGTGGGCGTAGATATAGTGCGGCCATGCCCATTTTTTATACATTGACCGACAGTAACCATATGAACTAAATTACCAAATCTTAGTCATCTACGGCAAGAGCCGTCTGATATAAACCATTTTTACTGATTTGTGGGCGGTAAAAGGGGGCGTGACAACATTTTTATTTACATAATGACTGCCAGTTGCACCCAGAGCACCTGCATACCAAGATTGGCTATGAAAACGTGTACAACTCAGGAATAAGCATGATTTCGATAAAGTGGGCGTAGATATAGTGCGGCCATGCCCATTTTTTATACATTGGCCGACAGTAACCATACGATCTAAATTACCAAATCGTAGTCTTCTACGGCAAAATCCGTCTGATATAAAGCATTTTTACTGATTTGTGGGCGGTAAAAGTGGGCGTGACAACGTTTATATTTACATAGTGACTGCCACTTAGATCCATAGCACCTGCATACTAAGATTCACTATCAAAACGTGTACAACTCAAGAATAAGCATGATTCCGATAAAGTGGGCGTAGATATAGTTCGGCCACGCCCATTTTTTGTATATTGGCGGAGAGTAATCATATAAACTAAATTATCAAATCTTAGCCTTCTATGGCAAGAGCCGTCTGATATAAAGCATTTGTACTTATTTGTGGGCGGTAAAAGTGGGCGTGACAACGTTTATATTTACATAGTGACTGCCACTTGTATGCATAGCACCTGCATATCAAGATTCACTATCAAAACTTGAACATTTTAGGAATTAAAATAATTGCTGAAAAGTGGGCGTAGATATAGTGTGACCACGCCCATTTTTTGTACAGTCACCGAACGTAACCATCTGAACAAAATAACCAAATTTAAGTTTTATATGATTAAAACGTCTGATATATAGCAATTTTTTTGGTTTGTGGGCGATAGAGCCAATTTGGGTTGTATGGGAGGTACCACGCCCCCTTGCCCAATCAACACCAAACTTCACAGGAACACTTCCCGAATGTTGCTTCAGTATCCCTCAAAATTTCATAGAGTTTGGTTCGGTGGTTTTGGAGTCTATACGTGATATACACACATATCCACATACCCACATACCCACATACCCACATACCCACATACATACATTCATTTTTATATATATAGATTGATTAATTATCGATCAGTTTTAGCAGGTAGCTGTTACAAGTACAAACCAGTTTTAGCAGGTAGCTGTTTAACAGTACAAACCAGTTTAAGCAGGTAGCTGTTTAACAGTACAAACCAGTTTTAGCAGGTAGCTGTTTAACAGTACAGATCAGTTTTAGCAGTTGGCTGTTGAATAGTACAGATCAGTTTTAGCAGTTATCTGCTAACCAGTTTTAGCAGTTATCTGCTAACTGATCTTACCAAGTGAGAGTATGATTTACAATCATGGGTTTATAGTAAAACAGGAAGGAGGAAATGATACAGTAACAACAGGTGTGAAATTTAAAAACAACTTTGTTTCATATCTGTTCGATGAAATCCGATATGAAATTAATGGTTTTGAAGTTGATCGTACACGAAATGTTGCAATTTCATCAACCATGAAAATTTCGTATCATTGAATAAAGCTGAAAGTGCCGCATTAAAAAACGCGAGTTGGGTTACTTTGCAAAATTGGAAATGTACAAGATAATTAAAAACGAAATTTTGGTAATACCAATGGCGTTTAGAAGTTGGGACTATCATATAAATCCTATACTATCAAAGGAAACAAAAGTTTTATGGAAGGTAAAGCTTTCACCGCAAAATTAAAAACCATGATTTCTTATAATCGGCTTACAAAGAGAAAAAAGTAAACAGGAAGGAAATAAATTTGATCATTGTAATATATCTAATTTAAAAGTATAAATATATAAACTCTGAATCATATCCCTATGATGATTTAAATAGTCGCTTTGAAATGGGACAGTATGCTGTACTATATGATATGTATACAAAATTTCAACAAAGTTATAATTATAATTATAATTATAATTATAAAAAAGTTATAATAACATAATTATAATATAATTAATTATATACGGGAATCTCAACCATTGCTAGATGTCGTTGGATTCAAGGCTATTGCACCACTTATTGTTCTTGATGTAACACGCCAAAATTATTTTAGAAGTAACACAAAAACATGTTGAACTTCTACATTGCTGCCTTATATTGAACTTGCGGGTTATGAGTGCGCTTACTATGAAGCTTGGCTCTTATCACTTTAACCTTGAAATTAGTATTGAAATTGAAATGAAATTAAATTAAAATCCGTATCGGGATGGGGATGGGTGACGTCATCGGCATACAATAACATAAGTCGACTTCTAAAATGTTCTCGACGTTTCTGCATCTCGAAGCTTCTAGAAACTTTTTGACTCTTCTTGGCATTGGCTTAGGTTAGGTTGATTCTGAAGTATTATTTGTATACTTCAAATATTTACGCTATTTGATATCTCCCTTTCTCTCTTTCTTTCTCTCTCACACCATTCGCTTCGGCATACAGTGACATAAGTCGACTTCTAAAATGTTCTCGACGTTTCTGCATCTCGAATCTTCTAGAAACTTTTTGACTCTTCTTGGCATTGGCTTAGGTTAGGTTGATTCTGAAGTATTATTTGTATACTTCAAATATGTACGCTATTTGCTATCTCCCTTTCTCTCTTCCTTTCTCTCTCTCACACCATTCGCTTCGGCATACAGTGACATAAGTCGACTTCTAAAATGTCGATGTTTCTGCATCTCGAAGCTTCACAGACTCCTGAATTTACATAAAATATAAGCCAGAGGCGGAGAAGTTGCTGGGTGTAAGTGTAAGTGATTAAGCGGGGCTTGTTACCCCGATGTCCCCCAACTGACGAATAGATATTTATATACGCCCATGTTTTTTAATGGTTGTCATCTAATATACAAACTACTTACACAAATCTAATACACGCACATTATACTTAGCACCATTATGATAAATTTATCCACATTTCTTTAACCCTTCAACCTTCGCCGTACCTAAATTGCTTCAACCCATAATAATGCATATATTTTCATAAAGCCAGTCATACCATTTAAGCTAAGCTCGTCACTCAAAATTTGAGTCATTGCTATTAGGTATTCGAGGGTTAAGAAAAAAAAACGAAACATACAAACACTGATAAGAATTCGCTTGACTACCACTACCGATAATATAGTGTATAAAATTATGATCAACGCTTAAAGCAAAAACAACTTGCGGTTTTTTGTCTGTCCGTCCACCAGCACAAGCAGAAATCCATTCATACTTGAGTGCCGGGCATGACGTCATCGGCTTGCGCCTCCGCGCCTCCTGGCCCAGAACCCCCATATTGCATCTACTAACTTCATACGTGCTTGCAAAATTTTTGTGTAGCTCATAGATCGTATATTACGATCGTCATCAAAAATCATAGCCAGCAACAAATTTTTTGGATGCGAAAAGTAGCAATTGTTTTAACAAACACTGTCAACAATTTTCCGATAATTTGAAGGCAAATATCTTGAATTTCTTAACAAATTAAAAAAGTGGACGCTGCCGCGCGTAACGGAATACTGATATTTAATGTTGAAATACATTGGAACCCACACCCGAATAATGTATGTTCCCAATTCCTGTAAGTCTTGCGTTGGTTGCGCTTGTGACACGAAATAGCTCAAAACTCTAATGGCTTTTGTGAGCCAACACGCGTGATGGATGCGTCCCAGTTTTTTATTAGCTAAAGTCGTCGAACTTTATGCCTGTCGCTACTGTAGATGCTATATCAAACAAATATTTTTGATCGGTACTTTCGACAGTAATTCCGATATTTGGTTGCTACTCCCTCAACAAATGGAATCGCTTTAAAATTTGCAATCTAAAGAAATAAATAGAAATAAAAAAACTATCTAAGTCAGTATATGAGAAATAATTAAAAATAAGGTTTATTGCCCTACTTTGTGTAGACAGAATAACTATTTAGTACGCACCGTATTTTCTACGCTTATATTGCTTTGGATATCTTGCCAGTTGTTGTAGCTGGTCCAGTTCTAAACGAAGAATCATTTTTTGCAAATAAATGGCGAAATGGCAATTCAATAAAATGTAGCATGAAAATGAACCAATGTAACGGTCTATTCAGATCAACCTCCAAACAGCGTATAATTATATTGTTGATGACGGTGTTTTTCACTTCGCCATCAGAACAAGCACCAATTAAGTACGATATACGTATATTGTGATCCTATGTTTTGAAAAAGTTCAAAACAATTTCGGCAGTGGATAGTGCTGTCGAATTACCTCAAATTGGGGCAGCGCCCAAGAGTTATGAATATGACTGCTTTAGAATGGTTTAATGGGTTTCGTCGATTATTAGCGGATGGCGCGTTCCAACATCCGTTTTCTCCAGGGTAAGGGTTTTGTCTCTTCTTTCGTCGAATGCAAAAACTTTAATATTACAACTACAAATGTTTTCCTGCATTACTTTTCCTTGGTTTGCCTCTCTTTCGTGAACAACTTTATTTTTATCGATAATTATAGGCTTTCCAGTTCTTTCGAATTTTAATTTAAAATTGGGTTTCATTGACAAATCTTTTATAAGCGATAATGCTAAAGCAGCAGCTACTCGATAAGAAATTTTGTATCGATCACATTCTAATGCAAAGTTTGGCAAACACCTCGCCGGAAGCAGGCGCTGTTTATGAGCGTGTTGGGGTATTAAACGCGCTTGTGCTTGGTAAGTAATCGCTTTCGCTGGTCAGCTCAAAATTGTCTCTTAAAGTGTAAGCCTCCAAGTTTGCTGATACTAGTCCCTCCATACGCGTTGAAATTAACAATCGACGCTCGCCACGTTGGTCAAAAATTAAATCGACTTTCTTTTATGGAATTTAGTATTGGACGCTGCACAAACACTCATCATTGAGACTATTTATTAAATGTGGAATATTCGCACGAGTTTTATGTTTTATTATATCCTGATAAGTCGCAGCGACTTTGTTGACTTTTTTATGATTCCATTCGATGATATAATTGGTATTGCAGTTTTTTCCATATATCGATAATTTCATATGAGACGAGGCTAGAAAAGTTTTCCAACGATAACCATTGTTTTGAAGTTTGGCCGCGAACCTCACTTGATGCCAGTTGTATTCGACGCAAGATATCTGCTTTAGTTGGCAATTTTTAGTTGTTTAAGATACTCGGCTTACCCAGAATAAAAATATCTTCTTCACAGAGAACAGTTTCAACCGCCGTTGCTATTGTTGCACTAGATGCCGAAGCCATTGATTCATTAATTTCAGTGTTTATAATTTCTATTTCATTTGTTGCCATTTTTTAATTTTCTTAACACACTCACACAAATGAATATGTATATATACTTATACTTATATATGTATGTATATTTAACTTTTTCAGTGTTATCTTATAAACCTTCATGGTTTACTTTCGTTATTTCCAAAGTTTTTGATTCCCCTAAAAAGATGATCCTAAATGTTGTGTATTTATTTTCTCGTACAGAAGATCCTCGCCAAAGTCTTCCTTGTTTTTGTGTTTTATAAATATACTTTTTCACAAGGTTTTTCAATTTGTTTCTGTGAATGTTTAAAGAAGGTATTCTCACAGGAGACAGTGTTAATAAACTAATAATAAGAATACCAAAACAAAACAATCTTATAAAAAATTAACCTTTTTGAAGATACAAAAGCTACAAATTAACCTAATAGGTAGAAGAGGTACTTGTAAAATTTTATAACAGGCAGATCAGAAACTTAAGCTAAGCTGGACCCTTATTAAAAGAAAGAATGTTCTACCTGCCAACACTGTACGTGTATTATGTCTTGGAAAATTTGCATGCATAAGTTATTTTAAGTGGTTAATTGATTTCTATGGGGGTTTTGGGGGTTATGGGCTCCAGTACAAAAGTAGTCGAAAATATTGCAAATAATGGTTTTATAATTTTTATGCCTACACCAATGTACGTATTTGATGTCTTGGAAAATTTGCATGCATAAGTTATTTTAAGTGGTTAATTGAGTTCTATGGGGGTTTTTGTAAAAAAGTGTACCTTAAGATGGGCTCCAGTACAAAAGTAGTCGAAAATATTGCAAATAATGGTTTTTTAATTTTTATGCTGACACCACTGTACGTATTTGATCTCTTGGAAAATTTGCATGCATAAGTTATTTTAAGTGGTTGAGTTCTATGGGGGTTTTTGTAAAAAAGTGTACCTTAAGATGGGCTCCAGTACAAAAGTAGTCGGAAATATTGCAAATAATGGTTTTTTAATTTTTATGCTGACACCACTGTAAGTAGTTGATCTCTTGGAAAATTTGCATGCATAAGTTATTTTAAGTAGTTAAATGAGATCTATGGGGGTTTTTGTAAAAAAGTGTACCTTAACATGTGCTCCAGTACAAAAGTAATCGAAAATATGGTAAATAATGGCTTTTTGTTTCTATGCTGACACTTCTAAACGTAGTTCGATCTCTCTGAAAATCTGCACGACTAAGTTATTTTTAATGTTTAATCAATTGCTTTCTTTTTTTTTTTTTTGTACAAAAACTGTACTGTAAGATGGGCTCCAGTACAAAATTAGTTCAATATAGGTTAAATAATGGTATTTTGCTTCTATGCTGACACTTTTGTACGTTGTCCGATCTCTCTGAAAATTTGCATGCATAAGTATTAAAAAAAAAAAATTACCGTTAGATGGGCTCCAGTACAAAAAGACACGATTTTCATAGAAAACCGCTATTTGGGGAACCAGGAATTCATTAAAAAAAAAAAAATATATTTTCAGCAATTTCTTTCCGTCCTATTTCCTTATTTATGGGTGGAATTGGGTGTTCATTTTTCGATACACCCTAATATATATATATATATATAAAATTTGCCACGCCCACTTGTACCATCCACAAAAAAAAAAAAAAAAATAAAATGGCCAATTCCAGCCCTTGAAAGGGCTTTGACCTGTGACGATTAAGGTTCAAGACTTTTGAATTTTAACGCCACAACGAGACCCGTGGTGAACATCGCCACGCCCACCTATTTAGCATTTGTTTTTTTTTTTTTACTTTTTTGCATGTACATACATTATATTTTCTTTCACATTTACCTTTATACACGCTGAAGTACAAACAGGAATAAAAAAACAAACATGAATTAAGCCCTGTCTTTGTCTGACACGTTTAGATTAACATAGGTAGACAGACACAAAGGAGTGCAGCGCAGCTGGGGTAGTTGTTGTGCAGTTACAAAAGGGGAGAAAAACACAAATACACGCAAAAGTAGTCTTTCGCCAAGCAAAGCCAAATTGCTGTGCACAAATGTTTAAGACATAAACAAGCAGCGCAACAAGGAGAAAAAACTCGACACGTGACAACAACAACGAGAGCGATGTACGGGAAGTTGTTTACGTCAAAAATGCAAAACGGGAATTTGTTGACAAAATCAACACCCTCGAAGTTTCAACAACGGGAACTTGTTTACGTCAAAAAAAAAAGCACGCATAAAAATCGTATCAATAGCATATAGCTACAGATCAGGATTCAGTTTAAATAAACCTCAGTGCGATTCAGTTCTTTGGATAAACTCGTGTGCAACAATTCAGTTTGAGAATTGAGAATTAACTTCAGTGCGATTCAGTTTGAATTAACTTCAGTGCCATTGAGCTTGGAATTTCAGTGCTTTTAATAACCTTCCGTGGAAAGCGAGTCAGTGCTAAAGTAAGACAAAGTGCGAAAACAAACCAATTCAGTGGTGAAGACAGCAAGTGCGAGGAATTAGTTGGGAAAATCTCAGAGCGATCTACAAGAGACAATGTGAACACACGGTTCGAGCGATTGAAGCGACAACAGGCAAACAGCGATTGAGAAGCAATCTACCCAGCCAGGAAGGAGATTAAGTGGAAACATTAGCAGAGTCGGTGGCTTGTAGGCCCCTGCGAAACACAACCAAGAACAGTGTCGGTGGCTTGTAGGCTCAACTGGTCAAATGACATCATCAACAGAGTCGGTGGCTTGTAGGCCCACCTGCATACACAACAGTAGCGAAGTCGGTGGCTTGTAGGCCCACTCGCGAAAGCATCAACAGACTCAGTGGCTTGTAGGCCCGACTGTTTTTATTTTTTTTTAGCAGAGTCCGTGGCTTGTATGCCCGCCTGCTTCAATAAAAGGTACATAGTCCTGAGCTTGTAAGCTCTCGTGCCTATTTTTGTTTCAAGCAACAGCGTCCGCAGCTTGTAAGCCCGCCTGTTAAGCAGCAGCCGAAGCAGCACAGACCCTGGCCGAAACAAAGCTTGTTAATTGAATAAAAGATCGAATATATATTGTCACTTTAATAATATCACCACAATAAACATTGTTAACTTTTAAATTTGAAAATACATAGTTTTTCTTGTTTGAACCCTGGAAACCCGCTGAGCGTACCTCAGCAACATCAAAGGACCAACCAGAGGCTCGTTACAGACCGAGCTTTTTATGATCAATTGTATTGTGCGTGTTGTGGAATGTTTGAACACAAATGATCGAGAACTGGATTTACAAGTTTTATGCCGACTCCGAACATATTCTCAAGAAGCTTTTCATGACAGTTTTTATTCTCTGAGGTTTGCTATTGTCAGCAGAGAGGTGACGGCAGAACAGAAAAATTAATTCAATTGAAAAAACTTTCTGTGTCAGATGGGATTCGAACCAGGGTTCTATCGCGTATGGGCCACACATTCTACCCACTAACCCATGGCTGCCACTTTGTTTTTTTACCCGGAAATCAATGTAACTTTTATAAATCAGACGATTCTCATCGTCTGTACACGTCTCATTTTACGTAGGTTAGTATTCTAGGTTTATTATTTGGCTACAACAATAAACCTTTTCTTTACACTTTACATCAAAGATGCTGTAACCAACCTTCTTTTATGTATTTCAGTTGCTTAAAAAAGAATTATAAAAGTAAAAACAATGCAAAAATATTTGTTTCTCCTAAAATTTTTAAAATAAGTAAGGTGATTCTAATAAAAATGAGCAAGGGGAGAACATATATAGAATTTCATAATTAACAGAAAATAAGTTTTGTGAATACAGATCCACATGATATGAAAATATATTTTTAGTAATAACTTTTCATTTTTTGTAAATAAATTATTTTTTAAGCTAGACTATTAAAAAAAAAAAAAAAAATATAAAAGGAACATTTTTAAAAAAATAAATTTCATCAAAAAATCAGATCCCTTGTTTTTTAATGACAAAAACAGATAATTAATTTTAGTGTAAAACTGAAACAATTTTTGCTAATAAATATTATGCAACGTAAAAGAGAATTAAAAATGCAATTTTTGATTTAATTGTCTTTTACAACAAAAACAATTTTTATGTAACTTTTTGAAGAACATGAAGAAGAACATTCATTATTTTGGAATATTTTTGAAAAAAATATTAAAAATATAAATGCACAGCAAATGGTATTCTGTAATAGTTTTTATGAAGAAATTTTATTGAATTCTTTGACAAAAAAAGTTTAGTGAAATATATTTAAAACCAGCGTAGATATTTGCATCGAAATTCATATCCTTAGATTTCGAATGATTTTTTCTCATTGTTCGGGCAAAGAAGTAAGAAGCACTGTAGCACTGTAGATATGGAAGCACTGTAAAACATCACATTTCGGTTCAAATATCTACACACATGGAAAGTTCGAGAAAAAAACAATTTTTTGATACCCATAATGTGGTCGTTATCTATAGCAAAATATTTTATTTTTAAGGAAATTAGTGCATTTTCTAATAATGAAAATTTTATAATAAAAAAGTAACAGTTAAAAAAAACAAAAAAACGTAACTTTTAGAATTAGCTGATCTTACCAGTAGAACGGCGTGTGTAAATTGAGGTCGAAAACTGAATTTGTATTTAAGGTGCTTTTACGATCGGCACCAGACTTCACAGGACCCCTCTCAAGGTTTTGGTATAAAAATTGGCTTAGCGGTTTCGGAGACGACGTGATATACACATACATATATATATACATATATACACATATATATATATATATATTAAGTCGCCTCACGCTCCTTAGAAAAAAAAAGTAGTTCAGTCCGGTTCTTCAAAATAATCCATTGCTTATATTATGATGATCCCCAAAATATTTTGACTAAAAATATTGGCTGGTATGGCAGTTTAAAAAAAAAACAACCGGTCAGAAATAAGCGTAATGAAAAAGTCCGTTTGCATCAAATAATCTTTAATTTTTTCCGTTGGACCAAAGATAATGCGGATTTTTATGAATTGTTTTAATTTTTTTCATATTATTTTCACTAAAGTTCAAATGAATTTTTTCCCATACTATTTTTAGTAAAATAAATTTTAAAATGTAAAAAATATGTAAGCTGTAATTTCATTCAATTTAATTCTTCACTTTACATTTTATTTTATCATCAATAGATAATTTATTTTACTAAAAGTAACATGGCAAGACAAAAAAAAAAAAAATTTTAATTTGAACTTTAGTGAAAACAATATAAAAAAAGTTAGAAAATTAATTAAAATCTGCATTACCTCTAGACCGACTGCAAAAATTTAAAATTTATTGGTGAAGATTGGAAGAATTTTTTCATTACTATTATTTCTGATCGTTTGTTATTTTAAACTACCACACCAGTAAATATTTTTACAAAAAACTCGATACTTAGAGCATATTTCTAGTTGAGGTGCGTCCCAGATTCCCAGATTCGAATTCCATCTGACACAGAAAGTTTTTTCAATTGAATTAATTTTTCTGTTCGGCTGTTATCTATATGCAGATAATGGCAAACCTCAGAGAGTAAAATCTACCATGAAAAGCTTCTTGAGAAGCCGTTCGGAGTCGGCATAAAACTTGTAGATCCAGTTCTCGATCATTTGTGTCCAAACATTCCACAACACGCACAACACAATGTAATGGCCAATTTATCGGTTCCATTTAAATTCAAAGAGGAAAAAAATTCAATTTAAATATTTTACATTTATCACAGTATTTGCCCGCTTTCGTAGTTGCCCACCGCTGATGGCTTTGCTATCCTACTGGTTGTTACCCAACACTATGGATACTCAATATGTTTTCTTTATAAGTCATAGAGCTTTGAGGCGCTACAAAGGTTGCAAAAAAATAAGTGGCAATACAGATTGCTCACATTTATATATGCATCATTGTGATTTTTTCTATATTAAAAAAAAAAAAAAATCATTGCTTAGTGCTTATTTCGTGCACTAAATAGCTTGACAGACAATGGAAAAATATAAATATATTCTATGTAATATATATAAACATGTATATGTAAATTACAGATAAATAAATACATTATAAAATCAGATATTTTATAAAAATCGCCTTATGACATAACATAAAATAAAACGTAGCGTGCCTTAAAATTGGTACGACCGATCCCTTTTCAACACGTTGTCCCAGAATGAGAGCTACCGTTCATATAATTTTATTTTTTTTATCTACCTGATTCGTAAAGCTTAGCTCAAACGGTGGTATAAAAGCCAACGCGGCCCATGCAACCGTCTTTTCTAAGTAAAGTTTTACGCAGTTCATCAAGTAGTCGCGAATACAGACGGAAAGTTCTAGTTATTAAATCAGATATAATTACTTAAATCAAATATAAGAAACGGTAATTGTGCATGGTGTTAAAATTTTTTCGAATTATTTTTGCTTATTTGTGATTAAATTCCCAAGATTCTGGACTTACGCTACTCAACCCAAGTGTCAGGCCGTGCAGGATCACTAAACAATAGGAGTCCCTTCAAGAGGCTCACAAGTGTCCGTGTAGACCGGAAGCATTGAAACACGCGCCTAGGATAACCTAAGTCGGAAAATACGCTAAGGATACAATATACCCGAAGGCAGAGGGCATAACAATCACCGACTTTCAAAATCGCCCCAAAGCATCGAGCCTCGCGTGTATGATACCCTTAATCACGTCCACCAATAACGCCAAAGTCACCTACTACCGGAACTACCTGAGCATTACCGCCTGTCACGATCGCGTAAGCGTTCGCGAGACACAAAACGGTTGAAAATTGACATGCAACAGGTTTCGGAGTTCGCGCAGCGTTCCGGTAACATAAAAGAAAAAAAAAACAGCTTAAAACGTTCTTCTTTAATTTTTGCGTAAGAATCGTGATAAAATTCATAATTAGCTACCTGTAACCTTGTTAAGGTCAAAAAGCTCCAAATTAAATTAAACCAGAAACGAGCTTCACTCAAGCTTCTTATTTTAGTGGAAATCACTTAAAAATTCTCTTTTCCTCATCTCTAATGGAAATTATTTAAAATTCCATAATTAAATTAATTCTAAAAATAAAAAT
Source organism: Coremacera marginata (assembly GCA_914767935.1). NCBI lineage: Eukaryota > Metazoa > Arthropoda > Insecta > Diptera > Sciomyzidae > Coremacera > Coremacera marginata. The sequence continues at coordinate 114,812,464 of OU612047.1, read as the reverse complement.
CTAAGCTAATGTAGTTCCGATAATAATTTTAGAATGTTAAGATTTTGCTGTTACGATTTTGCTCTTAAAATTTATAAATAATTCTTGATTAAAATGTAAAGATTCGTGCAAGCTTAAAATTTTTAACCGTCTTAAATTCTTCTTCATTGAAGACCAAATTCGTTTACGGAATACGGTAAAAGCTTAATTAGAAACATCTTAATTTCTTTCAAATATACCTTCAATATATTGAAGGAAGGCATGGTAGAAGACGCGTGCGTACCTTTTTAGTTACATACTTATATTTCTTTTATAAATATTAATAATTAGAAAAAAAAAAATACAACAGGAACATTTATCAGCGCAGCAACATCGTCGTCGCTAGGCCTAACGTCGCATCGATGGAGAAAATTGCAAAGTAAGTCACATCAATACATATATATATATTCTCAAAATTAAATAATAGGTATGTAATTATATAAAACTACAAAAAAAAAAAAAAAAATATCTTCCGCGCTCACGATTAAGTTTTGCTCAATAATTTTAGTTTGCATTTTTCTATGTTTTTTTTTTCTATAACGCAATATGGTAAATAAGTAAAAGTGCAGATTCTCTCTCTCGTGTTCATTTAACAATGCTGCCGTTGTTACTTTTTTTTTGCCTACTACTAAACCATAATATGTTTTAGTATTAAAAGCGACTCTCTTTCATAGTTTTTAATTTATATCAAGTTATTGCAAACTATTTAATAATAATTAGTAGTATATATCTAATAAACCAGTAAAGTTTTTTATCTTTTCATATACAATTATATATAAAATGAACGAAATGTTCGTAACATCTTTGGTTTTTTTTTGTACTTAAATTTTTAATTAATACTTTACTTTCAAAGAATGAAATTTGTTCATATAAGCTATGGATTTAACAATAAAAATTGAATTTTATCTCTCTTTATGAAAAACAAAATGTTTTGTTAATTTAAATCGCTTAAGTCCGTCATCAACCGTCATGCTAGTTTATCGAGTTTAAACTTTAAATTTTTCTTAGATTAGGGGCAATATATATAATTCATTTATTGCCAAGGTAGGGTGGGTATAGAATGAGGACCAAATAACATCGGTGGTTCCTCCATTTCAGATAAGATGATGGTAAGAAGGCTGAACAGTGTTGGTTTGTCGGGTTTTTCAATATATAGTTTCTGATTTTAAATTAATGTTTTTTTTGTTTATATCAAAGTGCACATAATTCTATTGTCGTAATGCTGTTTTGAGTTAGGGAGTAGGAAGAACCCCGACTTTTTCGACGAGCTAGCTAGTGCTTCGCTAGATGTGCACACCCACCGAATCCGTAACTCAAGTAACACCTTTTCTTGACTCTTAGCTTAGGTTGAGGGATGAGATACATCCATGCTGGTTTCTCTGTCCGTTTAATATCGTTTTTTTTTCTCTATTGACCTTCTCAGCAATGCTTTTGAGCATTGAAGGCGACATAAAAAGATTTAACTTTTTTTAGTGTAGCCCAAAATGAAAAGTATAGAGGAATAGTGAATGAAAGCGAAACGCAGCAGCAGCTGACATTACACAATTGGCGCCCAACGTGGGGCAAGGCAGGTAGATCATGGCAGTTAGTTATGTTTTATTGCTTTGTCAACTCAACTCATTAAATTTATATTTCAATTTCATTTTAATGTTTGATTGGATATTTGTTAGATTGGATTTGTTTTTTTTTAACCTGGGAATTTGCGATCACAATTCGTTCTAATCCGGATTAGACGACCAAAGATTAAAAAGTCATTTTCTATCTACAAACTATGCCTGCATAGTCCACAAACTTAATTATTTTTACTCTCCAGTTTTTTTTGTAATTCTTTGGTCAATGTAGTTCTTTTCGGATCTTTGCAGAGTTTTTGAGTTTTTTCTTTAAACTGACCAATCGAACTACTCCAAAGATACATTGCATTTCGCTACTTTTTTTAGTTTCAGTTTAGTTTACCTTACATGCTCAGCCTTAATTTTTTTTTTATCTGATAATTCTTAATAAACATGCTGATATGATGATGGACGACTATCATAAATAATTTTTTTTATCTCGTTTAATATTATGCCTCTAATACACAGTAACGAAAATTTAAGTACTTCCTTAATTATGGAAAATGATCCTTTTTGTGGTGTCTGCCACGAAGAACTTAAGAAGGGTCCACCCCTTATGTTAACTTCGTGCAATCACAAGTTTCACAAAAACTGTATTTTGAATTGGCTAAATAACTCAAATGAATGCCCCTTATGCAGACAACCATGTGAGACTTCAACGCTGACTATGGTTGGTAAATCAGACTTAAACTCTGGATCCTCTGCAGCTGGAAGCCAGAAATCAGTTCGAAGGGAAAGTAATCCTTCTAAAGTTCCCCCTCAATCGTTAACAGAAAACGTCACTACTAATAATAAGTCCAGAGGTGCGACTCCCAAACGAGGTAGACTGAATACGCGTTCTATGAAGAATAAGGGACACAAAAATTCGTTGGATTGGACTTATAAGGACTCCAATGTTACCAACCAAAACACAATTGTCGGAAATACGGCACATCAACTGAAAGATAGACAACCCTTAAGCCAGATTGACGTTAGAAATATTGCCACAACCCTCATTCAGGGTGAGCAAAATAAATTAGTGAAAGAACTAAGTTCTTTTATAACCAACACAATCGAGCAAACAATGAAAAAACAATTCGAATCATTATCGATTCGAGATTCTCCGCCCCAACTCGAGCGGCCTCGAGAAATTCTGCCCTTAATTAGTGCCAACGAACAAAATAATCCTCAGTTACAATCCTCAGGAAACCAACAGGAATCTTCCCGAGATAGTAATCGATCTCACTTATATAACCAACCTGAAAAAACTTCGAATACAATTCAGAACTGGCATTTAAAATTCGATGGTACGAAAGGTGGAATTTCAATCGATGAATTTATATACCGTCTTCAATCACTTACTGGACAGACTTTAAATAATGATTATCAACTTCTTTGCGATAATCTTCATTTGCTTTTTACTGGCAAAGCTAAAGACTGGTTCTGGAAATTCCATCGAAAGAATCCTAGATTTGTATGGAATACTTTTTGTCAAGAATTTAGAAAGAAGTATGAAGACATTTTAACCGATTTTGATATATGGGAAAAAATTAGGAAACGTAGGCAGAAAGATAATGAAAGCTTTGATGACTATCAAACTTCCATAGAAGACCTTTCGGATCGTTTACAGAACGAAGTCTCTGAACTGGAGCTAGTTGATGTGTTAATAAGAAACCTAAAGCCCAATTTGCGTTTTGAGCTTCCTCATTTAAACATACGTTCTCTTACGCGATTACGAGAAGAAGTGCGAAAGCATGAGTCATTCTTTAACGAATTTGGTACTCATGTCAAGCCCAAGACTCCCTGGCAAAGAAACCAATTTTCAGAAATAAGCGATGATTCATCTGAAATTGTTGTCGAAACTGACGAAATTCTTGAAGTCCAGCGTAAACCTTCTGTATTAGTTTGTTGGAATTGTGACAAGCAAGGACATCGTTATGATGATTGCTTAGAGCAACGCAGAATATTTTGCTACGGCTGTGGTAAGAAAGACACTTTTAAGCCCAGGTGCAATTTTTGTAATAAATTGGAAAACCGGAAACGGGATGTGGCTATCAACACCATTTTGTCACATCCGACAACCCTGCAATAGAAAACAAAATACGAAATGTTTCTATGCAAACGGATTCTGTTCCATCCGTTTCTCAGAAGGCAATTCTCTCCCGAAATTTCTCTGAAAATAAACCGATTTTGAGACCATTAATACCTTTACATGAGCGACTGGCAAATTATAAACAAGTTCGCCAGCGTATTTTTTCTGAGCCTATGAATAAAACTTCTTCTAGTAGTCAAAAACGCTCAACAAAACGATTACGATTATTTTGGAAAGAGATTGTAGGTACTAGAAAAAAATTGCTGTCTGCTATATTCTCGAAACCTGATAATCGACTTTATACCGATGTTTGTATTTGTGATAAAAGTTATCTTGCTCTTCTGGATTCAGGAGCTACGTTAAGTTGTATTGGCAACCAAGCTGCGAAAGCAATCTTGTCGGAAGTGCAGTTGAAAAAATGCTTTGGTAGTGTGAAGACTGCCGATGGTTCCTTATGTTCTGTTCGAGGAAAGTTTTCTACAGATATAACGTATCGTAATATAACTAAGAAAATTGATTTTTTTGTAATCCCTTCTCTAAAGCAAGATGTCTATTTAGGCATCGATTTTTGGAGAAAGTTTGGTTTATTGGACATTCTTATTAATCACGATCATAAAGTATCGGAACTTGATGTTGGCAAGGATGAATTTTCTGTCGAGTAGCCTAAAATGCATTTGCTTAATGAAAATCAAAACAATAGTTTAAAAGCTGTAATAGATGTTTTCCCCTCATTTGATCGAGGAGGATTAGGGCGAACTACGCTTATTGAACATACAATAGACGTTGGTTCTGCAAAGCCTGTAAAACAACGTCATTGGCCTGTTTCACCAGCAGTAGAGAAGCTCATGTTTGCGGAAATCGATCAAATGTTGGCTTTAGATGTGATAGAGGAATCGTCTAGTCCATGGAGTAGCAACTGCGTGCTAGTCAGACGCGCAAACAAATGTCGGTTATGTTTAGACTCGAGGGAGGTCCTCTCCCTCATATCGATGGGATATTGAGTCGTTTGCCACCTGCTCGCTACATAACTGGTCTAGACATGAAACATGCCTTCTGGCAGATCCCTCTCGAAGTAAAATCTAGACAAGCAACTGCATTTACAATTCCGAATAGGCCGTTATACCAATTCAAAGTAATGCCTTTTGGATTGTGTAACGCGCCACAGACTCTTTGTCGACTTATGGACCGCGTTTTGCCAGCTCACCTTCGCGATCGTGTTTTCATATATCTTGACGATCTACTTATTTTGTCCGATGATTTTGATTCTCACTTGATACTTCTACAAGAAGTTGCTCTTCATTTGCGAAAGGCCAATTTGACTATCAATATCGCCAAATCAAAGTTTTGCATGACCGAAATCAAATATCTGGGTTTTATCATTGGGCAAGGTCAAGTGAAAACTGATCCAGAAAAAATTGAGGCTATTTTGAATTTTCCTGTCCCATCTTCTGTGAAACAAGTCAGAAGTTTTCTTGGCTTATCGGGGTGGTACCGAAGATTTATCGAAAATTTTGCTTCCATTACCTGTCCTTTAACCGAGTTATTAAAGAAAAACAAAATCTTCGCCTGGAACTAAAAGGCTCAAGAATCTTTCGACCAGCTAAAAACATTACTGACCAGCGCTCCAATACTTGTTACACCAAACTTTTCAAAAAGATTCATTCTTCAATGTGACGCAAGTTCATTTGGCATAGGTTGTGTTCTCACGCAAGAAAACGAAGATGGCGTTAAGCTCCCGATAGCTTTTATGTCGGCCAAGTTAACTAAAGCGCAACGCAATTATTCAGTCACGGAGTTAGAGTGTCTTGCTGTTGTTCAGGGGATCAAAAAATTTTGCGCATACATAGAAGGTCAAGAATTTATGGTGATCACTGATCACGCGAGCCTTCAATGGTTAATGCGGCAGAAAGACCTCTCAGGACGATTGGCAAGATGGGCACTAAAACTCCAAGGTTTCTCCTTTACAATAAATCACCGCAAAGGTACTGAAAATATTGTAGCAGATACACTCTCACGACAGCCAGAAAATTTTGTTTGTGCTTTAGAAGACATTGGACCGATTATAGACATTTCATCGGAGCATTTTCGTTCGGAAAGTTATGAGAAACTCAAATCAAATATATTAGAAAATCAGAATAAGCTACCAGATATCAAAATTGTTGGGGATTTTGCTTACAAGCGAATGGAACATGCGACAGGTAATGTGGAACAACAGGAAAATTCTTGGAAACTTTGGGTACCCGATGAACTGGTTCCTGACGTTTTGTACCGAGCTCATAATCCTCCGAATTCGGCACATTGTGGCGTAGCAAAAACCATTGAAAAACTCAAGAGACATTTGTTTTGGCCAAAGATGATATCACAAATTCGTGATTATGTGACTAAATGCGAGACATGTCGATGTACTAAGAGCCCAAATAAAATACTGCGACCACCAATGGGACGTCCATTAACCTCTGAGCGACCCTATCAAAAACTATGCCTTGATATTTTAGGAGCATATCCACGGTCAAAACGGGGTCACACATGTATTCTTATCGTCGTTAATTATTTCACGAAGTTTAATTTTCTCCATCCTCTTAAGAAGTTTACTTCTAGGGCGAATTGTGATTATTTAGAAAACCATATCTTCTATACTTTTGGAGTGCCTGAGACTGTCTTAACGGACAACGGTACACAGTTTCGTTCAAATTTGTTTGAGTCCTTTTTAACCCGTTTTGGAGTACGACATATTTGCACTGCAATATATTCTCCCCAGGCAAACTCATCTGAAAGAGTAAATAGGTCGGTAATAGCTGCTATCAGAGCCTATATTGGGAATGATCACACAAATTGGGACTCAAACTTAAATGAAATAACTGCTTCATTCCGTTCCTCTGTACATCAAAGTACAGGATATTCTCCGTACTTTCTTGTTTTCGGTCAGAATATGATGTTGCATGTAAATGATTACCTTTTATTAAGAAACATAAATTCAGTTGATGATGACACCAGACTTGATTTTCCTGATGCGCTTAAGCTAATACGATCGCAAGCAAAAGGAAATATGAACAAATCGCACGAGTCTAACGCTAGACGTTACAATTTAAGAAGTCGAGAAATTAACTTTGACATAGGTGAGAAAGTACTAGCAAGGAATTTCGCTCAGAGTAGTGCAGTTAAAAAGTTCAATTCGAAACTAGCACCAACCTTTATCAAAACTGTAATTAAACGAAAACTTGGACAATCCTATTACGAACTTTTCTCGGAAAACGGAAAGTGTATGGGCGTGTATCACGCAAAAGACTTGCAGAAAATACCTTGAAGGAGTGCAGTATGGCCTTTTTTCCATCTTATGCTCCCTTAAATTTTCATATGTGAATTTAAGAATCTCATAATCTGGTTTGTAATGGCTAATTTATCGGTTCCATTTAAATTCAAAGAGGAAAAAAATTCAATTTAAATATTTTACATTTATCACAGTATTTGCCCGCTTTCGTAGTTGCCCACCGCTGATTGCTTTGCTATCCTACTGGTTGTTACCCAACACTATGGATACTCAATATGTTTTCTTTATAAGTCATAGAGCTTTGAGGGGCTACAAAGGTTGCAAAAAAATAAGTGGCAATACAGATTGCTCCCATTTATATATGCATCATTGTGATTTTTTTTTATTAAAAAAAAAAAAAAAATCATTGCTTAGTGCTTATTTCGTGCACTAAATAGCTTGACAGACAATGGAAAAATATAAATATATTCTATGTAATATATATAAACATGTATATGTAAATTACAGATAAATAAATACATTATAAAATCAGATATTTTATAAAAATCGCCTTATGACATAACATAAAATAAAACGTAGCGTGCCTTAAAATTGGTACGACCGATCCCTTTTCAACACGTTGTCCCAGAATGAGAGCTACCGTTCATATAATTTTATTTTTTTTATCTACCTGATTCGTAAAGCTTAGCTCAAACGGTGGTATAAAAGCCAACGCGGCCCATGCAACCGTCTTTTCTAAGTAAAGTTTTACGCAGTTCATCAAGTAGTCGCGAATACAGACGGAAAGTTCTAGTTATTAAATCAGATATAATTACTTAAATCAAATATAAGAAACGGTAATTGTGCATGGTGTTAAAATTTTTTCGAATTATTTTTGCTTATTTGTGATTAAATTCCCAAGATTCTGGACTTACGCTACTCAACCCAAGTGTCAGGCCGTGCAGGATCACTAAACAATAGGAGTCCCTTCAAGAGGCTCACAAGTGTCCGTGTAGACCGGAAGCATTGAAACACGCGCCTAGGATAACCTAAGTCGGAAAATACGCTAAGGATACAATATACCCGAAGGCAGAGGGCATAACAATCACCGACTTTCAAAATCGCCCCAAAGCATCGAGCCTCGCGTGTATGATACCCTTAATCACGTCCACCAATAACGCCAAAGTCACCTACTACCGGAACTACCTGAGCATTACCGCCTGTCACGATCGCGTAAGCGTTCGCGAGACACAAAACGGTTGAAAATTGACATGCAACAGGTTTCGGAGTTCGCGCAGCGTTCCGGTAACATAAAAGAAAAAAAAAACAGCTTAAAACGTTCTTCTTTAATTTTTGCGTAAGAATCGTGATAAAATTCATAATTAGCTACCTGTAACCTTGTTAAGGTCAAAAAGCTCCAAATTAAATTAAACCAGAAACGAGCTTCACTCAAGCTTCTTATTTTAGTGGAAATCACTTAAAAATTCTCTTTTCCTCATCTCTAATGGAAATTATTTAAAATTCCATAATTAAATTAATTCTAAAAATAAAAATCTAAGCTAATGTAGTTCCGATAATAATTTTAGAATGTTAAGATTTTGCTGTTACGATTTTGCTCTTAAAATTTATAAATAATTCTTGATTAAAATGTAAAGATTCGTGCAAGCTTAAAATTTTTAACCGTCTTAAATTCTTCTTCATTGAAGACCAAATTCGTTTACGGAATACGGTAAAAGCTTAATTAGAAACATCTTAATTTCTTTCAAACATACCTTCAATATATTGAAGGAAGGCATGGTAGAAGACGCGTGCGTACCTTTTTAGTTACATACTTATATTTCTTTTATAAATATTAATAATTAGAAAAAAAAAAATACAACAAGAACATTTATCAGCGCAGCAACATCGTCGTCGCTAGGCCTAACGTCGCATCGATGGAAAAAAATTGCAAAGTAAGTCACATCAATACATATATATATATTCTCAAAATTAAATAATAGGTATGTAATTATATAAAACTACAAAAAAAAAAAAAAAAAATATCTTCCGCGCTCACGATTAAGTTTTGCTCAATAATTTTAGTTTGCATTTTTCTATGTTTTTTTTTTCTATAACGCAATATGGTAAATAAGTAAAAGTGCAGATTCTCTCTCTCGTGTTCATTTAACAATGCTGCCGTTGTTACTTTTTTTTTGCCTACTACTAAACCATAATATGTTTTAGTATTAAAAGCGACTCTCTTTCATAGTTTTTAATTTATATCAAGTTATTGCAAACTATTTAATAACAATTAGTAGTATATATCTAATAAACCAGTAAAGTTTTTTATCTTTTCATATACAATTATATATAAAATGAACGAAATGTTCGTAACATCTTTGGTTTTTTTTTGTACTTAAATTTTTAATTAATACTTTACTTTCAAAGAATGAAATTTGTTCATATAAGCTATGGATTTAACAATAAAAATTGAATTTTATCTCTCTTTATGAAAAACAAAATGTTTTGTTAATTTAAATCGCTTAAGTCCGTCATCAACCGTCATGCTAGTTTATCGAGTTTAAACTTTAAATTTTTCTTAGATTAGGGGCAATATATATAATTCATTTATTGCCAAGGTAGGGTGGGTATAGAATGAGGACCAAATAACATCGGTGGTTCCTCCATTTCAGATAAGATGATGGTAAGAAGGCTGAACAGTGTTGGTTTGTCGGGTTTTTCAATATATAGTTTCTGATTTTAAATTAATGTTTTTTTTGTTTATATCAAAGTGCACATAATTCTATTGTCGTAATGCTGTTTTGAGTTAGGGAGTAGGAAGAACCCCGACTTTTTCGACGAGCTAGCTAGTGCTTCGCTAGATGTGCACACCCACCGAATCCGTAACTCAAGTAACACCTTTTCTTGACTCTTAGCTTAGGTTGAGGGATGAGATACATCCATGCTGGTTTCTCTGTCCGTTTAATATCGTTTTTTTTTCTCTATTGACCTTCTCAGCAATGCTTTTGAGCATTGAAGGCGACATAAAAAGATTTAACTTTTTTTAGTGTAGCCCAAAATGAAAAGTATAGAGGAATAGTGAATGAAAGCGAAACGCAGCAGCAGCTGACATTACACAATTGGCGCCCAACGTGGGGCAAGGCAGGTAGATCATGGCAGTTAGTTATGTTTTATTGCTTTGTCAACTCAACTCATTAAATTTATATTTCAATTTCATTTTAATGTTTGATTGGATATTTGTTAGATTGGATTTGTTTTTTTTTAACCTGGGAATTTGCGATCACAATTCGTTCTAATCCGGATTAGACGACCAAAGATTAAAAAGTCATTTTCTATCTACAAACTATGCCTGCATAGTCCACAAACTTAATTATTTTTACTCTCCAGTTTTTTTTGTAATTCTTTGGTCAATGTAGTTCTTTTCGGATCTTTGCAGAGTTTTTGAGTTTTTTCTTTAAACTGACCAATCGAACTACTCCAAAGATACATTGCATTTCGCTACTTTTTTTAGTTTCAGTTTAGTTTACCTTACATGCTCAGCCTTAATTTTTTTTTTATCTGATAATTCTTAATAAACATGCTGATATGATGATGGACGACTATCATAAATAATTTTTTTTATCTCGTTTAATATTATGCCTCTAATACACAGTAACGAAAATTTAAGTACTTCCTTAATTATGGAAAATGATCCTTTTTGTGGTGTCTGCCACGAAGAACTTAAGAAGGGTCCACCCCTTATGTTAACTTCGTGCAATCACAAGTTTCACAAAAACTGTATTTTGAATTGGCTAAATAACTCAAATGAATGCCCCTTATGCAGACAACCACGTGAGACTTCAACGCTGACTATGGTTGGTAAATCAGACTTAAACTCTGGATCCTCTGCAGCTGGAAGCCAGAAATCAGTTCGAAGGGAAAGTAATCCTTCTAACGTTCCCCCTCAATCGTTAACAGAAAACGTCACTACTAATAATAAGTCCAGAGGTGCGACTCCCAAACGAGGTAGACTGAATACGCGTTCTATGAAGAATAAGGGACACAAAAATTCGTTGGATTGGACTTATAAGGACTCCAATGTTACCAACCAAAACACAATTGTCGGAAATACGGCACATCAACTGAAAGATAGACAACCCTTAAGCCAGATTGACGTTAGAAATATTGCCACAACCCTCATTCAGGGTGAGCAAAATAAATTAGTGAAAGAACTAAGTTCTTTTATAACCAACACAATCGAGCAAACAATGAAAAAACAATTCGAATCATTATCGATTCGAGATTCTCCGCCCCAACTCGAGCGGCCTCGAGAAATTCTGCCCTTAATTAGTGCCAACGAACAAAATAATCCTCAGTTACAATCCTCAGGAAACCAACAGGAATCTTCCCGAGATAGTAATCGATCTCACTTATATAACCAACCTGAAAAAACTTCGAATACAATTCAGAACTGGCATTTAAAATTCGATGGTACGAAAGGTGGAATTTCAATCGATGAATTTATATACCGTCTTCAATCACTTACTGGACAGACTTTAAATAATGATTATCAACTTCTTTGCGATAATCTTCATTTGCTTTTTACTGGCATAGCTAAAGACTGGTTCTGGAAATTCCATCGAAAGAATCCTAGATTTGTATGGAATACTTTTTGTCAAGAATTTAGAAAGAAGTATGAAGACATTTTAACCGATTTTGATATATGGGAAAAAATTAGGAAACGTAGGCAGAAAGATAATGAAAGCTTTGATGACTATCAAACTTCCATAGAAGACCTTTCGGATCGTTTACAGAACGAAGTCTCTGAACTGGAGCTAGTTGATGTGTTAATAAGAAACCTAAAGCCCAATTTGCGTTTTGAGCTTCCTCATTTAAACATACGTTCTCTTACGCGATTACGAGAAGAAGTGCGAAAGCATGAGTCATTCTTTAACGAATTTGGTACTCATGTCAAGCCCAAGACTCCCTGGCAAAGAAACCAATTTTCAGAAATAAGCGATGATTCATCTGAAATTGTTGTCGAAACTGACGAAATTCTTGAAGTCCAGCGTAAACCTTCTGTATTAGTTTGTTGGAATTGTGACAAGCAAGGACATCGTTATGATGATTGCTTAGAGCAACGCAGAATATTTTGCTACGGCTGTGGTAAGAAAGACACTTTTAAGCCCAGGTGCAATTTTTGTAATAAATTGGAAAACCGGAAACGGGATGTGGCTATCAACACCATTTTGTCACATCCGACAACCCTGCAATAGAAAACAAAATACGAAATGTTTCTATGCAAACGGATTCTGTTCCATCCGTTTCTCAGAAGGCAATTCTCTCCCGAAATTTCTCTGAAAATAAACCGATTTTGAGACCATTAATACCTTTACATGAGCGACTGGCAAATTATAAACAAGTTCGCCAGCGTATTTTTTCTGAGCCTATGAATAAAACTTCTTCTAGTAGTCAAAAACGCTCAACAAAACGATTACGATTATTTTGGAAAGAGATTGTAGGTACTAGAAAAAAATTGCTGTCTGCTATATTCTCGAAACCTGATAATCGACTTTATACCGATGTTTGTATTTGTGATAAAAGTTATCTTGCTCTTCTGGATTCAGGAGCTACGTTAAGTTGTATTGGCAACCAAGCTGCGAAAGCAATCTTGTCGGAAGTGCAGTTGAAAAAATGCTTTGGTAGTGTGAAGACTGCCGATGGTTCCTTATGTTCTGTTCGAGGAAAGTTTTCTACAGATATAACGTATCGTAATATAACTAAGAAAATTGATTTTTTTGTAATCCCTTCTCTAAAGCAAGATGTCTATTTAGGCATCGATTTTTGGAGAAAGTTTGGTTTATTGGACATTCTAATTAATCACGATCATAAAGTATCGGAACTTGATGTTGGCAAGGATGAATTTTCTGTCGAGTAGCCTAAAATGCATTTGCTTAATGAAAATCAAAACAATAGTTTAAAAGCTGTAATAGATGTTTTCCCCTCATTTGATCGAGGAGGATTAGGGCGAACTACGCTTATTGAACATACAATAGACGTTGGTTCTGCAAAGCCTGTAAAACAACGTCATTGGCCTGTTTCACCAGCAGTAGAGAAGCTCATGTTTGCGGAAATCGATCAAATGTTGGCTTTAGATGTGATAGAGGAATCGTCTAGTCCATGGAGTAGCAACTGCGTGCTAGTCAGACGCGCAAACAAATGTCGGTTATGTTTAGACTCGAGGGAGGTCCTCTCCCTCATATCGATGGGATATTGAGTCGTTTGCCACCTGCTCGCTACATAACTGGTCTAGACATGAAACATGCCTTCTGGCAGATCCCTCTCGAAGTAAAATCTAGACAAGCAACTGCATTTACAATTCCGAATAGGCCGTTATACCAATTCAAAGTAATGCCTTTTGGATTGTGTAACGCGCCACAGACTCTTTGTCGACTTATGGACCGCGTTTTGCCAGCTCACCTTCGCGATCGTGTTTTCATATATCTTGACGATCTACTTATTTTGTCCGATGATTTTGATTCTCACTTGATACTTCTACAAGAAGTTGCTCTTCATTTGCGAAAGGCCAATTTGACTATCAATATCGCCAAATCAAAGTTTTGCATGACCGAAATCAAATATCTGGGTTTTATCATTGGGCAAGGTCAAGTGAAAACTGATCCAGAAAAAATTGAGGCTATTTTGAATTTTCCTGTCCCATCTTCTGTGAAACAAGTCAGAAGTTTTCTTGGCTTATCGGGGTGGTACCGAAGATTTATCGAAAATTTTGCTTCCATTACCTGTCCTTTAACCGAGTTATTAAAGAAAAACAAAATCTTCGCCTGGAACTAAAAGGCTCAAGAATCTTTCGACCAGCTAAAAACATTACTGACCAGCGCTCCAATACTTGTTACACCAAACTTTTCAAAAAGATTCATTCTTCAATGTGACGCAAGTTCATTTGGCATAGGTTGTGTTCTCACGCAAGAAAACGAAGATGGCGTTAAGCTCCCGATAGCTTTTATGTCGGCCAAGTTAACTAAAGCGCAACGCAATTATTCAGTCACGGAGTTAGAGTGTCTTGCTGTTGTTCAGGGGATCAAAAAATTTTGCGCATACATAGAAGGTCAAGAATTTATGGTGATCACTGATCACGCGAGCCTTCAATGGTTAATGCGGCAGAAAGACCTCTCAGGACGATTGGCAAGATGGGCACTAAAACTCCAAGGTTTCTCCTTTACAATAAATCACCGCAAAGGTACTGAAAATATTGTAGCAGATACACTCTCACGACAGCCAGAAAATTTTGTTTGTGCTTTAGAAGACATTGGACCGATTATAGACATTTCATCGGAGCATTTTCGTTCGGAAAGTTATGAGAAACTCAAATCAAATATATTAGAAAATCAGAATAAGCTACCAGATATCAAAATTGTTGGGGATTTTGCTTACAAGCGAATGGAACATGCGACAGGTAATGTGGAACAACAGGAAAATTCTTGGAAACTTTGGGTACCCGATGAACTGGTTCCTGACGTTTTGTACCGAGCTCATAATCCTCCGAATTCGGCACATTGTGGCGTAGCAAAAACCATTGAAAAACTCAAGAGACATTTGTTTTGGCCAAAGATGATATCACAAATTCGTGATTATGTGACTAAATGCGAGACATGTCGATGTACTAAGAGCCCAAATAAAATACTGCGACCACCAATGGGACGTCCATTAACCTCTGAGCGACCCTATCAAAAACTATGCCTTGATATTTTAGGAGCATATCCACGGTCAAAACGGGGTCACACATGTATTCTTATCGTCGTTAATTATTTCACGAAGTTTAATTTTCTCCATCCTCTTAAGAAGTTTACTTCTAGGGCGAATTGTGATTATTTAGAAAACCATATCTTCTATACTTTTGGAGTGCCTGAGACTGTCTTAACGGACAACGGTACACAGTTTCGTTCAAATTTGTTTGAGTCCTTTTTAACCCGTTTTGGAGTACGACATATTTGCACTGCAATATATTCTCCCCAGGCAAACTCATCTGAAAGAGTAAATAGGTCGGTAATAGCTGCTATCAGAGCCTATATTGGGAATGATCACACAAATTGGGACTCAAACTTAAATGAAATAACTGCTTCATTCCGTTCCTCTGTACATCAAAGTACAGGATATTCTCCGTACTTTCTTGTTTTCGGTCAGAATATGATGTTGCATGTAAATGATTACCTTTTATTAAGAAACATAAATTCAGTTGATGATGACACCAGACTTGATTTTCCTGATGCGCTTAAGCTAATACGATCGCAAGCAAAAGGAAATATGAACAAATCGCACGAGTCTAACGCTAGACGTTACAATTTAAGAAGTCGAGAAATTAACTTTGACATAGGTGAGAAAGTACTAGCAAGGAATTTCGCTCAGAGTAGTGCAGTTAAAAAGTTCAATTCGAAACTAGCACCAACCTTTATCAAAACTGTAATTAAACGAAAACTTGGACAATCCTATTACGAACTTTTCTCGGAAAACGGAAAGTGTATGGGCGTGTATCACGCAAAAGACTTGCAGAAAATACCTTGAAGGAGTGCAGTATGGCCTTTTTTCCATCTTATGCTCCCTTAAATTTTCATATGTGAATTTAAGAATCTCATAATCTGGTTTGTAATGGCTAATTTATCGGTTCCATTTAAATTCAAAGAGGAAAAAAATTCAATTTAAATATTTTACATTTATCACAGTATTTGCCCGCTTTCGTAGTTGCCCACCGCTGATTGCTTTGCTATCCTACTGGTTGTTACCCAACACTATGGATACTCAATATGTTTTCTTTATAAGTCATAGAGCTTTGAGGGGCTACAAAGGTTGCAAAAAAATAAGTGGCAATACAGATTGCTCCCATTTATATATGCATCATTGTGATTTTTTCTATATTAAAAAAAAAAAAAAAATCATTGCTTAGTGCTTATTTCGTGCACTAAATAGCTTGACAGACAATGGAAAAATATAAATATATTCTATGTAATATATATAAATATGTATATGTAAATTACAGATAAATAAATACATTATAAAATCAGATATTTTATAAAAATCGCCTTATGACATAACATAAAATAAAACGTAGCGTGCCTTAAAATTGGTACGACCGATCCCTTTTCAACACGTTGTCCCAGAATGAGAGCTACCGTTCATATAATTTTATTTTTTTTATCTACCTGATTCGCAAAGCTTAGCTCAAACGGTGGTATAAAAGCCATAGCGGCCCATGCAACCGTCTTTTCTAAGTAAAGTTTTACGCAGTTCATCAAGTAGTCGCGAATACAGACGGAAAGTTCTAGTTATTAAATCAGATATAATTACTTAAATCAAATATAAGAAACGGTAATTGTGCATGGTGTTAAAATTTTTTCGAATTATTTTTGCTTATTTGTGATTAAATTCCCAAGATTCTGGACTTACGCTACTCAACCCAAGTGTCAGGCCGTGCAGGATCACTAAACAATAGGAGTCCCTTCAAGAGGCTCACAAGTGTCCGTGTAGACCGGAAGCATTGAAACACGCGCCTAGGATAACCTAAGTCGGAAAATACGCTAAGGATACAATATACCCGAAGGCAGAGGGCATAACAATCACCGACTTTCAAAATCGCCCCAAAGCATCGAGCCTCGCGTGTATGATACCCTTAATCACGTCCACCAATAACGCCAAAGTCACCTACTACCGGAACTACCTGAGCATTACCGCCTGTCACGATCGCGTAAGCGTTCGCGAGACACAAAACGGTTGAAAATTGACATGCAACAGGTTTCGGAGTTCGCGCAGCGTTCCGGTAACATAAAAGAAAAAAAAAACAGCTTAAAACGTTCTTCTTTAATTTTTGCGTAAGAATCATGATAAAATTCATAATTAGCTACCTGTAACCTTGTTAAGGTCAAAAAGCTCCAAATTAAATTAAACCAGAAACGAGCTTCACTCAAGCTTCTTATTTTAGTGGAAATCACTTAAAAATTCTCTTTTCCTCATCTCTAATGGAAATTATTTAAAATTCCATAATTAAATTAATTCTAAAAATAAAAATCTAAGCTAATGTAGTTCCGATAATAATTTTAGAATGTTAAGATTTTGCTGTTACGATTTTGCTCTTAAAATTTATAAATAATTCTTGATTAAAATGTAAAGATTCGTGCAAGCTTAAAATTTTTAACCGTCTTAAATTCTTCTTCATTGAAGACCAAATTCGTTTACGGAATACGGTAAAAGCTTAATTAGAAACATCTTAATTTCTTTCAAACATACCTTCAATATATTGAAGGAAGGCATGGTAGAAGACGCGTGCGTACCTTTTTAGTTACATACTTATATTTCTTTTATAAATATTAATAATTAGAAAAAAAAAAATACAACAAGAACATTTATCAGCGCAGCAACATCGTCGTCGCTAGGCCTAACGTCGCATCGATGGAAAAAAATTGCAAAGTAAGTCACATCAATACATATATATATATTCTCAAAATTAAATAATAGGTATGTAATTATATAAAACTACAAAAAAAAAAAAAAAAAAATATCTTCCCGCTCACGATTAAGTTTTGCTCAATAATTTTAGTTTGCATTTTTCTGTTTTTTTTTCTATAACGCAATATGGTAAATAAGTAAAAGTGCAGATTCTCTCTCTCGTGTTCATTTAACAATGCTGCCGTTGTTACTTTTTTTTTGCCTACTACTAAACCATAATATGTTTTAGTATTAAAAGCGACTCTCTTTCATAGTTTTTAATTTATATCAAGTTATTGCAAACTATTTAATAATAATTAGTAGTATATATCTAATAAACCAGTAATGTTTTTTATCTTTTCATATACAATTATATATAAAATGAACGAAATGTTCGTAACATCTTTGGTTTTTTTTTTGTACTTAAATTTTTAATTAATACTTTACTTTCAAAGAACGAAATTTGTTCATATAAGCTATGGATTTAACAATAAAAATTGAATTTTATCTCTCTTTATGAAAAACAAAATGTTTTGTTAATTTAAATCGCTTAAGTCCGTCATCAACCGTCATGCTAGTTTATCGAGTTTAAACTTTAAATTTTTCTTAGATTAGGGGCAATATATATAATTCATTTATTGCCAAGGTAGGGTGGGTATAGAATGAGGACCAAATAACATCGGTGGTTCCTCCATTTCAGATAAGATGATGGTAAGAAGGCTGAACAGTGTTGGTTTGTCGGGTTTTTCAATATATAGTTTCTGATTTTAAATTAATGTTTTTTTTGTTTATATCAAAGTGCACATAATTCTATTGTCGTAATGCTGTTTTGAGTTAGGGAGTAGGAAGAACCCCGACTTTTTCGACGAGCTAGCTAGTGCTTCGCTAGATGTGCACACCCACCGAATCCGTAACTCAAGTAACACCTTTTCTTGACTCTTAGCTTAGGTTGAGGGATGAGATACATCCATGCTGGTTTCTCTGTCCGTTTAATATCGTTTTTTTTTCTCTATTGACCTTCTCAGCAATGCTTTTGAGCATTGAAGGCGACATAAAAAGATTTAACTTTTTTTAGTGTAGCCCAAAATGAAAAGTATAGAGGAATAGTGAATGAAAGCGAAACGCAGCAGCAGCTGACATTACAACAATTAATCATAAGAAGCTCGGTCAAAATCCTTTCAAGGTCTGAAATTGGCCATTTCATTTTGTTTTTTTTTGTGGGTGGTACAAGTGAATTGTGGGGTGGTATATATATATGAATTGACTGCCACCTGCATATCAAGTGTTACTATCAAAACGTGTACAACTCAGGAATAAGCATGATTTCGAAAAAGTGAAAAGCGAAATGACCATGTGAACTAAATTACCAAATCTTAGTCTTCTACGATAAAAGCCGTCTGATATAAAGCATTTTTACAGATTTGTGGGCTGTAGAAGTGGGTGTGACAACATTTATATATACATACTGACTGCCACTTGGACCCATAGCACCTGCATACCAAGATTCTCTATCAAAACGTTTACAACTCAGGAATAAGCATGATTTCGATAAAGTGGGCGTAGATATAGTGCGGCCATTTGCATATTTTGTATATTGGCCGACAGTAGCCATACAAACTAAATTACCAAATCTTAGTCTTCTACGGCAAAAGCCTTCTGATATAAAGCATTTTTACTGATTTGAGTGCGGTAAAAGTGGGCGTGTCAACATTTATATACACATAGTGACTGACACTTGGACCTATAGCACCTGCATACCAAGATTCACTATCAAAAGCTGTACAACTCAGGAATTAGCATGATTTCGTTAAAGTATGTATAGATATTGTGCAGCCATGTCCAGTTATGTACATTGGCCGACAGTAATCATGTAAACTAAATTATCAAATCTTAGTCTTCTATGGCAGAATCCGTGTGATATAAAGCATTTTTCTGATCTGTGGGCGATGAAAATGGGCGTAACAACATTTATAATTACTTAGTGACTGCCACTTGGATCCATAGTACCTGCATACTAAGATTTATTATCAAAACTTGAACATCTCAGGAATTAAAATGATAAAATGATTAAAATTAAAATGATTAAAACCATTAATATGAAAAGTGGGCGTAGTTATACTGATACCACGCCCATTTTTTGCACAGTCACTGAAAGTAACCATCTGAATAAAATTACCAAATTTTAGTCTAACGCGATTAAAACCGTCTGATATATAGCATATTTTCTGGTTTGTGGGCGATAGAGTCAATTTGGGTTGTATGGCCCCCTTGTATGGCCCCAGACCCCCTTGTCTAATCAAAACCAAACTTCACAGGAACACTCTCAGAATGTTGCTTCAGTAGCCCTAAAAATTTCATAAAGATCGGTGGTTTTGGAGTCTATACGTGATATACACAAATACCCACATACCCACATACATACATCCATTTTTTTATATATAGAAAGATAGATAGATGAGCCCGTGGTCATATAGTTCATGCATCAAAGTGATTAAGGATTAATAATGTTTACTCTTCTTTCAGGAGTTTTGAACTTAGATGGAAAGAATCTTTTGATAAAATTGGACCACTCAATTTTGATCCAAGTAATAGACCAAGACGCCAGAACTGGAATGGAGAACTCATTGAAACTGGAATGTTTTATTTTTCGACAAGAAAATTAATAGATGAAAACAAATTCCAAAATGAGAGGTTTGGGTTTCATTTAAAACCATGATGCAATTAACAAGGTGGTAGTGATAACTCTTGCGGCGATCATAGGTCAAAAATGGTAAGTAGAAAACGAAAAAAGTAAAAAAATAAAAAAGTAAAAGTAAAAGATACAGGTAAATGACAACCTGTGATCGCCGCACATTGGCGACATCTGACATTTTTCGTTGCAAAAATCATAACTTCTGAACGAATTGAGATCTATAATTTTTTTTGCTATGGACAGAAAAATAATGCAGCTATTACTACACAAAATTTTATTTGAATTGACCATAAAATCTTATGGTATTCATGGTCAAAGTAAGACTTTCTAATAGATGTACAAATTATGAATATGAGGCTACCCATGTGAGTGTTTTTCTAGAACAAAGTTATTAAAAAAAGTTTTTTTCGACAATGCAATACCAGTCTTTTGATCTTCTAAATGAATTGAGTTATCTCAATATTTTTTTTCTATAGACTAAAAAATAAAACAGCTGTATCATTTCAATTTTCATTTAAAAAGACTTTCTCGTACAGGACTCTCGTAATTTTTGAAGGTAAGCTTTCTGAAGAGTTAAAATCTATAATAACGAAAGATTATGGATAAATTCCATTCTTGTATGTAATGTAAGATATTCCGTATTCGTAACTTATCTCATCTTAAATATTCTTGTCGAAGCTTTGAAGTTTGCTTTGGGTTCTTTTACAAATTGGACACATTTTTGTGTCTTTGCATGAGTCAAATCGTTGACCACTTTCCCGTCAACCATAGTAAGGACAAATTTTTGTCCTATAATCACTATGATGACAGTAGCTTCGTCATTAATTTTGTAGTAGGTTAGTTGAATAGTAGCGATTTGTTCCTTTATATTTTTAACTATGCTTGCTATCAGCTCCAGAGATTCCTTCGCATACTGAAACATTATGGGTCGGCAAAAATGAACTGATGAAGGTCGGGGATTTTTCCAGTACTCGCCACTTTCGCCCTCCAATCTCAGTGGAACAACAGAAGTGATACAATTATTTGCATTTGATATTTTGCTTCATTTTGTGAGATCATTGTTTGCTTGTACGCACTCTGTCCAGATGATCCATCTTAGCCCCATTTACTCAACAAAGTCAGAGTTTCTGGAAGTGTGCTTTGCTCTTGTTAATCCATACTTTAAATTTTCTGAAACAGTTGCTTTCTTCGCTGCTGTGATGGTATTATATTCTGGAAGTAGTTATATCCCCGTTGTGTCGCAGCAAAGACTTTCGGAGTAGATTGTACTTTTCCTTCGAAAGTCCCAAGTCCATGAATAAAGCCAAAGCATCCTCAGCGGCATATTTGCCGGGATATGCATTCGGTGGAGATGGAATGCTTTCTTGCATCCTCTTCACTCGGATAGGACTAGCCTATCTAGCAGAAACTGCCTTTATTTTCAATTTTTATATTTTTAATTGATAGTTTTATCTGAACTACTTACGTACACTGTTCCATATAACTTTAACTCTATTGAATACTGCATGAATTTTTCCCCAGATTCAGGTTTTTCGAATTTTTGAGCAGTGATGTTAAGAAGTTTTTGTAATGCTGCCACGAAATCTAATTCAGTTGATGAACATTTAAATATATGATATCTGATATATTGATATTGATATTGATATCTGATCTGATAATAATATCTGATAATATATAATATGATTTGAAATAGACATTTTCGCAGGTGCTTCTTTATAGAACAAAGTGAAACGCTTTGTTTTCAGCTTTTTGAAGAACTGATAGAAAAACTTATAGAATATTACTATTTAAACCATCCAAATGAATATATTTCTTTTAATTTTTCTAAAAATAAGTTGATAGAAAACATACAATTTTTATTACCCCAAGTATAACTTTTCAATCTACCTTCGTAATCGAATTCTTTGAGCTTTTCTTCCTGTTAAAGTAAGCACAATATTCTTATTGCTCCAGATATGAACTACGTACGCACTCATTAGCTGTCGACTTTTTAAATATTTTAAATTTTTAACTGTGGAACTATAGCCTATATAAAAAAGTTTGAAAAAAACCTTTATAACACAGTGTGTAATTTTTTAAGTCATGGCAAAATAACCATATACGTGATAAAAGACCAAAAAAAAAGACCCCTGTCTCCCAGTTTTGCCCAAAGTCCTCCAAGTCTTTTTTTTTATGGGCCCCCAAAGATGTGGGGCCTCGGTGTCATTTTTGGAAAAAAGTGATAATTTTCTCAAGCTCATATCTTGCAAACCGTTCGGATTTTTGATTTACTCTCTGACGCAATGTTGTAGCTCTTGTCATAAAAAACAAAAATTGTTAACATATAAAATAAAACAAACTTCATCTTCAAGGTCAAAATCGCAAAAAAATTTTAAAAATTCCATTTTTCTTTTACCTTTTTTCCCCTGTTCAGGTCCATACGTAGCAAACCGTTAAAAATTCAAGAAAACAATCAAGTACAAAAATAAACATAAGATTTCAATAAACAACTTTTTAGAACATTTGAACTTCCTAGGAATGATTCTTAACACCGTTTATGTAGCCGCAAAAGTGAGGAATTTCCCGAACATTTTTTAATTTCATTTGTTTTTTCTTTACTTCAACATTGCGATACATATAACCACAGTGGGTCCCTTTTCGTCCCCTATTTGACGAAGGATGCTACTGCTCGGAGCACTCATAAGTGAGCATGCTCCTTACATAGGCACCCTTTGTCACCTCAAGCATGTCCTTGTAGGTCAGTTGACCAATCTCGGCTTCTGGCACAAAATGTGTGCTGCTGTTTCTGGCTCTTCTAGGCATAACCTACACGCATCGTCCTCGGTCAGAGTCATCTTCCTGAGATGGTACATGTAGGGACCGTGTCCTGTGACCAGTGCAGTAAGCCAGCTTAAAGTCTTCCGATTGTATCGGGTGACTTTTGCTGCCTCACTACTTGACCATTTCACGGCCGCCTTTGATTGCCTGCAATTACCAGCTTCTTCCCACCTTGTACGGTGTTCCGAGTCCGTCCATTGCTTAATAAGGCCTGCCACCATGTTGTCGCCTATGGCGATACGTGGTTCGGGTCCACAGAATTCTTCTGCTGATCCTTCTCTTGCTAAAGAATCAGCCTTTTCATTCTGTTCTATGCCAGAATGTCCTCGCACCCACATAAGTGTGAGCTCATTTGTCTGAACGCACTTATTGAGTTTGGTAAGACATTCTATGACCAACCTAGAAGTAATATCTGTCCGTTGCATGCACCTAATCACCGACTGATTGTCAAGGGAAATGACAATTTTCTTGCCATTTACCCGTCCATCTATCAAGTGGTCCAGCACATACACCAAGCATTTCCGCCTGGTATACAGACACGAACCTCCCCAGCCTCAGTGCACAGGATAGGTTCAACTCCTCTGAGTAGACGCCAGACCCGGCTCTGCCATTCATCAGAGAGCCGTCTGTGAATATACTGATGTCACTACCAGCGGTTTCTTCACAAACGGATCCATCTGTTATCAGAGTTTTATAACATTTTTCTGTTATTCTCACTCTCTGCCTTCCGTCCATAGGCATACACGTCTCCCTGACATTTCGCTGTGTCATGTCCAGGATGCGCATATGACCATGGAGGGCTGTTGCTCCATGCCACGTAGCATTTCGCAACATCCAGAGGGCTGTTAGCGCTGCCGTTTTCTTTATTTCTAAATCCAACGGTAGCATACCTAACAAAACCTCCATTGCGCTGGTTGGAGTGGTGCGTATTGCCCCTGTTATTCCAACACACACCAGCCGTTGGACTCTGTCTAGTCGCTTCTTAATGGTTTTCTGACTGACTTTTGTCCACCAGATCACCGAAGCATACGTGATGACAGGTTTAACCATCATAGTGTAAGTCCATTTCATAGCCTCTGGGTTAAGCCCCCATTTTAGACCACAAACGCGTCTACACTGAAACAGAACCCTCTTGGCCCTTTGAATCCTGTCTCCTACATGTTCGTTCCAGTTAGTTTACTATCTAGAGTTACCCCTAGATATTTAACTTTTGTGGACATGTTGATTTCAGCTCCAAAAAGTCTAAGTGGTTCTCTCCTCAGGCCTACCCTCTTTCTAGTAAAGAGAATATTGTCTGATTTTCCTGCGTTCACGGTGAGGCCTTGTTCTCGACACCACTCCTCCACCATTCGGAGTGCTCCCTTCATGATGTCCGAAATGGTGTCAATGAACTTACCACAGACCACCAACGCAATGTCATCTGCATTCCCTATCGTGTGTATGCCCGACTCGTCTAGTCTAGCCAAAAGTGAGTTCACAGTGATGTTCCACATGGTTGGCGATAACACCCCTCCTTGAGGACATCCTCTACTTACTCTACCTCTAGTCTTGACTCTACCGTTCTGCATGTTGACAGCCCTGCGCTTGAGCATATTGTCTACCCAATTTGTTATCATTGGGCTTACATTGCGTTCTGTCAGAGCCTGTCGCAGCCTTCCAAAGCATATTTTGTCGAAAGCACCCTCGATGTCCATAAATGTGGCCATCGCGATGCCTCCTGAAAATAACTCTTTTTCAGCCACTCTAACTAATTTGTGAAGAGCACTCTCCATAGACATGCCTGCTCTATAAGCATATTGGCATCTACTCAGAGGATTATGCATCAGTGAAGTGCTCTCAAGACAGTCAACCATCACTCTTTCCATCGTTTTCAAGAGGAAAGACGTAAGGCTGATCGGTCTGAACGACTTCGCTTCCGCATAATCTTTTTTTCCGGGTTTCGGGAGAAAGACAACGTTCGCCTCTCTCCAGACTCTCGGAACATACCCAGTCGCTAAGCAAGTAACGAATATACCCCACAGCCTAGGTGCGATGAGATCTTCCCCCCATTGCATCATAGCCGGAAATATACCGTCCATCCCTGATGTTTTGTACGGAGCAAATGAGCGTATAGCACTCCTGACCCCGTCCATAGTGATCATTCTTTCGGCTTCCAGTCTGTCAACCCTGTGCATCCCTTTCTTCAGGTTTGTCCATGGGTCATCAGACTTAAGACTTCCAGGAAAATGCACCTCCATCAGAACTTGCATCGACTCTTCCAGGTTCTCTGCCATGGTTCCATCCGTTTTTCGGATCAGTCCCACTTTGGAGAATGGATCTTTTGAAACCATTTTCTGAAGCCTGCATGCTTCTGAAATAGTTTCCATCCCAGAGCAGAAGTCTCTCCACGACTGCCTTTTACGGTGTCGTGTGAGGTTCTTCAGTTGCCTTTTCCGTGCCTTGTATTCTGCCCATGTTTCTGGGGTTCTCCCTCTCATGTGCCGATTGAAGGCCTTCCTAACCTTCTTCTTCAGAGATTCGAGTTCCGTACACCACCATGGCGTCGGATCACCCTCGTCTATTGAATTTGTAGGACATGCCACCTCGTAAGCTTCGACCATGGCCGAACTAAGATGTTTGGCATGGCTTTCCACTTCCGCTGTATTCCCTGGTACTTTTATAACTTTTTGGGTCAGTCTTTCCCTCAACTTCGCCTTATATTTCACAGGATCCGTGTTCTTGGGAATCCTGACCTTCCTGCTACTCTGCTGGCGTCGGATTCCAAACTTGACTTCAAACTAAATGGATCTGTGGTCCGACATGGTTAGCCTATCCACGACCCTCCAGTTTTCTATTCTGCTCAGGATCTTTCTACAAATAAGAGTGACGTTAATGACTTCCGCTCGCCTTGCATAAACGAAAGTCGGCTGTAGTCCTCTATTTGCTACCAACAGATTATACCTCTCCACAAATTCAAGCAGTTGCTCTCCTCTGTCATTGTTGTTGGTGCTTCCCCACGCAGTATTATGCGCGTTGGCATCACATCCTATGATAACTCCAATGCCTCTTTCCTCACAGTACTTTACCATCAACATTGCGATACTATAAAGCCTTCTCCCGTAAGCGAAAAGGCATTTTGCAGGTTTCATTGTTATACTATTACTGATTTTATTAAACTTAGTTCTTAGGTGGTATGGGTTGACATTTAGAGTTAGGGTTGTAACAAAGAGTAGTTGCATGGATATTTAGTAATAATGATTCAATGTTGTAGGGATTAGTAGTCTCAGCAGGGATGGCAGGATGGCAGGATGGCAGCATAGTATTGTATGCTATCTATTACAAAAATTATAAAAAAAATATTCGTATTATGTTTATAATGTTAATGGCCTTAGACTTGCAAATCGCACTCTCTTAAGTTGTGGATCCAAATCATCGTCCGAATCTGACTCTGATTCAGAACTTATGGTGTCCACAGGCACGTTACTTCCAGACTGCCCTCCATCATCAGTTTTTTCTTCTTCAGATACTTTATTAACATCATACAGGGTGATCTTGTCACTCCACCAACATACCTGAAATGAATTAGAAAAGAAATAAAAAAAAAGAATGCAAAACAATGCATTAATAAAATTGATATTACCTCTGCAAGCAATGCGTTGAGTTTTTTGCTTTTGTACCGTTTTTCCATGGGCATTGTGGTTTGGTGAAACCGTTCTCCTTGCTCATCGGAATCGGTAGGGAGTTGTTTGATAAAATCGTCAAAATGAAAATGAAGAAAATGCTGCTTTAATGTCATCGATGTGCAGATTTTCTCAAAATAATACAGTATTTCTTTCACCCATTCTCTTGCTTCTGGTTCCGCGTCTCGATCCCCTCCCAAGGCTCTGGTGCATACACGCTGAAGGTAAATCCATGCCATTGAATGAATATAACCATGAAGCGATGATTCAAAGTTGCTCTTAAATAGCTTTCTAATGTCAGGGCCATTAAGCACTCCTGATAAATGAAGACAAAAAATAAAGACAGAAAAGAAAACATTAACAAAGTGAAAATAGTACAATGAGGTGAACAAAAATTTGTTTTAAATTTACTACAATACCTTTTTTAATTTTGTCATCGCTACGCTTTGGGAAAACGCTTTTCAAATAGTCGAATGCGTTTGGACAATTTACAACGGCCACTTCGATGAATTTTTTAACAATTCCCAATTTTATGTGGAGCGGTATGTTGTTTCATTTGTTCCTCCACACTTCCTCTTGGTCTCCACGAATTACATTGGTATTGATTCAGAGGTGAGCGCGAATCCCAATTACAAAAAAAAACAAAAGAATTTTGGAAAGCCGCCCTTATCGATGATCCCTTGCAAAATGTTGATGACCTTCAAATCACAGAAAATCTTCCATTTATTTTCGTAGTATGTGATTTTTTCCATTATTTCTTTCAATTTTTTATAGCTTTCTTTCATGTTAATACCCATTGCTAGCGGAATGGAAGGTTTTCGGTTCGACACATGCAACAACACTTCTTTCAAGCTTGAAACAGAGCCATCAATAAGTAATCTCCACTCACTAGCGATGTAGTTCATTCCCATTTTTAACACCAAAGCTTTTACATCGTTGCAGTAAGCGAACGAATTGTCATCATTTAGAGTGTAGAGGCTCTGAAATTCAGCTTGCCGTTTGCGGTACGCCGTAGAGTTCACATTACCATGTGTGAGTTTTCTTTGTTTTAAAAACGCTGTCAAAAATATGGCAAGTCGCTGCGATAGTCCCAATATGGCCACAATGAAATCCATTTCCATTTGAGTTATTAGTTGTGGTCCATCTCTTCCCTGTTGGGGCTCATAATCGGTATCAAATGGATCTTCATAAGTAACACCACGTGCTCTAGTCATTCCTGTACATTCTGTACTACGATCTGGAGTTGGCGGCCTTGGTGATACAAAATTTTCAGGTGCAAGCACTGGTAGTGTGGCTGTTACAGTTGCTTTATAAGTTTTGTTCCTCTCAGCATATGGATTTAGACCACATGTGTAATTTACGCATGCATAGCAACTGGTTTCAGCATGATCACCTGGGAGATTAATCCAGTTTACCGGCTTACAATACTTCATATTATGTTTGCCTCCACTCCACCATGCCATGAGATAGTTATAACATTGGCGACACACTGTATTAGGTGTCTAATTTCCGGTCAAGTCTTCTTCGTCGAAAAACAACTTATATGCTCTCTTGAATTCACTAGTAAAAAGATTATTTTCCTTTTGAAATTTTGTAGAACTTTTTTTTCTGATTTGATGACTGCAAACGTAGCAAAATAAATCAATATTTTCACATTGCAGATTGAAATTGTCAGTTGCCAATGTTGTGTGCGAATTATGCTGTAGCACTTTCACTTTTTTTAGTTTCACTTTTTCCCTTTCACCGCTGAGCTCTCGTTAACGTCGCGCTGTGTAAACGTCGTGTCGCTTTTATATTGTGTGCTGCGTCCCTTGTTGCGTGTGCTGAGCTTACTGCATTGCCTGTGCTGCTGCAGTCGGTGCGTGATCGCGTGATACCTAAGCCCTACCTAAACGGTGTTAACCCTTGGACAAACACATGGTTCTGGCCAGGCATAATTCATTTTTGAGAGTTAATTTAACATACAAGACATTAAACATGACAAGAGCTACAATGTGAATTCAATGCAGATGTTTGCTTCCAGGTAGTTTTTTGATACAAGTTTTTTTGATTTTTTGTGTTCACAATTTCATCTTTATGATAAGAGCTGCAATGTGTTTCCAGGTATTTTTTTTATATTTTGGGTTGTTTTTATGTGAATTCAATGCAGATGTTTGCTTCCAGGTAGTTATTTGATAGTTTGGGCTTGGGAACTCACCCACTAGCTTGAGCATTTTTTTAGAATGCACTTACTATCAGTGAAGGTACAGTGCACTCACACACTGACAATTATTTACGTTGAAAGTTTTGAAATCAACATTTTTTTTTTAGAAATCCTTATTTTCTTACACTTCAATTATTTTTAAGCGAAATTTTGGCTCCCAGAAAGTACTTTTTTTAGAAAAACCTCACTATATCCGGTCTTAGAAGGGTTGATGCGGAGTATTATACCTTAAAAAAAAGCTTGAAGTGTTGTCTTTTACTGAGTCTAGGAAGAAATAAGTTTATGAGAAAACCAGATTTTTATTAAAAAAGTGAGGTTAAAAAATCTTTTTTTTTTAATTTGCCCCAATGAGTTAATAAAAATTAACATATTTATATACAGATTTATAGCGTTTTCAAAGGTCTTCTCAATAATACCCATCTCAACCAGATCGGATAAGAAATGGGTGAGATATAAGCGATTATATACTCAAGCTATAGAGGCCTATATCTCAAGATGTTGGATCGTCTTCCTTAAAAAAACGTTGGGGTTTTAATCAGCGCTGTAAGCCCTACCAGTCCAAAGAAAATTGGAGCATTTTCCATAAAGTAAATTTGTTCGTAAAAGCGGAAAATAAAAAAAACGTTTTTGGGCCATTTTTCGCTAATTTTTTAAAGTTTTTTGCGATTTTGATCTTGAAGATGAAGTTTTTTTTTTATTTTATATGTTAACAATTTTTGTTCTTTATGAAAAGAGCTACAACTTTGCCTCAGAGAGTAAATCAAAATTCCGAACGGTTTGCAAGATATGATCTTAAGAAAATTATCACTTTTTTCCAAAAATGACACCGAGGCCCCACATCTTTGGGGGCCCATAAAAAAAAACCTGGAGGAATTTTTGCAAAACTGGGAGACAGGGGTCTTTTTTTTTGGTCTTTTATCACGTAGTGGTGTCCTTATATGGTTATTTTTTTTCGTTTTTTTTTCGTGTTGCACTGTGTTATTTACCTGCTGTGTAAATCATTACTAGAATATCTTCATTTATTGCCTAAAAAAAAATATGAACTTTATGAATATATTCGTGGCACCCTATTAATTGGCATTGGCATAACAAGAAAATTGTGGAGGCCGTGGCGCAGTGGATAGAGTGCGCGGCCCATACGCCAGAAAAAACTGGTTCAAATCCCATCTGACACAGAAACTTTTTCAATTAAATTCATTTTTCTCTTCGGCCGTCACCTCTCTGCAGACAATGGCAAACCTCAGAGAGTAACAACTGCCATGAAAACCTTACCTTTTGAGAACTGTTTTTTGAAAGTCCATTCGAAGTTGAAAAAATGGGTAAAAAAAGTGTTCCGGAAAAGTGCAGTCACCTGCTACATTAAATAAACCACTTTTTTACTGTTGGTTGATAAAAAGACCGCTTATGCCACATCGTCTTGAATAACAGTAAAAAAGTAATCTTTCTATATATATAAAAATTGGTGTATGTATGTTTTTTTCTTTTTTTTTCAGAAGGAGCCACCGTGCATCTGGGAGTGTGCGATTTTTATGCACTAAACCTAACTTCCGCATTGAATCATCGTCTTTGTATTAGCCCCGTGGGACCACCGTAAAGCATTACTTCACGGAGCATGGGAACAGCACTTTTCTGGAAATTATTTGGCTTGTGCCTGTATTCTATATGATTTGGTCATGGGCTTGTCTATAACCTCTACCTTATCTATACCGCAAACGCTCAACTCTTCTCAGTTCGTCAATTATTAGTCGTGCCTGGGTGTTAACCACTGACCAGTTAGCTTCATTTCTCAGCATAAGACCAGGTTTGATCAGTCACCGATTCGCCGAGACTGACTGAAGCTTCAATTCTGGCATTTTGGAACTCGGGGCACTTGAAAAGGACATGGGCCGCGTCTTCAGGTATATTTCCGTCACAATGGATACAGTAGGGATCGGCTACGTGCTTGTATTTGTGCAGATATGCCCTGAAGCAACAGTGCCCGCTGAAAATCTGCGTAATGTAGAAGTTCATGGAGCCGTGAGATCTACCAAACCAAGCGGTAATGTTGGGGATGAGCTGATGAGTCCACAGACCCTTGACTGAACTATCCCTGCGATCCTGTCACTTAAGCAAGCGTCTCTCCAGTGCGAGTCTTTTACGAACTGATGGACTTTCGCTATTGGCTTCGAACAACGTTTCGTCTACGAGAAGGTCGATAGGTATCGAGCTTGCTAGGACTAGTACTGCGTCTTCGAAAACTGTTCTGAAGAAACAGCATAGCCTGAGTGCGCCGAGTCTGTGCACAGATTCAACACCACGCCGGTATGACTTCGTTTTCATTGCTGTGGCCCACACCGTTGACCCATACATCACGATGGATCGTACTAAATTAAGGAGTAGTATCCTGCGCGCCTGTTTGGGGCCTCTCGTATTCGGCATCATTATCGATAAAGACATGCATGCGTTGGATGCTTTTTTTTTGGGCGTACTGGAGATGCTGTTTAAATGTTAATCGGCAGTCAATCATCACGCCAAGGTATTTAATGAATTCCTTTGATTGCACCAGCGTCCCATTAACAGTGATGCTTGCGACTTCTCTCTTTTTGCGGCTGCTTATGAGCACCGCTTCGGTTTTATGTTCGGCTAGACAAAGTCCGACTGACTTAAGCCAGTTATATATAATGCCAATCGCCACACTACTGAGTGCCTCGACTTCTTCAAGATGTTTTGCAGTGGGCACAACCGCTAGGTCGTCCGCAAAGCCGACGATCTTTACGCCTATGGGAACTGCGAGTCTAAGGACGTCGTCATACATAACGTTCCACAGCAGGGGCCCTAGGACTGACCCCTGTGGAACACCACCGCAGACGTTATACACCATTTGTTGCGTAGCGTAGTATTCTTCCATCGAAGTAGTTCACTAATAGCTTAGAAAGATAGCGTGGAATTTCAAATTTGGTGAGCGCTTTTATTATCTTATCCCAATTTGCGGAATTAAAGGCATTTCGCACATCCAGCGTTGCCACGAGGCAATACTGCTTTGTCCCCTTCTTCCAGCTTTTGCCTTCAATAACTTTACTTGCTATACTTGTGACCAGTTTTATGGCGTTTTATGGACGTGGAGTGACACTTCCGGGTCCCAAACTGTTGGTTAGAGAGTGCTCCTCTGGAGTGTATTGCTCTTCAAGGCGGTTGTACAGCAATCGCTCGAAGATCTTGCTTATCGTGTCGAGCAGGCATATAAGTCGGTAGGCTGAAGGATCCTCCAGAGAGACACTACCTTTTGGTATTAGCACAAGCTTTTGCGTCTTCCATTGTGCGGGAAATATGCCCTTTGTGATACAAGCGTTGTACAGCTGTACGAAGGCTTGTGTTTGGGCTGCGATGGCAATTTTTAGCGCACGGTTCGGGATTTTATCTGGACTTGGGGCCTTGTCGTTATGAACAGCATTAGCGATTTTCATAATATTTTGTCCTTGCACGTCACCATGATCAGTGACGGGCTGCATCAGTGGGTGCTGCGGGAAGACCACACTTACAATGCGACTAATTATGTGAGGGCACGTAGGTGGTGGTCGTCCAAACGACTTCATCTTTCTTATAACCAGTCTATAGGCAGTACCCCATGGGGTAACGCCAGCTTCGTTGCATAACTGCAAGAAGCACTCGCGCTTTCTCGAACGGATCTTGTGCTTAAGTAGCTTCCTACACTCTCTATAGAACTCGCGCAGTTCTTCAAACCTGTCGGTCCCTCTGGAGCGGTAGAAACTTCTTCTGGCGTCGTGGCATTGGCTGCGTGCCTTGGCGATTTCGGCAGACCACCAGTACACAGGCTCGTGGTAGTGCTTGATTGGTCTTCGCAACATCATCGCTGCGTAGCAAGCTCTTTTCAGTTGCTCTGCTGTTTGCATAGCCATATCTTGCACTGAACCAGTGAGGTGTATGTCAGACATCATTGCTGTGAGGATTCCTTCATCTAGCGTTTCGACATTGTATGATGCCTCGCTATGGGGGTCCCTGCTTCTTCGGTTGGTTTGCCTTCCTAGTGTGTACCCGATTGCTTGGTGGTCACTATGCGTGTAAACATCACTTACTTGACACTCCACTTGCGGGCACAGATCACTACAGATCACTACTGAGCTGCGATGTGCGTTTGAGAATGTATACTGCGTTCCAGTGCTTAAAAGCACAACATCTAGCGAAGCAAAAGCCTCTAGACTAATGAGCCCTTTTTGGTTCGTTCTCTGGCTTCCCCAGTCTACGGCCCATGCGTTGAAGTCTCCAGCAATAACCACTGGTCTGATTCCTCTAACATCGTCAATTATTGCGTCACCAGTGACAGCAAACTCTTCTATGGATAGGCTTGGTACCAGCTTAACAGCTTATGCTGCCTCATAAGGGGAGGTTGTCTTCCGCAGTACCACATGGCGGCTCTTCCAGAAATGTCTGATGCCCAGACTCCTGGTGTTTTGGCGTTATAAGGTTCGATCAAACTAGTTACGTCAGTTTTAGGTCTCGAGCGGTTTGCGCTAAAAGGTCTTGAGCTGCGCGACAGTTGCTGAGATTCAACTGTAAGAACCTCATCATTTTCTCGGTCTGCTAGCTCCTGAAAAGGACGAACATTTCCAGCTTCCTGCCCCGTGATTTGTTTCCGAGCAGTTTCTTTCTAAGCACAAGAAACAGCTTTCTTCCGCAGAACACTCTTTTGCTTTGTGGCCCTCTTTACCGCATTTCATACAGCACTTACTTCGGTCTGTGCTGTTGCAAGTTTTCGCCGTGTGTTCAAAGTCGATACACTTAAAGCATCTGGTTGGCGCGGACTCTGCAAATGGCCCAGGCAACTCTGAGCTTGCCAGTCTCTATCAGCTTCCTCGCTTGCAGTGCTGGAAGGCTTATGACCACCGTTTGCGTTCCTGCATAGGCTTTACGGAGTGATTTCACTCTTGCCATCTTTAAGTCGCCGAGCTGCTTTTGGACTGCGCTGCAGATATCTTCCGGTGTTGTAACCTCGTCAAGGTCCTTGATCTCGACCTTTGTTTCTTCCGTGAGAGTCCTCGTTTTGGCTTGGCCGTGGAAAACCATATCATATTCTTTCTTCAGCACCTAGGTTGGCTGGGTGGTTGCGCGCTTAAGCTGGAAAGGTAATTCACCTTTTTCAGTGCGCCTTACTCTCGAGACGTTTTCACCGAACTTTTCAAGCGATTTTTCCTGTTTAATCTGCATGATGATATCGCTATATGAAAGCTCACCTGCTTTTGCTACGACGATAGCATCAGCTCTGAGGCGGTTTTTGCGTTTCTTGGGCTTTCTAGAGACCTTTGTCCAAGGCTCAACCATTCGCTTTGCTGGAGTTTTTGGCAGAGGAGGCGAATTAGCCACTTCGCTATAGCATGGTTTTAGAGCCGTCTCTTGGACAGCAAGCTGCTGCAGTCCAGTCTTTTTTGGCAGAGGTTTCCGGGTTTGCTGCGTTCGCTTGCTCTTTTCGGAGTAGCCTTGGAGTCATGCGCAAAAATTAGGTCCGT